>CM076582.1:844678583-845278583 GCA_034641835.2 Pinus albicaulis | reverse complement strand
CTCTTAAAACATGAAATGGTGAAGTTTCCTATTTTTCAATGTGGTAAAAAATTAATCACCCGTGATCACATACCCTATTAGATTTTTCTTGTTGGCTGTTTGATTGTGTGTCTTGACTCTTTTTCAGCCCGTGTGTGTGTTTGATATTTTTCTCTTATCGTTACTACCACAGTGGCGGAACCCTCGATTTTTTCTACTGGTAGTCCTTATACGGACGATTCATCAGAGGCTTCACAATCCTCTGTTGAACCTCAGCAGCCCATTGTTTCCGAGTTTCCTAACGGGGGACCGGTTCTTGCTGAGCAACCCTTTGGGGGACCAGTTGAGTTCAATTGGCCCTTTTCCGACCCTTGGTCTGAGTTAAGAGTAGGGGCAGATTTCCTTTCTCTTACATCGAGTTCGCCTTTTATAGCTGCTGTTTTTCCTCCTAGTCCTCGCCGTCTATTACGAGATCTAGCGGCAGGCTCAATCATGAGTGAATCCAGCGAGGAAATCTCCACGTCCGGTGAGGATTACCAGTTATTTCCTCAGAGATTATTTCCAGGAGACAACCCTGAACCAACTATTATGTCATCACCCGATCCCTCATTACCAGCAAGGTATAGATCCTTGGGTCAGATTATCGCCGCCGCAGCCTCTATGGGGGTATCAGCTCCTTCTACAAGGTTAGTGGTTCCTTCATTAAGGATGTCTCCTCAGACTCCCGTCACCTCTGTACCCATTCGGCCCATTGTCTGTGTGGCCGGGTCTACACCCGCTGTTACGGCACCCTCCACGAGGGATGTGCCGCCTCCTGAATATGTCTACACAGTGACTGCTATGCCGGAGAACATCTCTCCGGAGGAGTATCGGTTGTCCCTACAACAGCCGAACCCCAAGGTTGGAAAAACCTCTCAAGACCCCAACCGCTCTTATTTTTCGCATTACGCATAGGATGGTACACCCGTGTATGCTTTTCCAGATCAATACGATGAGCACGGGAACATTTTGTGTTTACCGGCTCTAGAGGCTCACCTTCGTGCTCAAGGTTTACCCTATAACCAGGATGGACATCCTTATAACCCGCAAGGACAACCTTTTTAAGGCCAACCTTTGGGCCAACCTGGCTATCCTTACAACCTGCAGGGGTAGCCTTTACAAGGCTATCCTGCAGGCCAGCAAGGGCCATCGTACGGTCCGCAAGGACAGTATTACAACCCTTCCGATCAACCTGTGCTGCCTCAGCCGAGGTACCAACCGGGGCCGGTATATGGTCCTGGGGGGCAAGTCCAACCTTCCCAACCCATGCAACCTCAGTATCCCGTCAATCCAAACGTTGCACACCAGCCAGGACCATCTTATGGTCCTGCTCTAGGTCAAACCGGTTACTAGCCACCACCTGGCTCTATTCCTCCACCAGGAAAACCGGTCTATCCGGCACAACCTGGTATTCCACCTCCAGGCTAACCGGTTCATCCGGTGCAACCTGGTGCCTCTCAACAGCCAGGTCACCCTGTGCAAATGGCACAACCTGTTCATCCGGGTCAACCTGTTAACCCAGGGCATCCTGCTCAGCCAGGTCAGCCTGCTCAACCAGGCCAGCCTGCACATCCTATTAACCCTGCCCAACAGCCGACTTATTCGATGCCGCAACCAAATCAACCGTTGCACCCTAATTATCAGGCTTAGTAGGGTCCCACCTATTAGCAGCCCACTCAACCTCAAGGTGGCTACTATTCTCATGGTCAATACCGACCGAATTATAGCCAGCCCCAAGGTTCTAACTATCGTCCTCAACAACCCAGCTACACCTATACTCAGTAGCCAAATCCAAATGTTGCTTACACAGGGCCGACTCATAATCAGGGTCCATACTCTGGTTACCAACCCCCGTACGTTGGTTACCAGCAATCGAATCAGGCTGGTTATACCACCTATGCCCCCTACGGTTAGAATCCTACTGGACAGAACCCATGGGGGAAAGGATATTCCCAACCAGCGTAGAGTACAGGTACTAGTCCTTATCCAAGGGCAGGTATGCCGTCCAATCCGCCATTGCCGTTTCTGGCTACCTTGGAGTTACCAGATGTTTCGAAATTAATGAATGATCCAATTCTGCATAATCCTTATTGGCCTCCAGTTCCTACCAAGGTGCCCGGTGATTGCCCGAAGTTTGAGGGAAAAGCTGGAGAGGACCCCCAAGCTCATGTGATGACTTACCATCTTTGGTGTTCATCCAACTCTTGGGTGGATGATTCAATCCGTCTGTGCCTCTTCCAACGCACTTTGACTGGCGTTGCTGCTAAGTGGTATATCGAATTATCCCGTGGCATCTTTCAAGATTTCAATACGTTAGCCATGGATTTTCTGACTCATTTTCAGTTACCGGTTCGCTACGAAGCCGGGACGCACCTCCTGACTTCTTTGAAGAAGGAAAAAGCCACCCACATTTCTGATCACATTCATGAGTGGCGACGTCATCGTAGACTAATCAAGTTTCATATACCTGATCAAATACTAACTCATTGGTTCACCACCTCCTTCGTTAACAAAATCGCCCAAGATATTGCTATGGGAGCGTGTGTGACTAAAGAACAAGCCATAGCGCATGCTCAATATCTGGATCTAGTATACTCACAATCTAACACGATGTATGATATTTTTCCTGATGCTCCATGGTGTGGAACCTCTAAAGCTCCACCTACCCCAGTGGTGGATGGTGTTATTGGTTCTGTGTCTCAGAATTCTAAGAAATCTTCGAATGGGAAGCAGAAGTCTAACTCATCCAATAATTCTGCTCCTCCCGCCCCTTCTGATTCTGGCAAAACTGTGGAGGTAAATTCCGTTCAGGCCAATCCTATGGAGAAGGCCTCCAAAGGGAAGAAGAAGGGTAAAGGTAAATCCAAATCCAATGCCCCAAAGCCAGATTCCAAACCTCGGACCGAGGATGGTTCCCAACGCAAACCGAAGTACCCCTGCCTCATTTGTGAAGGAGATCATTATACTAAGGATTGTCCTCGACGATATGAAGTTAGTCAACTTCTAAAAGGCTCCAAAGGGACTCCGGCAATTCTTAAATAACCGTTCCCGTCTCAGCAGACCCAGATGGTTGAACAACCCTCACCATCTGCACCATTTGGGTCCCAAGTCTTTATGATGAATGGCGTTGCACCTATCTCTATTGCTACGCGTTCGAAGGATTACAACGAGCTGCGTCAGGCACCGAGGAAGGTAGTTACGGATGGTCCACCTCCCCCACCTGTCTCCGGTTCATTAGAAATTGAGAAGCCTACTGCTGAACCCATTGTAAGGCCACCCTCTAAAGGTGTTCTACGAAATTCTTCCTACAATCCGAATGCACGTGCCGCTCAGCACTACAGTATTTTTGAGGATCTGGCACGGGCGCCTTCTACCATGTCTGCTTTGGAAGTTCTTCAAAGTTGTCCTTCACAATGGAAAGATTTATTATCTGCAATCGGTGGAATCAATCCCGCCGATTCTAGTCTTCTCACCTTTGATTTAGAAAATTTCACCCCCCGACTTCCACATCAGATCGCTCTTATTATTCAAGTCGGGATCAACGGTCTTAACATCCATAGGGCTGTTGTGGATGAAGGTGCTTCTACCTGTGTCATGTCATCCGCTTGCTGGAAGGCCATTGGCTCTCCGGCCCTTTTATCCTCTCCCAATGCCCTAGAGGCATTCGATGGTCGGGAATCCAAACCCCTGGGTGTTCTCGAGAGTCTAGCGATTACTTTACAAGGGAAGACTATCAACGTAGAAGTAGAAGTGGTTGATGCTAAGCTCAACTCCAATATACTTGTTGGCCGCAGCTGGACTCATGCCATGTTATGCGTGCCATCAACCCTCTTTCGACTGATTAAGTTCCCTCACGAGGGAAAAATCGTTACAGTGGATCAGTTGTCCTTCTTCACCTCCACCTCCGAGAACAACGTTTCGTACATGGATCACATCCCGAATCCCCCTGATAGTGTAGGGCCCGGTCTCTTCAAAGACCCTGTCCTCATGGGTATTTTTCCTACACCACCACCGCACACCGCTCAAGTTAACATGATCTCTAGGTCTGACGACCCATGGCTCATCCCTACGCCTGAGCAGGTGATTGAGTTTGGAGAATCGATGCCCTTAACTCCAGTAGAGATTAGCTACTGTAAAATTGTTGCCACATCTGATCCTCCACCACCTCAGCATGCTCCCTCGAGCATGGCTTTAGACATCTATTCCCAATCCCCCTGGCTCGGTCAGGCCGATTTGCCTGATCCTCTCAAAGAGATTTTTCCTTATGATGAAGCCATTGTAGAAACAATGTCTCTTGAGGAGCTACCTTGGAGCGTTGGACATCATCGTTCCTCGTTCATGCCTAGCTTGGGGGCAATGTCATATTTTCTAGAGTGTTTTGCATCTCAGGTTCCCACTCCACCTCTCCAAATGCCCATTTTGACGCACGAGGTTCTTTCGAAAGGAAACCTGAGTAATATCACTCAAACCATCCCAATCAACATCTCCATTAAACCAAGGATCGTTGAGAACATACACGTGGGAGTGACTTGTTCTCCTGATGAGATAAAAGTCTATACTAATCTTTTTAAAGAATTCAGAGATGCATTTGCCTGGTCCTACGAGGAAATGCCTGGGATTGATCCCAGTATCGTAGTGCATGAGATTCCAACCTACCCTAGTGCGAAGCCCGTGCGCCAACGCTTATGCCCGGTGCATCCTCGCAAAGCCACTACAATTAAGGCAGAGGTTGAAAAACTTCTGAAAGCAGGCTTTATTTATCCCATCCCCCTAACAGAATGGGTTTCAAACATTGTCCCTGTCGATAAAAAATAGGGTACTATTAGGGTCTGTGTTGATTACCGCGATATTAATCGCGCCTGTCCGAAGGATAACTATCCCACTCCGTTCATAGACCAAATCATCGACGAATGTGCTGAAAGTGAGATTTATTCCTTGATGGACGGCTTTTCCGAGTACAATCAGATAAACATTCTACCTGCTGATCAACACAAGACTGCATTCATCTGTCCGTGGGGTACTTTCGCTTATAAAAAACTCCCGTTCGGCTTGAAGAACGCTGGAGCCACTTTCTAGGGGGCGATGTCTTACGCTTTCCATGACATACACCATATCGTTCAGCCTTATCTGGACGACTTGCCAGCTCACTCAGCTAGGCGAGAGGACCACCCTGAACACCTCCGCCAGATTTTCCTTCGCTATAGGCGCTACAATATTAGGCTTAATCCTCATAAATGCATCTTTTGCCTGGATTCTGGCCGTCTTTTGGGATTCATAGTCTCCAAAGACGAAATTCACCTTGACCCTTTAAAGGTCGAGGCTATCATCAATCTCCCATCACCCTCCTCATTATATCAGTTGTAGAGTCTGCAGGGAAAATCTAACTTCCTTCGACGCTTTATCCCGAACTACGCAGAGGTGGCCAAAGGATTCACACGTCTTTTAAAGCATAACATTCCCTTCCATTGGGAAAAAATTGCTCAAGAATCCTTTGAGAAGCTTAAGACGTTACTAGTTAATGCTCCTTTCCTTTATCCTCGTAATTATCATCGTGATTTCACTTTGTATCTCGCCGCCGCGTTTAGCACCATAGCTATGGTTCTGGTGCAGGATGACGATGATGGAAATGAACATGTCGTTTATTATCTATCACGGAACCTTCTCGACACAGAAACACATTATGCTCATGTCGAGAAGCTGGCGTTAGCCGCAGTACATGTTGTGCAGCGTTTTCGCCACTACATCCTGCTGCGTACGATAACAGTGGTTTCGGATTGCAACCCCATGACATATATTCTCTCTCGACAATTACTGGGGGGAAAATACTCCAAATGGATCGTTATCCTGCAGGAGTTTGACTTAGATTTCACTACTGCTAAGTCAACCAAATCACTTGTTTTCACAGATCTTATATGCTCACTCCCAACAAAATCCACTCCTTCACACTCTGAGGATCATATCCCGGACGAAAATCTTTTCCTTATCAGTACTCGCGACCCTTGGTACGGCGACATAATTGTGTATCTTCAGACCTCCAAATTTCGGTCTGAGTTGACTAAATATGTCCGACGTCGGATTTGGCATCAGTCTCAACCCTACCGCATCGTAGGAGATACCTTATACCGCGTTGGAGTAGATTCGGTGCTCTGTCGGTGCCTAACCCTGGAAGAGGCTAAAAGGGTCCTAAATGACAGCCACAGTGGCACCTGTGGCAGTCATATGTCTGGATATGCCACTGCCCCAGAAAATTCTGCGAGCAGGTTACTTCTGGCCGTCAATATTCAAAGACTGTATCGTCGCAGTCCGTAAATGTCACGTGTGCCAGGTCTTTCAGCGCAATATGTGCACGCCGCCTCTCCCTTTGTATCCTATTATTACCGTTGGCCCTTTTGTGAAATGGGGCGTATATTTTATGACGTGTAACCCTCATTCGGCCGAGGGGCATGCGTATATAATTGTCACCGTAGACTACTTTATGAAGTGGGCCGAAGCGATGCCTACACTAGCTGCCGACAGTAAGACAGCTGCCCAATTTATCTTCAACTGTATCATTGCACGTTTCGGGGTCCCTCAAACCATTGTTACCGACCATGGTACTCATTTCTGAGATTATATGATGGTCGAGCTGACTTCAATATTGGGCTTACGACACGATAGCTCAACGCCATATTACCCCCAGGCAAATGGCTAGGTTGAAGCAGTGAACAAGGTTCTGGTCACCATGCTTCAATGAACAGTTGGTATTCACAAATCCAATTAGCATCTCCAACTGTTCTCAGCTCTATGGGCCTACCAGATGTCTGCAAAGAGTGCAACTGGATTCACACCATTTCAATTGGTGTATGGTCTGGAATCAACTCTTCCGGTTGAATGAAAAATTCCTTCTTTGAAGTTAGCTGTGAAACTTCTACCTGACACTTTTGCTGAGGAAGAGCGTCTTTTGTATCTGGAATGGTTAGATGAAACCCGCCGCTTAGCTGCTTTAGTCGTTGAAGCACAGAAAAAGCGGGTCAAAGCACACTTCGATCAATCTGTTTCTCCACGTTCCTTTGTCAGAGGGGACCTCGTCCTCCTGTACGATCAAGCACACGACAAGCTTGGGGCCGATAAGTTCCAACCTATGTGGCATGGGCCCTACATAGTAAAATGCATTTTGAAAATGGGGCTTATGAGATTATAGATTATGAAGGAGTTCCACTGGCGCAGCCCAGAAATGGGCTGTACCTGAAAAAATACGATGCTTGAAGTCATTTTTGGTGTGGTGTGTGTACATAAGTGTGTTTTTCATTTGTGTGCATGTTTGGTGTGGTGTGCGATGTAAACATATTTCTGCTGATCGGGTCTTCTTAATTGTGCAGATGTCCATCAATCTGCTTGTTGGTTTCGCGGATGGTGCCTCTCGCAGTACCAGGAATCTGTTTTCGGTAGCCTGGGTAATCTACAATCCTGCTGGTGAGTTGGTCAACCTGCAAGGTGTGTGTCTGGGACGTGCTACAAATAACAATGCGGAATATAGTGTTGTGTTAGAATTATTAACTAAGGCTTTAAACCTTGGTATCCGTGAATTACTTGTGTATCTAGACTCACAACTTGTAGTATCACAACTTAATGGTCATTATTCAGTCAGAAACCCATCCATTTTACGTCTGTATCTGCGTATTCGTCTGCTGGAAAGGAATTTTGACTATATTACATATCAACACATACCCAGACATATGAATACATTAACGGATGCAGTAGCTAATTTGGTTCTAGATAGACATTTGCGCAATTTGTAAAACAACATCACATGTAAAAAGAAAAGATCCATCCAGAAATAGATATGTATATATATAGATATCGAAATTTTTACATAGCGTGTGTCGCATAAAACCAAAAAATATACATGTTCAGCTTAGTACATCCGGAGACGACATGTCTCTCAGAAAATATGCATGAAATAAAGCCCTAGGTGTCTAATCTGCATGGTGCTCATGATAACAATCCATAGCACGCACTAAGCGTCTCAGAAGATGGTGGAGGCGACTAGGCACTCCCACTGTATGTCTCTAGTATGCTAGTGGGACATCTGCCAGCCGGGCGTAGTCTGGAATCCCCCAGGCGATCCCCGCGAGGTTCTGGACCAACTCTCCTCCCTCGGCACCCTCCGCCTAAGGGTTAGCTGCGGGATGAGTTCTCCATGAAATAG
The DNA here is from genome assembly GCA_034641835.2 of Pinus albicaulis. Lineage (NCBI taxonomy): Eukaryota > Viridiplantae > Streptophyta > Pinopsida > Pinales > Pinaceae > Pinus > Pinus albicaulis. The sequence continues at coordinate 845,270,377 of CM076582.1, read as the reverse complement.
GAGACATACCGGCAGGTCGCTCTGGGCCAACATCTGCATATGCATAAAATTGCTGTCAGAACGGACATGTATTAACAAAAAAAATCATAAAACACAAAAATAAAAAAAAATGATCTTACCCAACTCTTCGTCCCAGTCATCTCCCTCCAGGAGAGGAAGATCTGGATCACTAGTGAAATCAGTCCCTCCATATGGCCAGTCTTCGACTACGATCAACTGACGCCGTAGCCACCCAAAAAACTCTGGCCTCCAGGACATCTGTTGGCCCCCTCCTGCTCTAGGCATCAGTGCTGCCCAGCGAGCCATTCTCAGCTCTCGTGGTACCATCTCAGCTACTATGGCCCCTTGGCACTGGAAGATTGGTAGTCATTCTAGAATGAACGATACCAGGATAGAACCGTAGCCAAACTGCTTCAGTTTGGCTTGCTTGCACTTCGTGAGCTGTCTCTTCATGTTAACTATCATTGTTGTAGCCCAGTCAAAAAGTGTAGGACTCATACACTCTGAGGCTAGTATGAGTTGGGCCTTGGTCACCTCATGTGGAGCTTGCGATCCTGCAGCTCGTGTAATGGTGTCTAGCACTACTCTGAGTGCTAGATCCTCGATAGTGTGAATGTCTACCTTTCCGCTTACTGATCTGGTTTGTGCCCTTGGGCACACCCTCGCCATTACCTGCTCCATATTTTCACGAGATGGTCTGCTCCCTATCAATATGGGCACTGGACCTCTGCGCGACAGTCCGGTTATGAAGTATACGTCAGAAACCTCCAGTTCTAGTACTTGATCCCGCAGCTTGAACACTTGTTCATTTTCATCCCAAATACTGATCAGGTATTGTAGAAGCTCAGGTTGAGCTCGTAGGCAAGGTGTCAGGAAGAACTTTTTAAGCCCACAATTATTGAGAGCATTCATACAAGTTTCATTATCCATTGCTAATTCATCCTCTTCCCCATGCTCCCTCTCTTTCCATTCGATCACCATTGTACTTGGTTGCCTGCATCAACATGGTCAAAAACCCTTGATTAGTTCTCTGTTATGCTTGGAAATCCATTTGAATCACTCACAAATCAGAAATTTAAGGCAGAAAACTAAATTGCGCCATTGGCGCGGGCTCTTTGTATACAAAAGGCCATTGGCGCGGGTCTGTGCCCGATACCCGCGCCAATGGGCGGAGCCCTAAAATTACAAAAATATTCCACAAAAATCTAATGAGAAATGGAAAACTATTAAAAATGGATTAAAATGGAGTACAGGGAAGCGCCTCTTACCTGGAACGAACGGAAATCTGAATGGTAGCTCGGATCTGTCGCAAACGCCGTTAGAATTTTGCACACCAAAACGGACCACTGTTGCTCTCCAATGGGGTAAATAGTAAAAGTAACTTTGTTTTTTACCATTTGAGACTATTTATAAATTTTTGAAATCTCGTTAGGTTTTAAAAGTCATTTTTTATTAATATTTTGATGTATTTTGTTGAAAATGGATTTTACACTTGCCTCTGTGTGCAGCAACAGGTTTCTACACGACTTCAACGGTGAAACGAGTTGTATTTTATACTTTTTCGGACTCGGTAAAAACATGAAAAATTCATTTTGGAGTCATCTTTCAGCTCTTTTCTAACTCTCTAAACATGAAAAGATTGTCGAGGCCCTTGTCGTTTCGATCTCGTTAAAGTGGTTGCGAAACGACATCTACCCAGTATACATTTACCCCTTTTTCGGGCTGGGATAGATTATTTATGTGAAAGGAATACCCTAGCCTATCGCGACTAGGAGGTTTTCTCAGACACAGTTTTCTACCTTTTCGGATCTGAGGAACTATTTATGAAAAGGGACCGTTGGAGTTTACTTTTCAGCTGTCTTTTGAAACTCTCTAAACTTGAAAAGACGCCGAGTTCTTCCTTTTTTAGACTCGTTAAACCCTGATGACATCGGATTCAGTCATAATGATGCTACTCGAGTCTTTCCTTCCTAGGGCTCGTTAAATTTACTACGATGGATCCGTCCGAAGGACGGACTTATATTACAAGCATATGCCATCCCCTTCAAGCTTGTTATCAAAAATAATTGGGGTACTCGTTAGAAATGGTAGGGAAAAAATGGAACCAGCATCATTGTCGTGTCGGCAGTATGTCGCTCTTTAACATGGCACTTGTCTGCATTCGTGTCGAGTTGGGGACATCTCATCTTGTTTTTCACTTGCCTCCGTGGGTTTGGGTAATCCCTTTTGACGTCTCATCTGCTCTTTGCCTCGTCACTATGACCTCTGCTCTTTTGATGTCAAATACTGCCAAGTCCACTGTCGTGCCATTCATATGTTCAGGAGAAGTTGACCTCTGCAAGTACCAACCTTCCTCTGATTTTCATCTGATCGTGACTCACAAAAACACTATGTTCCTCTATCTCGCATCGATGATGTGGGAAACATTATGGCCCACCTTCGATCAAGGTCACTTCCTGTCGACTTCAGCTCATTATCCAGGAAGCTGATCTAGAGACTCCCTTCTGGTGCCTTGGAGCCTGCACGCCTCAATGGCAGGTTCTTCGCATTCGATGCGAGGTTTTCATCATTGGCCTCTGATCGAGTGATTCTACGAGTGTTTGATGCCAGCTCATTGATTCACATGCCGTAGATTGTACTTGTAGTACCTTGAGGGCCATTGTCATTATTGGTGGTACCTCTCGCGTCTGTTAACAGCTTTCATCATTGGCTGGTAATCAAACGATGTTATTGCATGTTCGAATTCAGCTCACTTATTCGCATGCTTGAACTTGTGCTGTGTTTCGATTGAGATGGAGCGCAAGAACCTGGATTGTGTCTGTTGTAATCCAGACTGTGATTTTGTGGATTATTATGATTATTTACATGACTCACGTACCGGATGGCTGCGACCATACCTGAGTCTATTTATCGATCCCCACTGGATGGCTGCATCCATTCCTTGGATCTGGATTATTGTATACTCTGTTATGGATGGCTGCACCCATACCACATATATATCATGTATTTGAGACATCAGTTGTATTTCTTCACGCAGGTTTTCCGACGGCGAAGTTTTCAGTTGGACACGTTCTCGTAAAGCATTTCACCCCTCTCTCTCTCTCGGGCCTCATGCTTTAGGGGGCATCTGTTACACAGTAATTTGTCACCGTCCCTGAAATCCCCGTCTCGCACATTGGAGGGCTTATTTTGTGACCTGTGAGTAGTGACATAACTTGAAAATACTTTCATGGCATTCCCCCTGAAGACATCTCCTGCTGAAAAACCCTAAAAATAGCCCTTTTTGCATTGCCGCGGGTAGCCAGTTCAGTACCCATGCCAATGGGGAAAATCCTTCAAAGAGGTAGCACCAACTGGTGCTCTGTCCCAGAGTCGCAACTCGCGCCAGCCAATTTAAGGAGTGTTTTTTAAAAATAAATGGTAGAAGTTTCGTCCTAACAAATTCCTGGACTACTATCTATCTTGAGTTGGGAGGTTTGGCTACGGATTTCCATAGAGAGGAAGTGGTTTGCCACCTCTCATGGGAGCTTGCTTGATGATAGGGCCAATCCCATGATTATAGGGATCCCAACTCCCCTTCCTCCATCTATAAAAGCTTACCCATCTCCATGGCAAGCTAGTCTTCAAGTTCCCAAATTCTCAAGAGCCTTATGCTGCAAGAGCCTAGACTATTCCCCTAAGGCCAAATTCAAGCAAGGAGACTATTGTCAAGATCTGAAGAGAGAGGTTTGTCCCACCCTTGACAGGCTTTTCGAGATGTGTTCTGCTGGCGACCCTCTGAAGGAGAATTCAGCATCAGAACTTGGTTGTAATTTTCCTTTGATTGGTTAATAATAAAAGACTATTGGTTATGGTTCCACTCTTGTTGTTGTTTATAATAATGAGTTATGTCCTTTATGACTGACATATAGTTGCATCTACTGGATTTTACGCTTGCGTTTGTTTTGTTTCTCTTATGTGCAGGTGTCCATCACGGAGATCGTGGGGATCGTGATCTGCCAGGGCCAAGGAACGGGAGCGCTACCTCTTCTACAAGCAACAGCGTTGGATTCTAGGTAAGCCTTCATCGCTAGTTGGTTTATTTGCAATTAGGAACCTTTGCTATAGCGTGAATGATTGTTGGTAGACCCGGTCTGGGCTATTAGGGATCGCCTCTGTCCGCAGAGGGGATTTACCTCCACAACACTAATTATGTATGCCATTCTCCCTAAAAAAACGTAGGAACTCTTTAGAGATGTATTCTCCACCTTTGTCAGTTCTCAGCACTTTGATGTAGTTCCCACTATGCTTCTTAACAAGAGTTTTGAAGTGGAAGAACTGTTCAGATACCTCACTCTTCTGTTTCAAGAAGTACACCCATGTCTTTCTATTGTAGTCATCTATGAATGTCAAAACATATTTGTTTCCAGCTAAATATGGTGTTTGCATTGGTCCACACAAATCAGAGTGGACAATCTCTAAGGGTGCTTTTTCCCTTATACTCTTTCCTGCTGGAAATCTTTCTCTGTGTTGTTTGCCCAAGATGCAGCCTTCGCATAGGTTGTCTGGTTTATCAATAAATGGTAATCCATTTACCATTCCCTTTTTGTGCAACAATTTTAGGCCTTCGAAATTGAGATGTCAAAATCTCAAGTGCCATAACCATTTTTCATCTTTCACTTCCTTTTGAAAGAGCTCTTGTGTTACAGCTGCTACATTTCTTCCTTCTTTCAAGTCTGCTCTGAGCTTGAGAGGAAACATCCTATTTCTTGTCATTTGCACCTCTGCAATGACTTTCTTTCCTGGAGGTATGTCCATGATTGTGAAAACATCATCTTGTTGAGATTGCAACAAGATGATGAGCTTAGTGGAAAGGAGTCGCCTTCACTAAGTGGGCCCGTAGGCTATTTTTGGCACAAAGTATATTTTTAGACTATGTCTATTTTTAGACATATGGATCATGTTCTATGAGTTGCAGGATGTTATTTATGGATGGTTGGTCAAGTCGGAAAAAATAGATGGACTTCTATTTTTAGACATATTGGGTGGAATCTATTTTTAGATTGCCAGTCTAAAAATAGATATGTCGAATATTATTAGCTCTTAATAATATTTGGACTCTAAAAATTATCTTATTCTTAGAAAGACTTCATGAGCACAGAGGTACAGATTCAACAGTGGTTAATTACGCTATTCTAGGTTAAGGAGCACAGACATTACTTCAAAGAGAACTAAAGGGAGAGAGTCAAGGGGATGATTGAGGAAGTTTCCAGTGGAGTTGTATGGTCTGTGCATCAATCTAAACATAGTTGAGCCATTTGTATCTAGCTTCTAATAATGGATGCTGACCAGAGAGAGTGGTAATTAATTCTCCAAGACTACTAATTATAAACTCATTAATCAACTAAATAATGCAGCAGTTAACTTCAGTGCATGGACATTTTTAGTGGATACCAGTGCAGAAATAGGTGAAAGAGCATGTTAACTATCAGTTGTGACTATACAGTTGCTATTTGCAACACACAGATAGGTGGAGAAGCCCATGAGGATTTCGCAGTACAAGCCAGGTGGTTTATCTATTTAATGAAGCCATCTCATAGCATATGAAACGCAATAGAGGCTAGCTATCAAGTGGAAAACAAATGGAGCATGTGTTTTGCTAGATCTAGGTTGATAGTGTGTAGCAATTTGAGGTTGTGCTGAGAGCTTGTGAGGAGATTTTGTAGGTTTTAACCCTGAACAAAAATTATCTACACATGAATCTTATAACAGAAAATAAACAATAGCGAGAGCATAAAACATAAAATAGATAAACACAGAGATTTTCCCCTGGATCCCAAATCGGGACGACCAGCTTGATTTTTCACTGTATCTTTATGTGCCATACATATATATACATGTCGAAGCATACATAAACCCCAATCCATTAACCCTGGATTAGAACATAACCGTAGTTCCCTTGACCAGATCTACAAAATACCAGGGGTCGAAAACCATCGTACCCCAAAACCATGTACAAACTCATGCACAAAACATGGGTGGGTCCGCATATGAGTGGGACCAGCGGACACTAAAATATTTTTCAGAAGCCGCCCTGACTCCGGAGGAAGAAAGCGCCTCAGACTTCGCTTGCGCCGGCAACGTATAGCATATACAATGGAATAAGCGGAAATAGAGTGGCAGAGTCAACATTCTCCCACTTGTTGTTTTCTTTCCACAAGGGGCCACTGGAGAGCTTAGTCATTGGGCCAATTCTTCAACACCCATTGTTTCTCTACACCAAGAGAACTTTTGAGTGCTCACAGACTTTGTCAATGCATCTGCAACATTCTTCAAAGTGTCCACCTTTACCAGCAACACCCTTTTAGCCTCAACCATATCTCTAACAAAGTGATATTAAACATCAATGTGCTTTGTCTTTGAATGATAAGCAGGGTTCTTAGCCAAGAAAATTGCACTTTGGCTATCACAGTCTATCCTTATAGCTTGCTGTACCAACCCCATACTTGAACACAATCTCCGCAACCAAACTGCTTCCTTGCTTGCATGAGTGGCTGCTATGTATTCTGCCTATGTAGTTGAAAGCGCCACTACAGACTGTCTTTTACTCATCCAACTGACTGCACCTCCAAATAGGCTAAAAACATACCCACTTGTAGATCTTCTTTGGTCCAGATCTCCAGCCCAGTCTGCATCAAAAAAACCATGAATGTCCAACATTCTTTCCAATCCTAGTCTTCCCTGGTAGCACAAGCCATAATCACTAGTGCCACGTAAATATCTGAAAACCCGCTTCACTGTCGTCCAATGCTCCTTCCCTGGGTTTGACATAAACCTGCTCAATACTCCCACTGCATGTGCAATGTCTGGTCTAGTACAGACCATTGCATACATCAGGCTACCCACTGCACTTGTATATGGAACACGGGACATATACTCCTCTTCTTCTTGTGTCTTGGGACACTGTTCAGCAGACAGCTTTACACCTACAGGAATAGGAACATTCACCGGTTTACTATCCTGCATATTGAACCTCTGCAATATAGTCTCGACATACTTCCTCTGGTTTAACCAGAGCTTCCTCTTTGCCCGATCTCTCTTAATTTCCATGCCCAAATATAGTTTGCAGCACCAAGATCCTTCATGTCGAATTTGGAGAACAGTTGGGTCTTCAAATCTTGGATAATTTCTTTGTCATTTCCAATCAACAACATATCATCCACATACAAGACCAAATAAATAACACGGTCACCAATTAATTTAAAAACATAGTGATCCTCCTTGCTTCTGGTGAAGCCAAGTCCCCGTATATAGGTATCAAATTTCTGATACCACATCCTTGGTGACTGTTTTAACCCATACAGAGACTTCTTCAACCTGCATACTAGTTATTTCTTACCCTTCACCATAAAGCCTTCAAGTTGCTTCATGTAGATCTCCTCTTCTAGATCCCCGTGAAGAAATGTTGTCTTTACATCCATCTGTTCTATCTCAAAATCAAATGCTGCAGCAACAGATAAAAGTAATCTAATAGAAGTAACCTTGGCAACAGGAGAAAAAATATCACCAAAATCAATTCCCGACACCTGGGAATAACCTTTTGCTACCAACCGAGATTTGTATTTCTCCACCTTGCCTTCTACATTCATCTTCTTTTTAAACACCCATTTGCTCCCGATGGGATTCCTTCTAGCCGGCAACTCCACCAGATCCCATGCCTCATTTTTGTGCAAGGATGCCATTTCATCAACCATGGCCTCCTTCCAAAGTTTTCCATCCTATGAATCTACTGCCTCCCTGACAGTTCTGGGATCATCATCAGTTATAGTTAAGGCAAAACCTGAACAAAAAGCAGATGGACTATACCTTTCTGGTTTCCTTGTTTCCCGAACTGATCTTCTCAAAGCTGGGGTTTGTGGTTCTTCCTCTTCTGATTCTTCTTTTGTTGTAGAGTCTGATTCATCCTCCTTTAGCTCAAAATCTATCTTCTCAGGTTCCTTTGGTAGGACTTCATGTGTAACAACATCTTTCACCTCTCTAAACACCACATCTCGGCTGTACACAACCTTCCTTGTTTCCGGGTTCCAAAGCTTGTAACCCTTTAAACCATCCTTATACCCAATAAAGTTGCACCTTTTAGATTTATTATCCAACTTGGTCCTTTTCTCCTTTGGAACATGTACATATTCATCACATCCAAATACCTTTAGATGTGAAAGAGAGGGTTTCTTACCAGTCCATACCTCATGTGGAGTCTTATCCTCCAACGCTGATGAAGGTGATCTGTTAACTAAGTAACATGCAGTCTCCACTGCCTCTGCCCAGAATTCTTGTCCTAACCTAGTACCACTGAGCATGCTTCTTGCCTTTTCCATCAGTATTATGTTCATTCTTTATACAACTCCGTTTTGCTGAGGTGTGTATGGAGTAGTCTTCTGTCGTGCTATACCACACTTCTTACAGAACTCTTCAAATTCCTTCTTGCAGAACTCCCCACCATTATCTGTCCTCAACGCCTTTATCTTCTTCTCTATTTGGTTTTCCACCAGAGCCTTAAATTCTTTAAATTTGTCAAAGACTTCACATTTCTTGCTTAATAAATATATCCATGTATTCCTTGAGAAGTCATCTATGAATGAAACATAGTACATAGACTTTCCCAGTGATGGAACTGACACAAGTCCAAACACATCACTGTGCACAAGCTCTAATAACTTGTTTGCCCTCTTAGCACCAGAAGGAAAACTCACCTGATTCTACTTCCCATATACACAATGTTCACAGAAATTGAAATCCAGAGAGCAATTAGACATACCTTCTACCATACCATTTCTATGCAGTATCCAAAGGCCCTTCTCTCCAATATGTCCAAGCCTTTGATGCCATAGCATGGTCTTTTCTCCAGAGACAGCTAGGCTTTCTGCTCCACTTTCCAGAACCATATAACTGTTACACCCATCAATAACAATGCTACCTTGTAGCTTCTACAGAGTTCCACCGAACTCCTCGCATATCACTCTGCTCCCGAACCATCTTGCAGTGCATCTTTCTCGAACACGTTTACACCCGCATCATCCATTCATGACAGAATCGACGTGCCACGGTGAATATGCAGAGTGACCAAGAGGTTCTAATCCTTCCACCTTGCAGCTTCAGCTTGACCTTTCCACGTCCAATGATTCTGGCCTTCCTATCATCCCCTAGGAAGACATCACCACCATCATATTTCTCATACTCGCGGAACCACTCCCTATGGGGAGTGAAGTGAAAGGATGCACCTGAGTCAATCAACCATGACTCATGATCTACATGTGTATTTGAAGAAGAAGCCAAATACACATCCCCACCTTCATCTGAGGTGGTTTTTGCCTTTGTATAAGGAGCATCATCAGATCCCTTTCCTTTCTTAGGAGCTTTAGATCTGCAGTCCTTTTTGTAGTGCCCTTCCTTTCCGCATTTCCAGCACACCTTTACAAACTTTCCAGGAGATTTAGATCTCCCTCTAGATTTGGATCTCCCACTCGAAACCTTATTCTTGTTTCTGTTCTGGGACCTTCCTCGTACAGATAAGGCATCTCCATTCTAACCCTCCATATTTCTCTGTCTCATTTCCTCCGACAGCAAGGCTGAGACAATGTCATCAAAATTCAAGGTAGTTGTATTGCTACCTATTGCAATAACCAGGCTGTCCCACGAGTTTGGTAGAGAACACAACAAATTGATGCACTTATCTTCATCTGAGATTTTAATATCAACAGATGACAGTTGACTTACCACAGTATTGAAGGCGTTCAGATGCTCTGTCACCGAGTCTCCATCCTTCATCCTCAGGTTATACAGCTTTTTCCGCAGGAACAACTTATTCACCAGAGACTCAGATTGGTACAAAGTCCCAAGTTTTTCCCACAAATTCTTCGCCGTAGCTTCCCCAGATACATTCAACAATACTGAATCTGACACACACAACCATATTGTGCTCTTAGCCTTCCGATCTAGTTTCTTCCAGTCTTCATCTGACATTGCCGTTGGTTTAGTACCTGGATCTACCGCGATCCACTGATCTTTATCCACCAGCAGATCCTCCATCTTGAGTTTCCACAACTCAAAACTCTGACCATTAAATTTCTCGATCTCTATCTTTCCGTCGCTCGCCATCTTCTTTCACCGCAAGAATCGATCCCACAGATCTCCCACTGAACAGGGTCTACCACAGGCCCGAGCAAAAAACCCTCAACAACAAAGGCATCCCCTTGAAGCCAAAACAGCTCTGATACCAAATGTAGGTTTTAACCCTGAACAGAAATTATCTACACACGAATCTTATAACAGAAAATAAACAATAGCGAGAGCATAAAACATAAAACAGATAAACACAGAGATTTTCCCCTGGATCCCAAATTGGGACGACCAGCTTGATTTTTCATTATATTCCTTTTAGTGTTACAATACATATATATACATGCTGAAGCATACATAAACCCCAATCCATTAACCCTGGATTAGAACATAACCGTAGTTCCCTTGACCGGATCTACAAAATACCAGGGGTTGAAAACCATCGTACCCCAAAACCATGTGCAAAATCATGCACAAAACATGGGTGGGTCCACATATGAGTGGGACCACATACCAAAAAAAAATTCATCCGGGCACTGCCCTGGACCCCGACAGGGGGGGCTCCCACCCCCCCTGTGACCCCCCTGTTGCGCCCGGCGCAACGTACATCACGTGGGGCTAGTCGTGGAAAGAATATAACACATACCCAACAGCTTTGTACTATGATTGTTACATGATTTCCATGACATATAATATACAGATAGTTGGGGTTTTCATCTTTAAGCTTTCCCATTAAATACTGTGTTCATATGTGTGATTGTTTGTGGTTTTAATGTATGCATGCAATTGATTTTATTTCCGCATGTGATGATCAATGGTAGAAGAGATTCTGTATTATGCATGAAGCTAAAATAGTGTGTGATCGGGAGAATCTCGGTGAATAATATATCAGTTATTCAAATTTCTACATGGTATCGGAGCGATATTGATCATTGGAGCAATTGCAAAACATTGAAGAGGTTGAGTTTTGTGCTAGTGGAATTCGAATTTGCAGTAGTGTTTTCTTGGTGTCAAAGTTGAGATGTCTTTCAATGGATTACGATTGGAGTATGCCCTTGAGGGCAGCTTGAATTATATTTCATGGAAGGATAGGATGGAGGCGGTGCTGGATGACAATAGGTTGAAGGATTTCATAGATGCAGAAATTCCAAAACCTGTTTCTAGCGATGTTGCCACACTTAATGCATGGAAAAAGAAGACAACAAAGTGTCGAAGGATTCTGTTGGAAGGTGTGAAGGATCACATAGTGTCCAGCCTTCATGGTAAGGCTTCTCCATTCTTGATGTGGAAAGCTTTGACAGATTTATTCCAAAGCAATAGCGACCAGAGGAAGTTGGCGCTCAAGGATAAACTCAGGAACATAAAGATGGAGAAAGGCAACAGTATGCCCAAGTACCTCACGAAGTTCATCCAATGTAGGGATGAGTTGGGAAGTGTGGGGGTGATTGTTGATGATGAGGACTTGGTGATCTAGGCTCTCCTTTGGCTTCCGAAGAGTTGGCATTCCTATCAGGACTCTGTCAATGGTCGGGAGAAATTGCTAGGATGGGAGCGACTTTGGTCGGATCTTGTGCAAGAGGAGATAAGGCAAAGTACCAGGGAATGATCTTCATCAAAGAACTATGATGAAGATAATTGTGCTTTGGCTGCCAAAGAAAAGAAGGGAAAGAGAAAGAAAGCTTCTCAATCCGGTGCGAAAGGCAAGAAGCAGGACATGTCCAAGGTGAAGTGCTTTCACTGTCACCAACACGGACATTACGCCACTAATTGTCCACAGAAGAAGAAAAATAAGCAGGCTGCTGGGACTGTAGTTGGAGAGGCCTTAGCCTCACAGTTTGAGCTAGATTTTTTGGTGCTTACATGCTTGGTTTCAAGTATGACAATATCAGTGTGGTTTCTTGAAGTGGTGCGTCTTTTCACATGATAGGAGATCGAGATTTGTTTACTGATCTGGATGAGAAAGATCTTGGAGTACACATCGAGATGGGCGATAATGGTAGATACAGTGAGACCAGTATTGGTACCATTTCCTTTGAGAGGGATTCTGGTAAACCCTTCGTATTGAAGGAAGTGATGCATGTTCCAGGATTGAAGAAGAATCTTATCTCTATGGCGATGTTAGAAGACAAGGGATACGATGTTGTCATTAGCGAGGAAAGGCTTTCCTGCACAGTAAGGCAACTGGTGAGACCCATAGGATAGGGGTTCGAGTTAAGAACCTTTATCAATTGTAGGTAGATGGCTGTGTAGCAATGGCAGGCAAGGCAGAAGGAGTGGTGAGCCAGGATGATGGCGAGTTGTGGCACTGGAGATTGGGCCACCTTCACCATGGAGCTTTGAAGATACTGCAACAGATTTCTATTGGGCTTCCTAAAGGCACTCTTGCACAGTCAGATCAGTGCAAGGGGTGTACCTTGGGAAAATTTGTGAAAGCCACCTTTCACGAGAACGATAGCCGTGCCACGACGATCCTTGAGAGAATTCACACAGACGTGTGTGGACCTTTCTCAGCAGCTTGGAAAACAAAGCACAAGTATTATGTGATATTTTTTGATGATATTTCTCGTAAGTGCTGGATATTCTTCATGCAGAAGAAAAGCGAAACATACACAAAGTTCTGTGAGTTCACGGCACTGGTTGAGAAAGAATCGGGGAAGCAGGTGAAGGCTCTAAGGAGCGACAATGGTGGTGAATTCATCTCTGGAAAATTCAAGGACTTTTGCAGTGCAGAATGAATTCGAAGAGAGCTCATAGCACCTCATAACCCACAGCAAAATGGGGTTGCTGAGCGAAAGAATAGAACAATAGTGGGTGTTGCATGGGCGATGTTGCATGATCAGGGCCTACCCATTCACTTGTGGGCGGAGGAATGCAATACTGCAGTATATGTGCAGAACTGTTGTCCTCACAGGATACTTGGCATGAGTACACATAAGGAGGCATTTTCTGGTAAGAGGCCTGATATTTCCCATTTGAGGATTTTTGGTTCACCTGTTTACATTCATGTGATGAAGGATGCCAGGAAGAATCTGGACCTGACTGCGGAGGTTGGGATATTTTTGGGGTACACTGATACACCCTACAACTATCATGTGTATTTTCCAGACAGTTGCAAGACTGTTGTGTGATGAGATATCAAATTTCAAGAGGAGAAAGCCATGAAGTGTTCACTTGAAAGGGAGCAACACTTGCATGTAGATGAGGAGATATTAGTTCCTAAGGATGAGTCTCGAGATGTGGATCAGCCACAAGATGAGGTTCATGGAGTGGAAGAGACCACTCAAGCAACGCCAACCATCAGAGGGCGGAAGCGCACTACAGAAGCTGAGCAACTGGCTCAAGATGCAGAGAAGGTTGTAGGAGCACCTACATCATAGCGCAGACAGAGACAGTCACCTGACCGATATACTGGATACATGGCTCTTATGAGCAAGTGTATCGTGACAGAGCCATCCTCTTTCGAGGAAGCTGTGGAGGACCCCACATGGGTAGATGCCATGGTGGAAGAGTATGATTCGATTGTCAGAAACAGTGCATGGGAGATTGTCCCAAGGCCGGAGGGGAAATCAGTGGTGGGTTCGAGATGGATCTACAAAGTGAAGCAGGCAGCTGATGGGAGTGTGGAGAAGTACAAGGCAAGATTTTTTGCCCGAGGCTTTTCACAGATTGAGGGGATCTATTATGAGGAGACCTTTGCACCTATCACAAGGTATTCTTCCATACAGATGATTCTTGCTCTCTCAGTGTAGATGGGGTGGCACATTCATCAGATGGATGTAAATACTGTGTTCCTTAATGGAGTCATTGAGGAGGAGGTGTACATAGAGCAGCTCGAAGGTTTGGAGATCTTCAGCAGTGAGTCACATGTGTGCAGGCTCAAGAGAGTGTTGTATGGGTTGAAACAAGCACCTCGTGCTTGGTACACATGGATAGACAGTTATTTCACCGGACTTGGATTCTCCAAGAGTGAGGCGGATCCTAACCTATACCAGATTGTGGTGGAGGGTAAGTTGCTGATCATTGTACTTTATGTAGATGATTTGATTTTGACAAGTGATGAGCTGTTGATACTCTCATGCAAGGAGGATCTTGCAAAAGAGTTTGAGATGAAGGACTTGGGCCTCCTTCATTATTTCCTGGGATTGGAAATTTGGCAGCGCAGTGATGGACTGTTTGTTTCTTAGGGTAAGTATGCCCGGGAGATACTGGAGAAGTTCAACATGCATGGCTGCAATCCTATTGATACTCCTCTTCCTGGTGGTTGGAGGAAGGAGGATGCTACTTCGGCGGAGGTAGTGGATGCCACTGTTTATCGACAGTTGGTGGGGTCGCTTATGTATCTGGTCAATACACAACCCGACATATGCTATGCTGTGAACCAGCTTTCACAAGCTATGGTTAAGCCAACCAAGCTCTTCTGGAAGGCAGGCAAGCATGTATTGAGATATCTTAGAGGCACATCGGGATATGGATTATGGTACAGACAGTCGGATGAGGTGAAGCTATGTGGCTTCACGGATGCAGATTGGGCAGGGAGCCCAACGGACAGAAAGAGCACATCTAGAGGGATTTTCAGTATCGGGTCGACAACAATTTCTTGGTACAGCAGGAAGCAGAGATCCGTGGCACTCAGTTCAGCAGAGGCCGAGTATATGGTAGCGAGTTTGGCTGCATGCGAGGCTATATGGATGAGGAAGATCCTGGTCGGGTTGTTCGGTTCACACTTAGAGCCTACTGTGATTTATTGTGATAATCAAAGTTGCATCAAACTCTCGGTTAATCCAGTATTTCATGATAGATCTAAAAAAATTGACATCCGGTATCATCATATCAGAGATTGTGTGCAGCGGAAGGTCATGTTACTTTCATACATTCCTACGGAGGATCAGGATGCTGATATCTTGACGAAGGCGCTCACCAGGAGAAAATTCGAATATCACAGGGGTAGGATAGGGGTTGCAGATAATCCTTATCTTGTTGAGAGGGAGTGTTGAGATTGCAACAATATGATGAGCTTAGTGGAAAGGAGTCGCCTTCACTAAGTGGGCCCGCAGGCTATTTTTGGCGCAAAGTCTATTTTTAGACTATGTCTATTTTTAGACATATGGATCATGTTCTATGAGTTGCAGGATGCTATTTGTGGATGGTTGGTAAAGTCAGAAAAAAATAGATGGACTTCTATTTTTAGACATACTGGGCGGAATCTATTTTTAGATTGCCAGTCTAAAAATAGATATGTCGAATATTATTAGCTCTTAATAATATTTTGACTATAAACATTATCTTATTCTCTTGGAGCACTTCAGTTAAGTGCACAGATGTGGCACAGGAGCTGACAGAAGGAATTACGCTATTCTTGAGGGTTAAGTGGAGCTATTGCATGGATACTTCAGTTAGAACTCATGTGACAGAGTTTGGTGGAGTTGATTGAGGAAGTTAGTGGAGTTGTATTCAGCTTAACTAATCTAAACATAGTTGAGCTATTTGTATTCAGTTTAACTGATTGATACAATTAGTGAGAGTGGTGTGAATTAATTATTAATTAATTCACTAATTAAAAACTCATTAATCAACTAAAGAATGCATCAGTTAACTTCAGTGCATGGACAGTTTCAGTGGAGACCAGTGCAGAAATAGGTGAAAGAGCAGGTTAACTATCAGTTGTGACTATACAGTTGCTATTTGCAACACACAGATAGGTGGAGAAGCCCATGAGAATTGCGCAGTACAAGCCAGGTGGTTTATCTATTTAATGAAGCCATCCCATAGCATTGAAAATGCAATAGAGGCTGGCTATCAAGTGGCAAAATATTGGAACATGTGTTTTGCTAGATCTAGCTTGATAGTGTGTAGAAATTTGAGGTAGTGCTGAGAGTTTGTGAGGAGCTTTGTACTATGATTGTTACATGATCTCCATGACATATAATATACAGATAGTTTGGGTTTTCAGCTTTAATCTTTCCCATTAAATACTGTGTTCATATGTGTGATTGTTTGTGGTTTTAATGTATGCATGCAATTGATTTTATTTGCGCATGTGATGGTCAATGGTAGAAGATATTATGTATTATGCATGAAGCTAAAATAGTGTGTGATCAGGAGAATCTCGGTGAATAATATATCAGTTATTCAAATTTTCTACACATCTTTGAAGAATACATTGTAGCCCTTGTCAATGAGCTATCCAATGCTCAAAAGATTACATTTCAATCCAGGTACATAATATACATCTAGCACAAAATTCTGTTCTCCATTTCTTGCCAGGATACTTACTTTGCCTTTTCCCTTGACAGAGATCTTACTATCAGTTCTTGTTGTTACCTCAAATTTAACATCTTCATAAAGATTGGAAAACATTGCTATGTTTCTAGTCATGTGGTTACTACAACCTGAGTCTAAGAACCATATATCATCTTGTTTATCTTGTGCTATATTACATGTTAACAAAACATTCTTTGGGTTCTTAACTTATTTTGCAAAATTAGTATTCTGCCTATAATTCATGTCATTTTTCTTTTTCCTACATTCATTAGAATAGTGCCCATATTTCTTGCAATAATGACATTGGACTTGGGATTTATCATACCTTTGTCCATGAGCTTGTTGTTGGCTTGAGATTTCATTCTGGTTTTGATTGCTGCTCCTTCCACTCGAACTTGCAGGGTTGTTTCTACCTCTATTTTGGCTTCTGCCTCTTCCTCTGTTACTTACTCTGCCTTGACCTCTGCTTCAGCCAAAAGGCATTTGAGTCTTGAAAGCTTGTTCCAATGAGGAATATGTTCCTCTATTCAGTTTGTGTTCATGAGACATCATGGATGCACTAAGCTCATCCACTATAAATTGTGAGAGATCCTTTGTCTTTTCTATTGCCACTACTATGGAATCAAATCTTGAGGGTAGACTTCTCAAGATTTTCTCCACAATCATTCTTTCTTCAATTTTTTCTCCATGAGATCTCATTTGGGTATCCAACCCAATAACATGAGTGAAAAATGAGTCTATAGTGTCAGACTCTTTCATACAGAGAGTTCCAAAATCTCTCCTTAACATCTGCAACTTTGTTGTCTTCACCTTCTCCATGCCTTGATAGGCAGTCTTGAGAATATCCCATGCCTCCTTAGACTTTGTTGTTGCTTCAATCCTTGGAAAAATAATCTCATGCACTAATTGAAAGAGATAAAAGCAGGCTTTGGAGTCCTTCTTCCTATTATCTCTTAACAGGTCTCTTTCTGCTACTGTCAAAGCAGCCAACGCTGTTGCATTTGCTGGTTCTGGGTAGCCATTCTCAACTAGCTCCCATATGTCCTATGAAGCAAACAGGGCTCTCATAGTGATTGCCCAATAATCATGATTCTTCCCATTAAACTGTGGAAGTTGGGGATTCGTCAAATTGGTTCCTACTGCAGCCATCGTGACTGTGCAAGCAAAACAAATAGTAGCCTTCTCTGCTGGAGAAAATCGCTTCAACTAGCTTCTTACAGCTTCTGCAGTGAAGAGAAAACTCTGCTACGTTCACTGAGCGCCTAGACTATCTGATACCATGTTGAAATTTTCTGGACAAATTCCTTAACACACAGAGAGAGGAATAAAACAATTCCTCTTGTACAACATATAGATTTAACTCAAAAAATGTATAGACAGAGATGCATTAAAAAATTGTTTCATTAATATGAAAAAATATTACAGAATGAAAATTTTGTCTTCAGAATAAAATTCAAAATGAAAATCTCATCAAGCTGTTACACACACAGCGTTCATAATTGCTCTCTGTCTGTCTCTCTGTCTTCAGCCTTCGGGCATAAAATCAATTACATAGCATTCTCTACAATGAAATTCAACCTCTATATGTTCACTGACTGACCATAGAAATTTATTATAACATAATTCAATTGAATGCTTTTGTTGACAGAACATCAAAATTCAACGTTTAGAAAGTTGCATTGATGGTCACATAACTATGGCAATATCGCTTGGAGATCGCATTAATGTCAATTTGCTTGGTGGCAGCAGTGGTGGAATTGCAGTGGTTCACAAGGCGGAGACACCACTTAACAGGCAGTGACACCTCCTTCTGGCGGTTGCGGAGGCACCCCTTCGTGAGTTCCAAACGGTTGATTTGTGCCCCCGCAGTATATCATGACCGTTGATCTCTGGTCAATGCTCGATGGGGTGGTCAACTGCGGAGGCACCCCTCCAAGTTAAACACCGGGCTGTTTGTGCCCTCGCAAACCATTGATCTCAGATCAAAGGATGGCCGCGTTGTGAACTTGCGTAAACCTTGACATATCAAGAAAAATGTAACGGTTGGATTACAAACAAAAACCAACAAAAAATTGGACTTCTACTGTCCTTCCTCTGCACAATTGGATTTAATATTTTCAACAAGCTACTCCCTGAAAATTCTTCTAGGAAAGGGGAAATCCAAAGGCTTAATTAAATTCCTAACATGCATGACATTTTAAAACTGATTGGTATCATATAAGAAGAAGCCAAGCCAAAAAATAAAAATCGAACAAAAAATTTTATCCTCCCCTTCAAGAACTTCTTTTCCTTTTGCATATTTGAAGGATTGGAAGACATTGTTGGAATATAGGATCTTGGGGGGTGAGTCCATGGTCTCCTCATCAATCCCTGTTTCCATGCCATCGTGGTTTAAGTAGGCAGTATGAAGGGCGATGACTGTTAAAGAATGTAATCCCAACCACCTGCTAGGTGTCGAAACCGTCAGTCCAAGTGTCCAGTTTAGTTTCTAATTAGTCCAGTTTAGTCTAGTTACACTAAATTCATTTATTGATGATGTTTCCAATGTAAGCTATTTAACTAATTCATAATCTTGAGAAGAGCAATCTTCTGCTCCACTTCTTTTCAGTTTTTCAATTCTTGTCATGGTATCAGAGCTAGCTTGCATAAGCCTCCCTAGAGAGCAGCTACAGAGCCAAGTTGGAGCAGTAGTGAGGAGAGGCGAGCTTGCATAAGACTCTTTGACAGAGCAGTAGAAGTTTGAAGAAATTTGAAGAAGCCTCCTATGAAGTAGCAGCACCAAAAAAAAGCCAGGCGAAGCCAGTGAAAGCACTGGTAAAACAAATAGAAGAAAGCCCGATTTTTTATTTTTATTTTTCTTGTTATAACGCATTGTTTTAAAAGCTTCTCAGTTTTAGTCTTAACACACTGCTTGTTAAGAAGCTTGGCGTTATAATGTGGAAGCCAAGAGCAAAGAGCTGCGTTAACTGTCAATCACTTGCCCATATTTCATGTGGCGCAAGGCCTGCGTGGATCATCTGTGTTAACATTAACGTGGGAAAAGTGCTTCATTACCTACGTTAAATGTATCATTCCTTGCCATTGGCTTCCAACAAGAAAAACGATCCGGCAACATTGATAAGGTTGAAAAAATTCGTAGAAAAGGACCCGAGTTGGATCCTGGATGGATGGGATTTAATGCACAAGACTTGCAACTTTTGACATGGCGTGACTTGTGCAGATGGGAGAGTAACAGAGTAAAGTCAACACATTCAAAATATTTTACAAAAGTTAAGGTGATTTTCATGATTTACAGTGTAATGCATGAAGGTACGAAGTTTTCAAATCATTCAAGGTGATTTTAAAAGTTTTACATAAGGTTTTTAAAAGGTCGATTCATTCATCAAAAGGGAAAGCTCATTTTGAGAAATGCCATGTAGGTAGTTTTTTAAAGCTCCACATGATACAAAAAAGGAGGAACCCTTTTATATGAAGAAAGATTTTTTTTAAGTTTAAAAAAAAGAAAAATGTTTTATGAAAGGAAAAAGGCATTTGTAAAAGAAAAGGGCTTTAATGGAAAAAGTTTTTGAAAAGTTAAAAGGGAAGAAGTCTATTTTTAAAAAGGGATTTTAATTCTTTTGGCATGAATTTTTAAAAGAGCTTGTGTGAAAGGATTTTATGGTATGTGAAGAATTTTTTTTTGGAGTTTTAAAAAAAAAAAGACTTACAAATTGTGAGAGCCTTGTGAAAGTGAATGTTCAAAAGGAGATTTTTTTGAGGAAGAGAATTTTTTAGAATTTGATGCATATGTAGACTCGTCTATTTGTTGAAGCTAGACAACGAGGTCATGTGAAAAGCCGAGAGGCTAAAGCAGAAACAAAAGATGTTTGAGACCTTTTTAGATTTGGAAATAAAGAGGAAAAAATATGCCTATGTGTTAAAATGCATAAAAGAATCTGTCGATGACAGCATTCTCCCTCTGATATTAGATGCCAAGACAGCCAAGGAGGCATGGGATACCCTTGACAGATGTTTTGGTAGAAGGGGGAGAATTGATGATGAAGATAAAGGTGGATCTGTAGCAGCAGATCTACATCGAGATGAAGAGTTTGTTGAATCCCACTGTGCTCAGTCACAGATGGATGAAGTCTGCGAAGAAAGTGCAGAAGCATCAGAGAGAGAGCACGAAGTTGCTTGTGAACCCCACTGTACATAGCTACATGTGGATGAATAGTTTATGATACCAGCAAAATGGCTTGCTGACGAAGATATGATGAATCCAGCAACAGAGCTTGTTGAAGATGAAATGGTGAATAGAGAAACAAAGCTTGCTGAAGAAAATTTGATGATTCTAGCAACACATCTTGCTGATGAAGACTTGATGATTCCATCAACAGAATTTGATGATGATGGCTTGTTGATTCCAGCAACACAGTGTGATGATGAAAATTTGATGGTTGATGTAAACTTTGATAATGAATTTTTGGCTAATGATGATTGGTTGCAGATGATGCAACAGAAACATGATATCGACATGATGTTTTTCAGTGATAAAAACCCACTCGATTCAGTGGAAGGAAACTTGACTGTAGCAACACCGGTTAGTGAAGAAGAGGCAAAGACAGAGACAGAGACAGAGAAAGAGGAAGATGCAGCAAAGGAATCACAACAGCAGAAATATCTCATTGCAGAGCAAAAGGAAGAAACAGAGAAAGCAGTAGAGACAAACGTAAATAAAGAAGTCTACAAAGGGAAAGTGGAAACAAAGACAAAATAAGAAGAAGATAAGGAAACACAACAACATAAATCTCTCACTGCAGAGCAGAAGGAATAGACAGAGAAAGATGCAGAGACAGAAGAAAATAAAAAAGTCTGCAAAGGGAAAGCAGAAACAGAGATAAAGGAAGAAGAAAAGAAGGAAACGAAATGGGATAAAACTCTAACTGTAGATAAAAAGGACCAGAACCAATGTCGTTCTGAAAATATTTTTTAATTCTAACATTGATTTCAAGTATGCAGGTACACAGATTGATTATGAAGAAGAGGTAAAGTTTATTGAAATGGCTTGCAACAGCATGTCTGGATGAGATCTACATAGAAGATGTAGATATGAATGATGAATATGACATGCATGATGAACATGTCAATGAAATTTTTAGGTATTCAAGTTTTGAAGAAATAAGATATTATCCTAATCTTATGTTGTAGCAGATTGATGATGAAAAGTGCACTACAGAAGAAAATATGTGGCAGCAACCCACATTTATTGCAGATGTCCAGAACATGCTTAAACAGCCTGGAATAATAGAAGACCTGCACCAGAAAATGAAGAAACAGAGTTCTCAAGGATACAACAAAGAGAAAAATCTGAAACAATTTAGAGGCTACAGAACCTGGAAAAAGAGAAGAAGAAAACTAAATCTAGTTGAAAGTCAATTTTTAAATTGTAAGCCTCACTGAGACATAGACCAGCAAGTATCTTAATTAAATTTTTATGTGGTTGTAATTAAAGGGGATTGTTAAATAATGTAATCCCAACCACCTGCTAGGTGTCGTAACTGTCAGTCCAAGTGTCCAGTTTAGTTTCTAATTAGGCTAGTTTAGTCCAGTTACATTACAGTCATTTATTGCTGATGTTTCCAATGTAATCTATTTAGCTAATTCGTAATATTGAGAAGAGAAATCCTCTACTCCAATTCTTTTCAGTTTTTCAATTCTTGTCAATGACACGATGGGAATATAAGAAAATTCCAATGATTTACTATTATCCTAAAGTAAAACAATTGTACATGTAAAATTAAATTTTTTTATCGAGTAAACGATTTGAATCATTTGATATGTTTTTGGTTGTTCTTGTGTCATCATGGTTTGCCCATGGAAATTTGGTATTTTGGCCCATTGTAGATAGTTGTTTCTCCATACTTCAACAATCATCGTGTAATAAATCTGCTACATCTAGAGCATATGTGTAGGATGTAGAAGTTGAAGTGTGAAGAAATATATGCAGACCTCTTAAATAAATAAAAAAGGAAGAGGATTTTGGTTAGATTGAATAGTTTTGATCATATCTTTACATTTATTTTGCAATCATATTATTCACGTTTGACTGCACCATGTGTTACGCAGGAAAATCCATTTTTCCAGAAATAAGCAATCCCTCTAGCACAATGAGTGGGTCTAGTAACAACTGTGACAAAGGATATAAGTGTCCCTAGTTTAACATTGAAAAGTAAAGTGAGAGGGGGAGGTTGGCATACCTTGCTCCTTATGCAGTCATTTCCTCGGTGTTGATGTCAATCGTTTCTATTCGAGGATCATTATTTGCTATGATTTCTATGTCTGAATACCCGTAAAGAAGATCACACGACAAAAGAAAAAATATGCATAGTAGATTTGTTTCAAAGAAAACTACATGACATATCAAGGAGTATCATGCTAAATGAGTTAATATTAACAAATTTATGTGAAGCAAAGTATACGTTGTATTATAAAATGATAAAATGAAATATTAAAATCGATGCATTGATGTTGGAGGTCTCCTTCATAGTGGTAATCCAATTCCAAGCCACGCTCTTCAATCTCTTCTCATTCTTTGTCAAATAACCAGAATATGGGTGGAATGGGATAAAATTAAGGCAATAAATAATGACCATCCAAGACTTTCTAGCATGGCACTCTCTTATAGCAGAGTTGAGGAGGTTAAGAATCCACTAATGAGGGGGAAAGGTCTTATCATGAAGGGGAGAATATTTGGAGATAATATCAATGACCAAATATGGGATTATTGGACCATATCCTCAACCAACAAGTACCATAACTTCCTTCTAGAGAATTCTAGAGGTTGAAGCTTCTACTCCAGTTTTGGAGAACCTCCTTGCAGAAGACCAACATGACTTTACTACTGAATTCCCACACTGGTAGTGGTGTTCATGGGAAATGGATAGTGTGACAAGTGAAAGCTTATTAATGGGAGAAGTATGTTGGGCTTGCAAAACAAGGTTTTTTACAAAATCTGCAGAAACGCTTCAAGGAATTTCTCTTTTTGGTCTTCAGGGATATCTTAAGCATGTTGTCTAGGATGAACAATTTTATACATATTTTGTCACTTTGTGACATTTGTGACATGATTGGCACAAAATACGACACTTGGGATAGGAAGTGGGGAATTAGATCAAATAATGTGTAACAGATGACCCCTAAAGCATTGAAGAAAAACCAGGACTGGTGGTTGAAATATTTTGTACGCCATGGAAAGGAATTTGGAAAACCACCGCCAGGAGACCTATCAATCAAACACAATGAAATATGTGAAATATGTAATATAAACATGTATAATAACTATATATGAATAGGAATCAAATAACACATGAACCCATAGCATGGGTGTCTTCATTCATCTAAAAGAGATCATATAAATAGAGCCATGGTATTGTCGCAACCATCCATATAGAAAGGATCATGTGCACAATCATGAATACTCAATAACTTCATGCAGCTTGGATAATAAAAAATGGAATCTAGGGTCTTTGTCTCGATCTCGATCTACCCACTATATGAATCTAACAATGTGAATGGATGTGTTTATTTCGAACATGGTAGAAACTACCTGATTACCGGTCTATAATGAAATCATTAACAAACGCAAGAGCAACCACCAATAATAATGAGGGACCTCAAGGTACGACAACACAATATACAAAAGTGAATGAATGGGTTGAAGTTGAACTCTTGCAAAATCATCTAATCCAAGGCCAATGATGTAAAATTTTCGTAGAACACTAATAACTTGTCATTGTGGCATATAAGCTACAAGGTACTAAAAATGAGTTTCTAAATCACCTTCCTAGATAGTGAGCCGAAGTCGACACGAAGTGATATGTAGAAGGAGGGCCATAATGATTCCCACATCATCGACATTAAATAAAAGGATCTCTCAAGATGATAAGTGTGATTCAGGACTATTGCAGAGAAGGTAAAATAAGCAAAGGATGTTTGAGTTTACAAATATAAATTTTCTTAAACATATCGGTGACATGACTCCATAATTTGGTAGCATTTGACTCAAAATAGGATCAAAGGTCATGAAGATGATAGGTGATGATCAAATGAGATGAAAAAGGATTTCCCAAATCCAGGAAGGAAAGTGACGAATGAAGGATATCCCCAAGCTGGAATGAAATGATGATGAGCTTCATCTTCAGGAGTGACATGCTACCTTTGGTAAAAAACACAAAATATACTTCACCTCCATTTTCCCCCGTTATTTATAACGAGTACCTCTTTATTTTTTATAGAAATATTGAAGAGAATACAATATTCTTAGAGCACAAGTTCACTCTTTGGATGAATCCATCCTAGTCAGTTTAACGAGCCCTAAGAAGGAGTAGTTGGGCCTTGTCATGGTGACACGTCCTTCGTTGTTTAAGTTTTATGAGTCTGACGTAGGAGTAGCTTGGTATCCTTTTCATGTTTAGGGAGTTTGAAAAAAATATATAAAAGAAAACTCCAAAATTTCCCTTTTCGTAAAGAGTCTCTCGAATTTGAAAAGGTAGAAAATAATATCTAAAAGAACCTCTTGATAACAGTTGACCAAGGTATTCCGTTTCTATAAATTTTCAACCTCAGCCCAAAAATGGGGTAAACGTATACTGAGACAAAGGAAAATCATTTAATTTAATGATCTCGAAAGGATAAGTTCTTAACAATCTTTTCATGTTTCGAGAGTCTAAAAAGTGCTAAAAGGAGACTCCTCCTCGAAGAAAAAGTGCTATAGAAGGTGGCAGCTAGTGTCAGTGGTGATGGAACTTCCCAAAACATGGAAAGGTCAAGAGGCTGGCTAACAAAAGCACTCATCGCACCAGTTCCCGAGGAAAGGGTAAAACAACCAAGTGAGAGCATACAATCAGCCAAGGAGATTGTGACAATGGAATTAGAAAACCATGGCTCATATTGCCAAAATAGGTTGATAAAAATGGCCATCGCAAGAGGTAGGATTGGAATGGTTTCATATTTAGACAAGCTTGAATCATGCGAAACTCTACTTGAAATTGGTTTCATTTTTTCACTAGCTTGAAACATGTAGAAAAAGTATGCTTGAAAGAGCTTTAATTTTTAAACAAGCTTGAAATGGAGACAAACTATGCTTGAAATAAGTTTTCATGCCACTAATATGTTGACTCAATTCGAGGTACATTCCCCCCCAATGATTGGTTCATTAACCTAAGTAGACTATTGGTTACTAACAGGTGGATGGAAATGGGTTACTAATAGGTGGATGGAAATGAAGCTTCATTTACGAGATCAAGTGAAAGACTCGACTGTAAATTTACGAGATCTAATCAAAGACTCAAATTGAAAGGGGATTTGTTTCATTTTTTAATGATCTTTACATAGTAAAAGAACTATGCTCATGACACCTTGTTTTATTTTTTAACGAGCTTCACACAAGAAAAGGAACTATGCTCCAAAGATCTTGTTTCGTTTTTTAGGGAGATTGACACAAGAAAAGGAACTTTGCTCTGAAGCTTTTCTCATGGCCCATAAGATTTCATGGCTTCCAAGATTTTCTCATTAGATGGGAGAAGAATGCTCTGGAAATATGGTTCCAATGCCCCCAGTACATGATCAACTATATCACTCACTAGATCATCAGTGGACGTAGGCATGGAGCATATTGCCACATAATTAACCTATGGCGGGGAAAATAACAGTAGAATTTAAGAGAAATTTACGGATTATGGTTGGCTAGGAGCCAAATTAGTACTAATGAATGATAATTAATCAATGGTCAAAATTATTCCTTCATGCGGGAAGTGGATCACTAGAAAGAGAGAAGAGGCAAGAGCTCCCATCACATAAATATAGTTACATCCAAGGATTTTGCATAATAAATTCCAAAAACTAGCCTTTCAATGCAAGCAATATTATGTATTTAACGAAAATTAATTCTTGAAATGAAAACATAAATAGAAGCAAAAACCAATTTCTTTGAACAAGCACACAGTCCACTACTACTGTATAGCAGAGAATCAATATTTCCTAATTAACACAAGCAATAAACATGGATTTTAATTGACTTTCAACAACAAGACTCAATTTAAAAAAAAAAAATTGCCACTTAACTCACAAAACCAATTTGCGCTTCTCAAAGAGACTGGAGACACTCAAATCCAAAAATAACGTAATCAAATAAAAAAAAATATTTCAAAGTTAAAGACACACAAAATATTTTCAAAAATAGATTAAAAAATATCTATTATCTAAGACCAGCGTAGCCCACTAGTTCACACTAGTGGTATGCAGCACAACTGTTCCAGCAAATTCAACACTGGTAGTGTGACTTCGTCTTTAAAAAGACGCGTTGGGATAGGAAAAGAGGGATAAAAAAATAAATCTCTAAAAGAAAAATTCATAATTGACACTTTAAAATAGTAACAAGCTAGACCACAGGCTAAAAAACAAGCCAAACAAGCGGTCGTTCAGTGGTTGGCCAATTTAAGCATGAAGACAAAAAGAATCAGAGGCTGAACAGGGTGTAAGTTCCTGAGTGGAGTCGCCAATTATTTATGCATGAAAATCCCTTCTTTGGAAAGAAGTGCTCCCTCTAGCCCAATGAGCAGGTGTAGCAAAAACCGTGACAAAGGATATAAGCATCCCTACTTTAACATTTAAAAGTAAATTGAGAGAGGGAGATTGGCCTACCTAGCTCCTTATGCAAGCAGTTCCTCGGTGTCGGTGTCGATCCTTTTGGTTCCAGGCTCAGCCTTCACTATGGTTTATATGTTCCAATACCTGTAAATAATATCACATGACAAAATATGAAAGATATATAGTATATGTGTTTCAAAGAAAAATACATGACAGATCAAGGAGTATCATGTTAAATCAATTGATATTAACAAGTTTATGGGAAGCAAAGTATACTATGTATTATAAAATGATCAAATGAAAGCTTACAATCGGTGCCTTGATGTTGAAGCCATCCTTCAGAGTGGTAATCTAAGTCGAAGCCATGTTCTTCAATATCTTCTCCTTCTTTCTCAAATGGGCAAAATATGGGCGGAATCGAGTAGAAGTAAGGCAACCAGCAATAACCAACCAAGACTCTCTAGCATGGCACTCTCTTATAGAACAGTCGAGGAGGTTAAGGATCCAGTAATGAGGGGGAAAGGTCTTATCTCTAAGGGGAAAATATTTGGAGATAAGATCAAGGGCAAAACATGGGAGTATTCATGATCATATGCTCAGTATTTAGCTCAAAAACCAAAGTCTTCAGAATTTCTCAAAACTAGGATGACAACGTAGAGACCGTCACCAGAATTCCAACGCAAATCGTTTCATCAAAATACGAGTTCATATGAGTAAGATATGGTATGTTGTCCATTTTCTCAAAGAACTAAAAAAATTGAAACTTGGACAGGTTGCTGACATGGAAAACCAGTCAACAAAAAAGAATCTTCTGGGAATATTCTTCAGGTTTCTACCAATGAGACTGTGACAAGTGGCACTTTTGAATTCGCCAGTTCGGTCTATGTGGGTGAAATTTTTCTAATGTTTTTAAGGTGGAAATTGTACTTTTGTTTATTTATTTATTTATGATATATATATATATATATATATATATATATATATATATATATATATATATATATATATATATGTTAATCGTATTATATATATTATATTATATAATATACATTTTATATATATTATATTAATTGTATATAGATATTAAATATTTTAGACCTTAGTTAGAATGGGATATATATCAATGCATTAAATCGAATGCCAAACGTTAATTAAGTTCCAAGGTCTGCATTAAACCAAGGTCCATATTCATATGCCACATTCGTTGTAATTTTATATGGCAAAATATATGTAATAGGACAAGCTCGTGTTTGAATCTCGTACCTCTACCCCACAAACTAGCGCTTTCACCATTAAGCCGTGGGGAGGTAGTCGTTTAATGTTCCATATCAACGTTTATTTAAACCCTTATATGTGGGACCGACGGAGCATAGAGGGGCTAGCCCACAGGTCATCCCCTTCACCATGTGACCACATTCCATGACCATAGCCGAGGGCTAGCGCCAATTGGGCTTATACGTCAATGACCTAAGTTAAACACAATTATATTTAATTTAAGCGCAGATTAGTATGGAAAATATTCTTGAGGCACCTACAAATTCAGTGGACGTTCGAAACTTAGCGTGTTGAGATTGCAACAAGATGATGAGCTTAGTGAAAAGAAGTCGCCTTCACTAAGTGGGCCCGTAGGCTATTTTTGGCGCACAGTCTATTTTTAGAATATGTCTGTTTTTAGACATGTCGATCATATTCTATGAGTTGCAGGATGCTATTTGTGGATGGTTGGTCAAGTTGGAAAAATATATGGACTTCTATTTTTAGACATATTGGGCGGAATCTATTTTTAGATTGCCAGTCTAAAAATAGACATGTCGAATATTATTAGCTCTTAATAATATTTGGACTATAAACATTATCTTATTCTCTTGGAGCACTTCAGTTAAGTGCACAGATGTGGCACAGGAGCTGACAGAAGGAATTACGCTATTCCTGAGGGTTAAGTGGAACTATTGCATGGATACTTCAGTTAGAACTCATGTGACAGAGTTTGGTGGAGTTATTGAGGTAGTTGATGGAGTTGTGTTCAGTTTAACTGAGTTAAACATAGTTGAGCTAGTTGTATCTAGTCTAACTGATTGATACACTAGTGAGAGTGGTGTGACTTAATTATTAATTAATTCACTAATTATTAACTCATTAATCAACTAAAGAATACATCAGTTAACTACAGTGCATGGACAGTTTCAGTGGAGACCAGTGAAGAGGTAGGTGAAAGAGCAGTGTGACTATCAGTTGTGACTATAGTGTTGCATGATTTGAAACACATAGTGGTTGGAGATTCCAATGAGGATTGCGTGAGAAAGGCTGGACCAATTTGAGTTCATTCAGAGACATTCTTTAGCAGTGATTGTGCAGTATAGGCAGGCTAGCAGGTGGCAGAGATTGGAGCATGAGATTTGCTAGATCGGACCTGATTAGTGTGTAGCAATTGGAGATTGTACTGAGAGCTTGTGAGGAGCTTTGTATGATGATTGTTACATGATCTCTATGACATATAATATACAGATAGTTGGGGGTTTTTAGCTTTAAGCTTTCCCATAAATTATTGTGTTCATATGTGTGAATTTTTATGGTTTTAATGTGTGCATGCAATTGATTTTATTTCCACAAGTAATGATCAATAGTAGAAGAGATTATGTATTGTGCACGAAGTCAAATAGTGTGTGATCGGGAGAATATCGGATGTATAACATATCGGTTATATAATTTTTACATGGTATCAGAGTGATATTGATCATTGGAGCAATTGCAAAGCATTGAAGCGGTTGAGTGTTGTGCTGGTGGAATTCGAATTTGCAGCAGTGTTTTCTTGGTGTCGAAGTTGAGATGTATTTCAACGGATTGCGATTGGAGTATGCCCTTGAGGGCAGCTCAAATTATATTGCATGAAACGACAGGATGGAGGCGGTGTTGGATGATAATGGGTTGAAGGAGTCCATAGATGCAGAAATTCCAAAACGTGCTTCTAGTGATGTTGTCGCACTTGACGCATGGCAAAAGAAGACAGCAAAATGTCGAAGGATTCTGTTGGAAGGTGTGAAGGATCACATAGTGTCCAGCCTTCATGGTAAATATTCTCAATTATTGATGTGGAAAGCTTTGAAAGACTTGTTCCAAAACAAGAGAGACCAGAGGAAGTTGGCACTCAAGGATAAACTCAGGAACATAAAAATGGAGAAAGGCGACAGTATACCCAACTACCTCACAAAGTTTTTCTAGTGCAGGGATGAGCTGGGAAGTGTGGGGGTTACTATATATGACGAGGACTTGGTGAGCTTTGCTCTCCTTTGGCTTCCGAAGAGTTGGCATTCCTATCAGGACTCTGTCAATGGTCGGGAGAAACTTCCAGGATGGGAGCTACTTTGGTCGGATCTTGTGCAGGAGGAGATAAGGCGGAGTACCAGGGATGGATCTTCATCAAAGAATGCAGATGAAGAAAATTGCGCTTTGGTTGCCAAAGCAAGGAAGGGGAAGAGCAAGAAGAATGCTTGTCAATCTAGTGTAAAAGGCAAGAAGCAGGACATGTCCAAGGTGAAGTGCTTTCACTGTCACCAACATGGACATTACGCCACTAATTGTCTACAGAAGAAGAAAAATAAGTAGGCTACTGGATCTGCAGCTAGAGAGGCCTTAGCCTCACAGTTTGAGTTGGATTTTTTGCTAATCGCATTCTTGGTCTCAAGTATGATTGGTTCAGTGTGGTTTCTTGATAGTGGTGCATCTTTTCATATGACCGGAGACAAAGATTTGTTCAGTGATCTGGATGAGAAGGATCTTGGAGTCCACATCGAGATGGGCAATGATGGTAGATACAGTGCGACCATTTCCTTTGAGAGGGAGTCTGGTAAACCTTTCATATTGAAGGATGTCATGCATGTTCCAGGATTGAAGAAGAATCTGATCTCGGTGGCCATGTTGGAAGACAAGGGATATGATGTTGTCTTTAGCGAGGGAAAGGCTTTCCGCGCAGTAAGGCAACTGGTGAAACCCGAAGGATAGGGGTTCGAGTTAAGAACCTTTATTATTTGCAGGTAGATGGATGCACAGAAATGGCAGGCAAGGCAGAAGGAGTGGTGAGCCAGTATGAGGGCGAGCTATGGCACAGGAGATTGGGCCATATTCACCATGGTGCTTTGAAAATTTTGCAGCAGATTTCTACCGGGCTTCCTAAAGGTACACTTGCACAGTTAGATCAGTGCAAGGGATGTACTTTGGGAAAATTTGTGAAAGCCACCTTTCACGAGAAGGAGATTCATGCCATGACGATACCTGAGAGAATTCACATAGACATGTGTGGACCTTTCTCAGTAGCTTCGATAACAAAGCATAGGTATTATGTGATATTTGTTGATGATTTTTCTCGTAAGTGCTGGATCTTCTTCATGCAGAAGAAGAGCGAGACGTACTCAAAGTTATGTGAGTTTAAGGCACTGGTTGAGAAAGAATCAGGGAAGCAGGTGAAGGCTCTTAGGAGCGACAATGGTGGTGAATTCATCTCTGGCGAATTCAAGGAATTTTGCAGCACAGAAGGAATTCAAACTAAGCTCATAACGCCTCATAACCCACAACAGAATGGGGTTGCGGAGCAAAAGAACAGAACGATCATGGGTGCTGCACGGGCGATGTTGCATAATGAGGGCCTTCCCATACACTTGTG
Source organism: Pinus albicaulis (assembly GCA_034641835.2). Classification (NCBI taxonomy): domain Eukaryota; kingdom Viridiplantae; phylum Streptophyta; class Pinopsida; order Pinales; family Pinaceae; genus Pinus; species Pinus albicaulis. Next base: position 845,238,738 of record CM076582.1, on the reverse strand, counting down.
GACTGAGGCATGCAATACTGTGGTTTATGTGCAAAATCTTTGTCCTCACAGAGTACTTGGCATGAGTACACCCGAAGAGGCATTTTCTGGTAAGAAGCTTGATTTTTCTCATTTGAAGATTTTTGGCTCACCTGTTTACATTCATGTGATGAAGGATGGAAGGAAGAAGCTGGAGCCGACTGCAAAGGTTGGGATATTTGTGGGGTACACTGATACACCTCACAACTATCGTGTGTATTTTCCAGACAGTCGAAAGACTGTTGTGCAACGGGATATCAAATTTCATGAGGAGAAAGCCATGAAGTGTTCGCTTGAGAGGGAGCCACACTTGCATGCAGATGAGGAGCTATTAGTTCCTAAGGATGAGCCTCATGATGTGGATCAACTATAAGAGGAGGTTCCTGGAGTGGAAGAAACCACTCATGCAGTGCCAACCATCAGAGGGCGGAAGCACACTACAGAAGCTGAGCAACTGAAACAGGATGCAGAGAATATTGTAGGAGCACATACATCACAACGCAGACAGATACAGTCACCTGACTAGTATACTGGATACATGGCTCTGATGAGCAAGTGTATCATGACAGGGCCATCCTCTTTCGAGGAAGTTGTCGACCCTGCATGGGTCAATGCCATGGTGGAAGAGTATGATTCAATTGTCAGAAATAGTGCATGGGAGATTGTCCCAAGGCCGAAAGGGAAATCAGTGGTAGGTTCGAGATGGATCTACAAAGTGAAGCAAGCAACTGACGGGAGCATCGAGAAGTACAAGGCAAGATTTGTTGCCTAGGGCTTCTCACAGATTTAGGGGATCGATTATGAGGAAACCTTTGCACCTGAAGCAAGGTATTCTTCGATACAGACGATTATTTCTCTCTCAGCGCAGATGGGGTGGCACATTCATCAAATGGATGTGAAGACTGCATTCCTCAACGGAGTTATTGAGGAGGAGGTGTACATAGAGCAACTCGAAGGTTTCGAGATCTTCAAAAGTGAGTCGCATGTGTGCAGGCTCAAAAGAGAATTGTATGGATTGAAACAATCACCTCGTGCTTGGTACACACAGATTGACAGTTATTTCATCGGACTTGATTTTACTAAGAGCGAGGTAGATCCCAACCTATACCAAATAGTGGTTGAGGGTAAGTTGCTGATCATTGTAATTTATGTAGATGATTTGATACTGACCAGTGATGAACACTTGATACTCTCATGCAAGGCTGATATTGCAAAAGAGTTTGAGATGAAGGACTTAGGCCTCCTTCATTATTTCCTGGGATTGGAAATTTGGCAGTGCAGTGATGGATTGTTCGAGTCTCAAGGCAAGTATGCCCAGGAGATACTAGAGAAGTTCAACATGCATGGCTGCAAGCCTATCGACACTCCTCTTCCTGGTGGATGGAGGAAAGAGGATGCTACATCGGCAGAGGTAGTGGATGCCACTGTTTACCGACAGTTGGTGGGGTCGCTTATGTATCTAGTCAATACACGACCTGACATATGCTACATTGTTAACCAGCTTTCACAAGCTATGGTTAAGCCTACCAAGCTCTTTTGGAAGGCAGGCAAGCGTGTATTGAGATATCTCAGAGGCACATCGGGATATGGATTATGGTACAGACAGTCAAATGCGGTGAAGCTTTGTGGCTTCATGGATGCAGATTGGGCAGGGAGCCCAACAGACAGAAAGAGCACATTTGGAGGTATTTTCAATATCGAGTCAATAGCAGTTATTGGTACAGCAAGAAGCAGAGATCCATGGCACTCAGTTCAGCAGAGGCCGAGTACATGGCAGCGAGTTTGGCTGCATGCAAGGCTATATGGATGAGGAAGATCCTGGTCGGGTTGCTTGGTTCACACTTAGATCCTACTGTGATATATTGTTATATTCAGAGTTGCATCAAACTCTCAGTTAATCCAGTATTTCATGATAGATCTAAACACATTGACATCCGGTATCATCATATCAGAGATTGTGTGCAGTGGAAGATCATGTTACTTTCTTACATTCCTATGGAGGATTAGGATGCTGATATCTTGACGAAGGCTTTCACCAGGAGAAAATTCGAATATCACAGGGGCAGGATCGGGGTGGCAGATAATCCTTATCTTGTTGAGAGGGAGTGTTGACATTGTAACAAGATGATGAGCTTAGTGGAAAGAAGTCGCCTTCACTAAGTGGGCCCGCAGGTTATTTTTGGCGCATAGTCTATTTTTAGACTATGTCTATTTTTAGACATGTCGATCATATTCTATGAGTTGCAGGATGCTATTTGTGGATGGTTGGTCAAGTTGGAAAAATAGATGGACTTCTATTTTTAGACATATTGGGAGAAATCTATTTTTAGATTGCGAGTCTAAAAATAGATATGTCGAATATTATTAGCTCTTAGTAATATTTGGACTCTAAAAATTATCTTATTCTCTTGGAGCACTTCAGTTAAGTGCACAGATGTGGCACAGGAGCTGACAGAAGCAATTATGCTATTCCTGAGGGTTAAGTGGAGCTATTGCATGAAGACTTCAATTAGAACTCATGTGACAGAGTTTGGTGGAGTTATTGAGGTAGTTGGTGGAGTTGTGTTCAGCTTAACTCAGTTAAACATAGTTGAGCTAGTTGTATTTAGTCTAACTGATTGATACACTAGTGAGAGTGGTGTGAATTAATTATTAATTAATTCACTAATTATTAACTCATTAATCAACTAAATAATACATCAGTTAACTACAGTGCATGGACAGTTTCAGTGGAGACAAGTGAAGAGGTAGGTGAAAGAGCAGTGTGACTATCAGTTGTGACTATAGTGTTGCAATATTTGCAACACATAGTGGTTGGAGATGCCAATGAGGATTGCATGAGCAAGGAGGGACCAATTCGAGTTCATTCAGAGCCATTCTTCAGCAGTGATTGTGTAGTAGAGGCAGGCTAGCAGTTGGCAGAGATTGGAGCATGAGATTTGCTAGATCGGACCTGATTAGTGTGTAGCAATTGGAGATTGTACTGAGAGCTTGTGAGAATCCTTGTATGATGATTTTTACATGATCTCCATGACATATAATATACGGATAGTTGGGGGTTTTTAGCTTTAAGCTTTCTCATAAATTACTGTGTTCATATGTGTCAATTTTTATGGTTTTAATGTGTGCATGTAATTGATTTTATTTCCAGAAGTAATGATCAATAGTAGAAGAGATTCTGTATTGTGCATGAATTCAAATAGCGTGTGATCAGAAGAATCTTGGATGTATAACATATCAGTTATATAATTTTTACATAGCGGAGTTATCTGGCAAATATCCAGTTTTAGAGGTAGTTTCATAGGGAAAAATTAAATAAGGCTTATATGGATCAGATTTTGATCATTTTTGGAAAATGAATAGTAAATCTTATATTTTTTTGGTACTCCAGAAACAATGGTATAGGTTTTATAGGCTGAAAACAACTTCTACATGTTATTTTTCTACTGGGAAGTTTAAGGGAGCCTAGGGCCACCAGGGAAGGAGGTCATGTCTAGACCATCCAGAGTAATTTTTCATTAATTGGAGAGTCATTTTTAGATTATTTGTATGTTCTGAAGAGAATAGAATAGGTTTCAGGGGTAACTGAATAATGTACACAACACTCTTGCCAAATTTTAGCTAATACAAGGGGCCCGAGCTATGGAGCTGGAGCAAGGAGGTGTAGCCCAGGAAGGTTGAACTCCTTCATCAAAAACTTGTGTTGATGGCTTTTTTTATGGTTTGATATATATGTTTATGTTTCTATCCAGTTTAACTTATGTTATTTTTTTGACATTAATTTCAACATAAAACAAAAGACAATTTGTTGTGTTGACACTTACCCACGCCAAGGAAATTAAAGCACTGTAAGCAAACAAGAAGCAAATAAAATATTAACACTATTACCGATGAAATAGGTAACCTGACCTCAAAACGGGAACGCTAGCCCAAAAAGACTCAAAAAACATGAAAAAACACCCCAAAAACAAAAAAAGTGTATTCCAGAATGCACTCGGTTTTTTTTTAAGGTCAAATTTCAACATTTTATAAAATTATGCTAAAAACAAAATTGTTTCTTGGAAAAAGGATTGAAAAAACACCCTTAAAACAAAACCAGTTGATGCTAGAATAACAAAAAAAAAAAAATTGTGTCATATTTTTGACATTTTTAAAAATAGAAATAATATTTTTTAATTTTTAAAAACATTTAAAAAAACCTAAAATTTAAAAAAAAAAAAAATCTAAAAAATAAAAACATTTTAAAGCTTAAAATTTAAAAATATATAGGAATAAAAAAATAAAAATAAAAACAAAATAAAAATTTTAATTCACACATTAAAAAAAATCTAAAATTTAAGAAAAATAAAATAAAAATAAAAATTAAAGATTAAAATTTCAAAATATATAGAAATAAAAAAATAAAAGTAAAAACAAAATAAAAATATAAAAAAAAAAATAATAATTAAAAAAAGAAAGAAATTAAAAAAAATAAAATATAGATATTAAATTTAAAAAAGACAGAAAATGTTTATTAAATTTAAAAAAAATAAAAAATAAAAAATAAAAAATTAAATTTAAAGAAATATATTAAAAGTAAAAAATGAAAATTTAATTAAAAATAAAAAATAAAAAATAAAATACAATAAAAATATTAAATAAAAAAATAAATTAAATTTAAATTATAAAAAATTATATATATATATATATATATATATATATATATATATATATATATATATATATATATATATATATATCAAAGATTTTGTTAAACATATTAAATTTAATATATATATAATTTTTTTAAATAAATGAATAAAAAAATAAATTTTAAATATTAAAAAAAAAAAAAAAACATTGTTAAAATAAAAAGTTAAAAAACTTTAAAAATCAATTAAAAATGAAAAATTGAAAAAAAATAAATTAAAAAAAAATATTAAATAAAAAGAAAAATAAAAAACAAATTAATTTGAAAATATTAAGTTTAATTAAAAAAAAACAAATCAGATTTTAAATACACAATTTTAATTGAAATAAAAAAAATATATAAAAATTTTAGGTAATTAAAAAAATATTAAATTCAAATAAATTAAAAAAAAAAATTACAAAATTTATTAAATTTTAAAAAACTAAATGAAAAAGCTATTTATTAAATTTAATAATTAAAAAAAAAATACAAAATTCAATAAAAATGATTAACAAAATTTAGAAACAAAATTTAAAAACAAAAAAAAGAATAAAATAAATAAATAAATAAACAAAAAGAATTAAAACAAATTAAATTTCAAATATAAAAATTAAATTTTAAAAAAAAAAAAATTTAAATTTTTTGAATTTAAAAAAAAAAATAAAATAAATGAAAAAGAAAAAATTAAATATAAATAAATAAATAAAAATTTTATCGCGGTGGCGGAGGCCGAATCGGCCTTTGCCGGGAATGGGAGGCTGATTCTGGGAATCTGCCTCATGCAGCGGGAGGCCGATTGGCTGCGCCACCACGATCAAAAAATTTCCTTCTTTTATTTCTTTATTTTTAATAATTTATTTTTTAATTTGATTTTTTTTTTTTTTAGTTTAGTTTTCTTTTCTAATTTTTTTTTAATTTTTAATATTTTTTAATTTGTAACACTTTTTTTTTTGTTTTTATTTTTTTAATTTGATTTTTTTCTTTTTTCTTTTTAATTTTTCAATATCTTTTTATTTATTTATTTTTATTTATTTAAAAAAGAAATATTCTTTTAATTTCAAAAAATTAAGATTTTTTGTTTTTTTAATTCAAATTTTTTATTTTAAATTTAATTTTTTTTTATATTTTTTTCTAAATTTTTTTTTTTAATTTAATATTTTAGATTAATTATTTTTTAAAATTTAAAATTTATTTATTAAATTTTTTAAATTTTAATTTAACTTTTTTTTTAATCTTTTAGTTTATTTAGTTTTTCATTTTTAAAAGTTTTAAATCGTTTCATTTAAAAAAAAAAAACAGTAAATTTATGGATATTTGTTTTTTAATTATTTGCACGTGGTTTTCTTCATTTTTTTTTTTTTAATGATTTTTTTTTTTTTGATTTTCTTCTTAAATTTTAAATTTTGTTTTTTTTTTTTAAATTTGTTTTTTTGTTAATTTTAAAATTTGTTTTTTTTTTCTTATTATTATTATTTTTTTAATTTAATTTTTTGTTTTATGTATTTTATTCTTTTTATCTAAATTTTAATTTTGTAATTTTAATTATTTTTAAATTTTTTATTTTTTAATTATATGGTTCTTTTTGATAAGTTAGAAAAAAATGTTTTTGATGGTTTTTTTTTTTAATTTTTTTGGTTAATTTTTGTTTTTTTCTTTAAATTATGTGTTTTTTTTCAAATTTTGTCATTTCTTTTGATATAATTTTCGAATATTTTTGTTTTTTTTTTTGTTTTATTTATTTATTTTTGTTAAAAAAATTTATTTTTACGAGTTAATTTTTCTTTTTTTTTACATTTTTATTGGTTTTTTTAATTGTTTATATATATATTATCTAAGTTTTGTGTTTTATTACCAACATGAAAATCACCGCTCTAAAAAAAAAGGTTGATGCTGCAACAATACGTTTCAAAATTAGCATGAAAATCACCAAAAAAAAAAAATTATGTCAAAAGATCAATACGTTTCAAAATTAGCATGAAAATCACTAACATTTTAAAACAAATATTCATACTTCATAAATAAAAATATTAGAGTGTCAAAAATGTGCACAAAAAAAGGGGTGATTCTGCATCACCACTTTTCAAAATCGGGTGCTTTTTATGCTACCAAAAAAAAGTAGGTAACAGTGCGGTTACCTATTTCATCGGTAACAGTGTTTATAATTCTAAACTTGTAATTAGCACAAAAAAACTAACATACAGGTTCAAATCAAGTGGTATCAGAGCATCAGGTTGCTCGAGGTTATTTTCTTGCTTTTGTAGAGTTTGTGCAAAAGAGTTTTAACAGTTGAAATTTTGTAATTCTTACAAGGTTAAGATTGCAGAGAGGAGAAGGGAAACTATTGATTTCTATTCCTAAGGTTATGACCAAAAGAGGGAGAGGAACAACCAATAGTTCAAATTGCAACCAATAACACCTCAAGTGTTATCTCTGTTTGAGATTGAGGAGGTTCAAATTGCACCAGAAACTAAAGTTGAATTTGAAGCCATCATGTCACGTGTTGGAGATAATGAAGGACACTCAAAAGAGGAGGATGTCAAGAAAGACTTCAATGACTGAAAATGATGGTCAAGATTATGTTTGATTAATTTACTACTCGAATGATAGGAGGAGGTTCTAGGTTCCCACATGGAGAGGGAACTTCAAATGATAAGAAGGATGAAGAGAAGAGTTCAAAGGGCAGTGGCGGAAAGCCACCTCCATCTCCACCATCTTCATTATCCTCATCATCACCATCAGCTTCATCTTGCACTTTCACCATAAAAACCACCCATACCCATACTCATTCCAAGACCCCAAGAGGAAAAACTCCATTACTCAAATTCGACATAAAGTTTGAATTACCCATGTACAATGGAGAGGTTAATGCAAAGAAGTTAGACAATTGGATTCGTCAATTAGAAGTATACTGCAAAATTCAAAATCTACAAGAAGACGACATAAATATCCAGTTGGCTTCATTGAGACTAGAAGGAGTAGCACTAGTCTAGTGGGAAGCAAATACTCAAGAGGCGATGTGAATCCATTGTAAGATATCCATCACTTCGGTTGAGTTTATTTATACCATTAAAATACAATTTTATCCTTTAGATTACATGAAAAAACTATTATGAGCTGCAAAAATTTTAGGCAGATCAAGGGTCAAACAGTTCAAGATTATACCGAGGAGTTTAGAAAGAGAGCTTTGTTGCTAGGAGTAAACTTGAATTCCCAAGATACGCCCTTGAAATAAATTGGAGTTTTATATTCCTAATTGAATCATATTATTCTTATGTTTAACCCAAGAAATTTAGATGAAGTTTGTGTACAAGCCACACACTTAGAGGCAAGGGGAGAACAAGGCATATCGGAGAAAGAGTAAAGTGAGGGTAAATGGAAAGGAAAGTTTTATGGAAGAGGAAAAATAAATAGTTCTGTAAAAAAAGAGAAGGAAAAACTCACATGTAAAAATTGTTCAAAGACTGGCCATGATGAAGACCATTGTTGGCAACTTCATCTATAATTGAAACCAAATAGACTAAAAGCCAAAGAGAAGGGGAAAAATGTTGCTATAGATGAACAAGACTTAGGGTCAGATTCAGTAGATGAGACAAAAATTAAAGTCATGGGTTTGAAAGGTAAACATCTTGCAAGCACTAGTTCTTCAAATTGTTCAAATGATACTCGTGATGAATATACAAGAATAGAACTTTTCCATATTAGAAATTTGTCTCTAAACATACCAATATTGATACACTTTTTGATAGTGGGTCACAAGCAAACTTGATTTCTGAAGATTTGGTTAAGAAACTAGGCCTTAAAACTATTAGAAATCCAAGACCATATCGTTTGGGTTGGATATGAAAGAATGCAAACTTTTAGGTTACAAGGAAGTGCTTACTAAGATTCCCCATTAACTCAAATTTTATTGATGAAGTTGAGCTTGATATGGTGTCGCTTGAAATATCAGATATTGTATTGGGAAGTCCTTATATGATAGGAAAGTTGTATTTCATCGTCATGAGAACAAGTTCCACTTGTCTAAGGATGGTATTGAGTACATAAGAAGAGCACATAAGAAGAAGACAAGTTTGTCTCTTATGCATGGAAGTGAAATGAAAAGGATAGTGAATTCAAGTCAGAACTTGACATTGTTGATGATCAACAAAGAGATGTATTGAATCACACTTTTCATAAGGATGCTTATGCTTGTAATGAGTTGTTTAAGGATGTTAACAGATTGCCTTTGAAAGATGGTGAAAAACATTCGCAGCAGTCAACGATAGTGTTGAGCAGTGTTGGAAACAAGATGCCAGTGCAAGATTGTGCAAAGGTCAAAGGGAAAGTGACAAAGCAGATTGGAAAAGAAGGCATGGGTTCCAAAAATGCTCGTTTATGGTTTCCAAAAGGTACATGGCGATGGCAAAGATACTTGGTCAAGAGTCGACGCAAGTATAAAGCGATATCAACTAAAAATCACCATGGTGACAGTGTGCAAGGTACGAAAGTTTCTAAGTTTTCTTTGATTGTTGACCAAGGCCAGAACAAGATGTTTTCTGTAAAAATAGATTTTTTTTCTACAAATTCAGAAATATTGTTGCATTACTGTGTCAATGACAGCAAAAGAAGGTCGCAAGAATCGAGGAAAAAGTTGAATTTTATGAAAAGCTCCAAATGATAAATTGGGAAAAATTCAATGGATAGAGACTCAAAGGGTGTGGGAATAGTCCCCTCTTCCACATAATTAGTAATCAAGAGATATTTTTGGGTCCAAATGGCTTCTAGTGGGGAGGAATGATCAGGTGCTCAATATTTAGCTCAAATATCAAAATTTTCATAATTTCTCGAAACTAGGACTATAGCGTAGAGCTCGTCACTAGGATTTCAATGCAACTCATTTCATCAAAATCCGAGTTCGTATGAGTAAGTTATGGTCTGTTGTCTGTTTTCCCAAACAACTAAAAAAATTGAAAATTGGACAGGTTGCTGACATGTTAGCCTTGTCAAAAAAAAATAATATTTTGGTAATATTCTTCAGGTTTCTGCCAATGAGGTTGTGACAAGTGGCACTTTCAAATTCACCAATTCGGTCTATGTGGGTGAAATTTTCGTAATTATTCTAAGGTGGAGATTATATTTTTATTTATTTATTTATTTATGATTTAATATTATATATATAATTATATATATATATATTAATATAGTATATTATATGTTAAACATATTATATATATTATATTATATAGTATATATATATTTTTTATATTATATTAATCCTATTTAAATGTTAAATATTTTAAACCTTAGCTCGAATGGGATATATATCAATGCATTGAATCAAATGCCAAATGTTAATTAAGTTCCAAGGTCCATATACATATGTCACATCCATTGTAATTTTATATGGTAAGAGATATGTAATGGGGCGAGGTTGGGTTTGAACCCCGGACCTCTGCCCCACAAATCAGCACATTCACCATTAATTCATGGGGTGGTATTTTTTTAATGTTCCATATCAACGTTTATTTAAACCCTTATGTGTGGGAACGACGGAGCGGGAAGGGGCCAACTCACAGGCCAATCCATCCACCATGTGACCACATTCCACGACTAATGCCGAGGGCTAGCGCTAATTCCACTTATGCGTTAATGACATGAGTTAAAAACACTTATCTTTAAGTTAAGTGCAGTTTAGTATGGCGAGATTCTAGAGGCACCCCCAAACTCGGCGAAGGTTCCAAACGTAGCTTAGTTATCTGGCAGATATCCAATTTTAGCGGTAGTTTCATAGGGGAAAATTAGATGAGGCTTATTTGGATAAGATTTTGACAATTTTTGGAAAATGGATAGTCAATATAAGATTATTTTGGCATTATGGAGACAATGGTTGTTGAAAATGACTTCTACATGTGATTTTTCTACAGTGAAGTTTAAGGGAGTCTAGGGCCACTTGGGAAGAAAGTCAAGTCTGGACCAACCAGAGTCATTTTTCAGTAATTGGACAGTCATTTTTAGATGATTTGTATGTTCTAAAGACAATAGAATACGTTTCAAGAGCAATTGAATAATTTACACAACACTTTTTCCAAATTTGAGCTAATATGAGAGGCCCAAGCTAAGGAGATGGGCAAAGGAGATGTAGCTCAGGAGGGGTGAAATCCTTCATCAAGAACTTGTGTTGATGGCTATGTTTATGGTTTTTTGTACATGTTCATGTTGTTTTTCAGTTCTTACTTACGTTTTTTATTTGTCATTAATTTCAACATAAAACACAAAAATTTCCTGTTTTGACACTCACCTGCACCAAGGAAACCAAAGCACCATAAGCAAACAAGAAGCAAATAAAATATAATTGTGAACTTGTAATAGCATATAAAAACTAACATATAGGTTCAAATCAATCCAACCATATCCTCAACCAACAAATACCAGAACTTTGGTCTCGAGCATTCTAGAGGCCAAAGCCTCTGCTCCATTTTTTGAGAACCTTCCTGAAGAGGACCAATGCGGCTTTACTATTGAATTCCTATGCTCGTAGTGTTGCTAACAGGATAGGGACAGGGTGACAAGCATGAGCTTATTAAGGGGAGGACCGCGTTGAGCTTGCAAAAAAAGGTTTTTTACAAAGTCTGCAGAAAATATTCAAGGCATTTATCTCTTAGGTCTTCAGGGATATCTTAACCATGTATTCATGGATGAACAACTCTATACAATTTTTTTTGCTTTGCGACATTTGTGACATAATTGGCACAAACGACGAGAATTGGGATAAGAACTGAGTAATGCGACAATTTTTTGTGTAACACCAGGTGATTGGATCTGTTGCTCTCCCTGATGTGGTGGGAATGAGCATATAACTAATTCACCTTGGAATGTGTGTTGGCATGGAGAAGTGTTCACAGACACCCCATACATGGAAACGTGGTATTACCTGTATAGATCTATCTTAATTATGGATTTGACATTAGCCGAGAGGGATCAAATTTCTTCACATGCAAACTTCTTTAGAGTTCAAAATACAATGTGTAGTTTTTCATTGCTTAAATTGTATTTTTGAGTGCAATATAGAGAATATATAGGACCTGATAATCATTTTAACCATAAAAATTATTTTTTCAAGATATATACATAATTTTTTTTAAATGATATATAATATATACGTAATTGACATTAAAATAATTCCCATAAAATGTACAAAGACACATTTTATTAGGGTAAATTAGTAAACATAAATCTTAAATAGTTTATTTAAATCTCATATTGAAATACTTTTGAAAAGAATAAGGCTTAAACATCTTCCTCACACATTTTTTTTACTTCTAATTACTTTACAACATATTTTTATTTTTTTATTATAGCCAACATTATTTTTCTATTTAAAGCACGTTTCAACTCAGATGGACAAAAAAACTTACACATCCTCCTCATAGCCGGTTGTAGAATGAGCCTCTCAATTTAATGAGACTGAGACATAAATATTTGGTGACATTATTTCATCAATATTTGAGGTTAATGGGAGAGGGATATCACAATTCTTTTGTTTTATTCATCGCCTCTAGAGTGGTTCATATAGGTTTAGGTGGGGTAGCCATAATGGCTCTCATGATCTTACCCATGGGAGAGCAGGATGCATGCTCTGATCTCATTTAAGACTCACTCTAACATTGAAGGAATGTCCTCCTTAACAAGTGCACCACAATTAACACTTGTCTTCTCTTTGTCCTTCACGAGTAGAACAATGGTATATTCATCTCATGGTGTTCCTCTTCCTCTAGTCATTATAAATGGGATGGATCTTTAATAGGTTGGCAAACATAGATTGTACACTTTGGAGATGGTACAAGATTTTATGGTCGTTGTGTTTTAGTTTATCATATCATGTTCGACACTATGTGCTTTGTGTTGATGAAACTATCTCTCAATATAATCATATATCCCTACTCAGAGGAGGGAATTGGGCTTTTACTTTCCTTATGTTTCAAAGGCTTTCGAATTCAACGTTTTTTATCCTTTTCCCCCATAGCGAAGCCTGATGGCCTATCCTTGAATTTATGTTCATGCTTCCGTCATTGGCACTCTATGGCTTGGAATTTCTAGTTATCTCTTTCAACTGCCCAGTTTTCGTATGTGGGTTTTGGTACCCATGAAATGTCTCAATATGGTTTTAATAACATTCTCTCCCATGGAATTTTTGCGTTACAATGTGGATTTGTGGCTTACTATGTTTAATTTTGGGTCACTTTATTTAATATTGATGTCTCGTAGTGAAGTTTGGCAACTGGTATATAACTATCTCCGTTCGTATCATTTGGATTGTTTTTTTCTGTCAAATGGTTGTCACAACTTTCTCTCAATTTAGTTTGATTACAAAATTGGTTTTGTAGGTAAGGATATTCAATTCTTGTATGGTGTACCGACTCTTCTTATTTTAAAATGTATCTATGGGGTTAAGACATACCGGTTCTACATGCTTCCGAGATTGTACACTCTAAAATTCACTATTAGTTCCCACATTGATTTCCTGTCACAAGTAATTTACACTTCTCAAGGGTCACTACAATTAAGAGTCGTAAAATCTGTATACTTAGTGGAATATTTAATCCCACTTGTGTTTAAGTATCGCGAGGGACAAAATTTGTTTGAGTATTGTTCAACGTGGGGCTTTGTGGGTCTTGGAGATGATATAGTTCTTTTTTGGGAGCCCCCTTATTAATTTTTATGTGAGGACGTTTTCGATTCTCGATTTTAGTCTTGGCATTATTCATCCTAGTGTGAGAACGTCCCTGAAACTCGTGCAGTGATCGATGTTCAACTAGTCGACATAGCTTCACCTCCCCCACAATGCTCCACCAACTAATGGAGCCCCCCTTTCTTTGGCAGTCATCTTTGACTGAAATTATTGTCTTGGAAGCAAAGTTTTTGGTTCTAGCATCTGTCGTCAACATCCTCTGCGTACTAGTGGCTTTGGTGGATAATGGAATAAACCCAACAAGCTCATCGCTGACCTTCATTGGGCTCTCGTCTTAATGCACTAGAGGGAATTTTATTTTGTTCTTTTGTTTCAGTACATGGAATCTTACCGTTCTTGTTTGGAGACATTGTTCCAACTGCCTAGTTAATGTTTTGTAAAACAATGTTAAAATATGGTGAAGGTAATTGGATCTCATAAGTTTTGATGCTACTTACATATATATCTGGTTAGAGGTTTTTGCACTCCCAGATCAGTCCTTTTCGATCACCATCTACCCAATGTAAAAAAAAAATATTATTAGAAATTTTGTACTCGCTTAAAAAAAATAAAAAGGAATATGTAGCTCCAATGAGAAACTGGAGCGTGGATATGATTTTTGTTTTGGCACGTATGAGAACCATCGGAGGGAGCTAGTCCACATATATTCGCGATACTTATACATTTAGAAGCTGCGAGAGCAGTGTAAACAATTGCATCGTTTTTTTTTTCAATCTGTTATTCAATCTGTTGGGATCGGCCTATCTATTGTCGTGTTGAAGGTTCTTTTGGTTTGAGAAGCATTTGGTAGGAGGAAGATCACTAAATTTTAAAAATTATTATGTTTTGTGTGCATTACGGATCACGTCATTGTAGCATATGACTATGTGGCATGAACCTCTTGTGAGTGTCAGCTACTTCCTGAAAATTCTTCTAGGAAAGGGGAAATCCAAAAGCTTAATTAAAGTCATTTTAAAACTGAAAGGTATCATATAAGAAGGCAAACCAAAAAAAAAATTCGAACAACACTTTTAATCCTCCACTTTATCTACTTCCTTTCCTTCTGCAGATTTGAAGGATTGGCAGACTTTGTGCGAATATAAGATCTTGGGGGGCGAGTCCAAGGTCTCCTCATCGATCCCGATTACAACCCCGTCGTTGTTCAAATGGGTGGTACGAAGGGCGATGGCGCGATGGGCAGTATGAATGGCGATGGCGCGATGGTGGATCGAGTAACGGAACACTGGTTCGATAGCGTAAGGAGAGATATGAAAATGAGAAAATCGTGACTATTACAATCACAGTTCCCAGTATTTGCAGGATTCGGTGCAGGAATAGAATTTAAGTCCATCTCGATATATACTGGGAAATATGACGTGCATCGGCTACAAGACTGATCATTATGGCGGCCGCAAAGCTACAAATTGGAGGTTCGCTTCCATTAATCGTGTATGGTATGATGGAAGGATTTCCATGGGGTTTTCTTGATCTATGATAAAGATACTTGTTAGTTGACCGGTTACCCGAGGCAACATTGTGGAATCCTCAACAATTTCATGCTTTCCCATGTATCGTCCCCACATATTTTCGTGAGGATACAATCGTTAAAATGATCAATGTGTTAATTAAAAATATATATAAATAGACATAATGGATGACGTTAAATGGGAATGGCTAATGACCAATATGTTTCTTAAATAAATATATAAATAGACATTATCGATAACGTTAAATGGCAATGGGTAATTATATTTTATTGTCTTGTGTGAGCTGATTTCTTGGACCTCTCCTCATCAATGAAATGTTTATAGGTAGCCTGGCTGAAGGTATAACCTTGCGGTCTTCGATTGAAAAAAAAGAGCCATGTACGATGCTTGTTCTGGATATGTCCAAAACCTGTCCCAATGCCCTCATTGCATACGTAAGCAAGCTATATTTTTTCCTACTTGAGTAGGGTAGGCCGAAAGCTTTGCAGGACCCTTTCTTGCTGATGCTGCGTGACATATTTCCATCGCTCAGGTCAGAGAATCCAACAAAATATAATTAGACATTGCCATTTAACATCATCCATGATGTGTATTTATTTAACGAACATATTCATGATTTTAATGACTGTAGCATCATGAAAATATTCACCAAGATTTAACTGATATTTAAATTTTGCATTGATAAATTATCCACCCTATTTGAAACATAATCCCATTTAAAATTCTTAAATTGAATTAACGACGCTTTGATATCACTTTGTATCTCACTTGAACATCCTTTTATCCTTGTTTTAATTAGAAAATTTGCACTCATTTCCCTTCTGTTTTACACATTAACTCTAATATCAATTTGTGAATTATGCTATGTCATATGATTTAAATATATCATATAAGCTAGTGTATAATGCATATTAATTTATAGTACATATTAGTAAAATACTATAGAAATATATACAAATATTATTTATCTTTTATTAAGAATGCATAAGAATAGGTTATTAACATGGATTTCTCTTCTTAGTTCAGTCATTGTTTCACTAGTTCTTTTTCTAACAAGTCACTTTTGTGTTCTTATCTACATAAGCTAAAGAGTGGATATCAATCTAGTTGATTCACATAGATAATTTCACAATAGAATTATAATCATAATTTGTCTCATAGCTCAAACCACCCTAACATTATGGACAAAATGATGGTTACATGATTAAAATAATAACCCCCAACTTTCCAAAAACCAAAAATATGTATGCATGCTTTTAGCTTACCTCTTGAGTCTCAAAGAACGCCAACTTTGGAGATATCCCAAGGTTGATGTGTCCTTTAGTAAAAGTTAAGGGAAGGAATTTGAGTTACAACAAAATATTATACTCCCTAGCCTCAACATCTTTGATGCCCTTAAACCCCCTCTTATTCCTCTCTAATATAGGCACACCCCTCATCATTTTCATCCCTCTTGTCTCATAGTTAGCAATGTAGTTTTATTTATAAATTTAATATACATTATTTATATTACATGTCCTTTGACGATACATTTTGGCTTATAGCCTAAATCACATATTCACATTACATTTATGGGGATCAAAACAAAGACGTGCCATATCCCTCCCCCTTATTTTTTCATTGATCTTAGTACATGTCACCATATAGGTATACATATATATAGTAATTTCATCAAAATTGCGTTTACATGATAATATACGAATAGTTGTAGGTTTGGCTGCACTCCATGCTACTTCCTTAAGCTATAGTAGGTTCACTAGATTTTACTTGTCCTGTGTCATTTTTATTGAGCATTATGTCCACCATGTCTAATATAATTTTTGCCTCTAGGCCACAATGCATTCATTTTCCTCAAAATAACATGACCCAATGTAGTTTTAGTTCAATACTTACCTATATGACTGCTTACCTACTTCACAAAACTAACATGGGAAAGAATTCTCTCGTTATTCTTTCAAAAATTCCCTTCTTATTTCTAGTAATCTTACCACATGCCCATTTATGTAAGTTTCCTTGTCATTGTTGTGTTTAATTGTCCCTCAAGTAATCCATCTTTCCAAGGGTTTTATGTGACACGAGAGTGTCATATTACTACTAAACAAACATTTCCATTGCCTAATTAATACTTGTCGAAACCAAAAGGTTCCAACAATCTTCTTTACAAGCCTACATTCTTTTAGTCATCAACATTTCCCATAACTCTATTACCATGATAGAGCTTCCATGTAGTTCATCAATATCAACCATTCTAATTACTCATACATACCTAATCGACCACTCTAATTACACATACATACCTAATCAATGCATCCTTGTGTTGGTTTTTTAATATCATATTCCTATATCATCTATTCTAGTATAATGAATTGGAAGTTGTATCTAACAACTTAATGCATCATCCAACCACCTCCCTTGTTATAGGGCATTTTATCAAATTTGGTCAAAAAGCCTACAAACTGGATCAATCAATACCCATGAACACTATGTCATCATCCCTACATAAAGCTCTAAGCATGACTCTACCAAATCTCTAAAATTTTTTACCTTGAATACTACGTTCTGGTACTTTCAAGGCCTAATGCACCCTAGCCCTTAGGGACCTTCGTTCAACAACAAGTTTCTTGGTTCTGCACCTTCTCTAATCAGAGCATTTTCTCCCTTATTAGGGGTGTGTTGATTCTAGAAATTTGGGAAAAATAAAAAAAATCCTGAAGCTTCCTATTCCAGAAGCTTCTAGGATTTGTTACTACCATTTGCCTTGGATAAGAGTTGTGAATCCTATCTTATCCTACCTTGGATATTTCACCTCTTGTCCCTTGTCTACAGACAGAGCATTGCAGAGCACCCTAACATTCCTTGCCCCTGCTTTGTAGAGAATTGGTAGCGTATCTACACCTTTGTTGACCCTTGTTTCATGCAAAAAAAATTCTTTTCATGATTTTATTTCTAATTAACTTGGTTCTAGTTGGTCCTCCTTGTTTCTGTAAGTCTGTTTATCACTCTCATAAGCCATCATCTTGTTTTCTTTTAGTTTTTAATTACTTTGATAAGAATTTGTTTATATTTTCTTTTTTCTTGTTATTAGGTTATTGGAAAACTAATTGTTTGTCATTGGATTGCTTGAAGTAATTGGCGTTTTAGTCGTCGTTCTGAAAAGTTTTTTTTTATGAGTGATTAGGCAAATATTTTAGTTTTCATCCGGAAATTAAGTTGAATTGAAACTAAAAATATTTTTCATTATGCATTTCATCTAGGGTTTTGTGAGTGAAATTTTAATTATAAACAGTTGCATTAGGGTAACTATTTAGAAATATTGTTTATTGCATCATGTATGTTGCATATTCTTTGTTATCTTCCCTCCCATATACATATTTTCATTGAAATGAAAAGTTTTATTTTATCATGCTATTTTACATTTTAGGATATTCAGGTGAAATTTGTGGTGAGCCTTGAAAACTAAAACTTAACTCAAGATAAAAATTAAAATCTATTGAACCAACCTAAGGAGCATTTGTAGCATTAAACAAGCATCTAGATGTCTAGGTTGGATATGTGTTCCGACATCTATAACCTTAGGAGTTGTCATTTTTTCCAGCATTACATTCTCAGGGTGGTATCATATTTGATGTATGTAAGTGTATCAGACCGTTCTCCACGTACCTACGAGTATATTGGATGGCGCTCCATGCATGAAAAGTATATGGGGACGCTCTCATCGTAGGGTTATGCTTTAGACAACACTAAAACGAACTGCACTTCCACATCCTGTCGAGTATATCTTTGAATTCTACCATATGTTTCTATCCTCGTCATAGGTAATGAAGCTGACTTTCTTGTACACTATGATACACCGTACACAAAATAAGGGGAGATTTCCTACCCGTATGTAAATCCTTAGTTCTCCAAGGTTGTATAGTGTAGTTCACAAATGCTTGTTAAACCTTTATGGATATTTTAGCCTCTTTGATTTTTTTTATGTTAATTGTTAAAATTTATTAACCCATCATGGAAGAAAAAAACCATGTTCCTCATCATTCACGTAGAATGAAAAATAAGCATCCCCTCCCACTTGAGGCAACTCCTGGCCATTGTCAGAAGCACAAGAAAACGTAGACTACCGAATATAGTACTTCAAGAGCTATTAATTATGGTCCTCTATATGAGATAGATCCACAAGAATCATTATTTACTATGAGTACAAAGCCTGAGATTACTTCTCCATTGACTAATGAATCTGACATAGTTGAAACCGAACTTGAAATTGCGTTACCTGAGGTTATTTAACATAACTATACTAAATCTGAGATAACTCAACCAAAGGTCATACAACTTGGGGTACCTCATCCATCTACAGTTATTACTTAATGACCTTTTCTTTCTCTTCCTCTGTCTCAGACACAACCCTAAAATATATATCTTGAACCCAACCATGAACCCCTTCCACATGGTCTTGTGAGTATTAAATAGATTCCTTAGGAAGAACATAAACCATCCTCTCTCATTTGACCAGGGGCTCATTTTTATCAAGCCCACCCTTTTCCTTATCCTCATACTCCATGTTAGTCTCCTTTGTTTGATTCTTTTCCTTTTAACTCACCTTCGAGTTTCCCTTTGCAAACTTCTTTAGTACAGATAACCATGACTGAGTCTGCTATGGTTCCTTAGTCTGTATCCTCTACCATGACTAAGAAAACCCAAGTTTCAAACTGATCTATGTTTGTGACGACAAAAAAGACACATTTGTATGGTGTCTCGTATGTCCCTTCTCTTTTCCAAAATTTGTCTCGTACCTTCTGTGGTGCAGCATATAGTCCATGGAACTCTCCCATGACATCTACGTCTCGAATTCTTCCTGGAACCTCTTTAATGAGCACTACATGTTCTTATCCTCTTCCTCAATCTATACCTATAGTTAAACAACAGACTTGTCCTTATGTTAGTGGAGATGGTTCTATACATCAACACAATCCATCTCCTATTAGGAATTCACCTCTTAGGGGGAAGTTGCCTCCATCTTATACTCCTCTTTCAACAGGGGAAACATGTTGTAGGTTCATTCCCATCTCCTCAAGTTAGTGCTAAACCTTAAATGAGTCTTTCCTATTGGTGAATGGCTACAAATATTTGGAAACCTACTATGCCTATCCAACCTTGTTTAGTTGTGGCTTCATCTCTAGTTTCTCATCCTGTTCCACCTACATCTCATATTTTTGTTCAAAAACCCATATCTCGACATATTCAAAATCAAATAAATGTGATCCAACCTTTATAGGTTGTACCTTTAACTCAACCTATTTTTCCGGTATCTGGCATATCTGAAGCCATGTATACCTGGCCTCTTCAAGGTAACTTACAATCTCAGCAGTTTGGGAATGTCATTCCTCAAACTTAAATGGGAAAAAATTTGTATGGTATGGCATATGTACAACCACAACCAAACCCGCCTTATTTTGGGATGATGCAAAATCCCAGAGGAAGTATGGTGAACTAGTCCAAACTCAGTCATTTCAACCTTTTCAAGCTTATGTTGGAGCTAGATAATAGGGTTATGTATATAGTAGATATGAAAATCCTCCCTATCCCAGGACACAAATACCTATCACTCAAGCTATCCCATCTTATCCAAGATATCCTCCATCGGACCTCAACAAGAAACAATTTACATTTGTAGCAACTCTGCAATTTCCGGATTTCACCAAGCTCACTAATGATCACATTTCCCAGCTTCCCTTGTGGTCCATTATTCCTATAAATTTTCCTTATGATATTCCTAAACTAAATGGAAATCTTGGAGAAGAACCATCCACACACATAGTTCCTTATCATAATTCGATCTCCATCAATGATGATTATGTTCGTTTGCATCTTTTCCAACATATAGTCATTGATACAACAAATAAATGGTTCATTGAGTTACCTTGAGCTTTGTTTGATAAATTTATCATCTTGCCTACTACATTATTAACACATTTATAGTTGCATATCATATATGAAACTAAAACAATACTCTTAACCAATTTCAAACATAATGATGCCACTCACATCTCTAATCATTTTCATGAGTGGCAACATTCTCATCTTTTGGTTAAAACTTTTGCTCCTAACCAATTGTTAGCTAAATGGTTCATTAATTCTTTTTTTCCATCCATCACAGGGGAAGTAGCCAAAGGCAGAGTCATAACCAATGAGAAAGTGATTGATTTAACCCATTACTTAGATCTCACCTATACCCAATCTAGCATGATTTATGATAAGATACGGAATGCTCTGCAACCTACCGATATTGTTTCTCAAACTCCTCGTAAGAAGTCACATTTTGTTGATGGTGTGATTTTTTCTACCATCTAGAAATTAAAAAGTAAACCATCTGGTTCAACTCTTGTTATCACTTATCAAAGCCCTCCTTCCAATACCATGAATTCTACTTTTGAGATCAATTTCGTTCAATCATCCAAAGGATAATGTCTGTAACCAGGGAGTAAGAAGAAAGGAAATGGTAAAAAGAATAAAGACAATGCTCCACGGTATTAAAAATAAAACCAATCTCCTGAAGAAAAGAAGAAAGCTAGTTACCCATGTCTGATCTATAATGAGGAGCATTTCACTTGTTATTGTCAACATCGGGCTAAGGTGAATCAATTCAATAAATTATCTACTAAAACTACTGCGTTGGGAGATCTATTTTTGAATCAAGAGACCAATATGGTTGCCTGGAGCCCACTTTCTCTAACTCACTTTTGATGCTTTCCTCCACTAATACGAAAAATGAAATTATGGTGCCTACCTGAAGTAAGGAATACAGTAATGTGAATCCCTTGAATGGTTAGGCTATTGATCAATCTACCAGTTCGACCACATCTCCATCGGATCCTACGCCAAATATTGTACCTACCGAATTACTGACCAAGCCTCCCAAGGGCGTTATCAATAAATTGACATTCAACCCTTCTACAAGAGCTACCTGAAATTATAACATAGTTGAAGATCTAGCTCAGGAACCATCAACTATGTCCACTCGTGATGTATTGTAGAATTTCCCTACCGAAAAGACAACTTTTATTTTTACAATTAGATGTATTGATCCTTCAGATCCAACCTATTATTTTTTAACCATGAAAACTATATGCCTCAACTTATGGCTCAATTAGCTTTCATGGTACAGGTTGTTTTTCATGATAATAATATTCATCATTCCATTGTGGATGAATGAGCCTCAACCAATGTTGTTTCCATGTCTTGTGAAGGCTATTGGTTCTCCCCAATTAAGTCAGTCAACAACAATCCCAAAAATTTCGATGGAAGAACTTATAAACCATGTGGGATTTTGAATTATATACAAGTAAAATTAGGTGGAAAGAATGTATTAGTAGAATTAAAACTTATCGATGAACCTTTATATTATAATATTCTACTAGGCGATACATGGTTTTATGCCATGGCTACAATTTTTTCCACATATTTTAGAATGATCACTTTTCCTCATAAGGGTGGTATTTCAACCATCAATCAACCTACTTTTTTTGCCACTGATTCTTCAGTTACTGGAAGTGTCCATGTTATGGGGGAAACCCCTCCACCATATCCGCATATTGGGTTTGGAATACTTAAATATTCTTCTATAATGGGAACCTTTTCTCTTCATCCTCCCTCACTACCTGAAAAATATACTTCGGTTTCCTGTATTAATATGATATCTTCTTGTACTACTCAATTTGATCTGTGGGTAGTACTAGATAAATATAATTTTGACATTTTTTGTGGCCATATGTCGCTCAACCCAATTGAGCTAGATTATGAAGCCATCTATTCAGCTTGTGAAACTTATTCTGATCCTTCTTCTTCAATCGATTGGTTTGATCGTTCCTTAGATTATGGTACATCATTTGATTCTTTATCTCATATGTTTCCACTAATGAGAGCATCATGGAGATCCTGATGTTGGATGATGCATCATGGGATGACCATCATCATCATTCCTCCTTTCCAGATTCCTTTAAGGACAATCTTAAATAATTTTATCAACACAATATCATTGATTTATCTAAGAATTTCACATCCATATACAATTTCGATTATCAGAATAACTTGTTGAACATTGAGAAGAAAATCCTTCTTGACATTTCAATTAAACCTGAATTTGTCAAAAATATACATATCAGTGTGTTTTTCTGCCTTGATGAGGTCAATACCGATAAATCTATATTTTAGGAATTCAGGGATGTTCTTTTATCTGAAACGACTGTATTAGTTTTGTTGTGCTAAGGGTCTTTCAGTTTTAACAACATGTGCATAATTGGTTAATTAGTTTTGCATAAGGATTAAGGAGTTTTTCCATGAATTATATATGAACTTCAGTGAATTAGAAGCATAAAATAAGTCTAAATAAAACTAAATAGTAGTGTAAAAAGGAGAAATAAGTCACCACATGAATTTTACATAGCATGCATGATGAAGCATTTCACCCCTCTTGGGCTACATCTGTTGGTCCAACCCCCAATGGCTTGTCCATATTTCATTATGCTCAAAATTTTGCTATCAAATGTAGTTACAATGCTCTAATTGCTATTTTATCTACACCAATGGCTTCATAATGCTCCAATTAGTCAAGAATGACTCTTCATTCACTTAGAATGATCAAAAATTGAGCCTCCTACACTTTTGCCCAATATCTCCTAGGAAAACTCTCCTAAATGTGGAGAAGTCCAGTTAACTGGAGTTAAATTAGGGCTAACCACAAATTTTTGTGCGCCTATATCTACTCTATCTATTAGGCTGCACATTAAACGTTATGGTTAGGTTAGTGGCCACATGCACAACCCCAACCATTAAGTGACTTGATCGGAACACAATAGAATACAATTGCGGAGTTTATTTCCATACATACGTGAAGAAACCAACAACACTTTTTATAAAAAAACACGCATAACCTTAAATAGCTTTAGATACATGCAGAACAGGGTTCTCAAGTCCAACAACATGCTAACCAATCACAACACATCGTAATCATTGACCCACAAGTTTACCACTCTACAGATATCGATAAACCATAACTCTTGCGAAGTGTGCTCTTGTGCAATGCCAACACATGGCATTCCCTCATCGCATCACAGATTTCAAATATTACCGCGTCATAACCAATTTACCTTGTGAACTCTTAATGATATCCATTAATATTTGTGAAATGTGACATCGCAACCCATTGTCCGCCATCAATCTGCATCCGATTTAATGGTCCCCACCTAATCACCCTTCTCCGCGTCGCAAATTATATGGTTTAGTTGCAATGTCATCCTAACCATCGATATATCACCTTTTAGATTTGAGATCCAATCCTGTCCATCAATTATATACTCGTCTTCGTTCTGCAGCTTGATCTCCGTATCCATTCATTCCTTCACTCAGAAACATGTTGATGGATTGTGCCATATTCGATCAGAACGCAATATATTCCTCATACGACATCAATTTTTCGAACTGTTCATGGTGCCAAAATAAGGAAGATGATATCTATGCAACCATCCTGGTTTCAATCCAATCCTGTAACATTGAATTTTGAGCAAAAATTATGAACTCCTGATCATTCCTCCCCATTGGGAAGCTTTTGGACCCTTTACTTGTTTAGTAGATGACAGTATAGCTCCCTCACCTTTTCGATATTCATCCATTTTTCCTTTCTTGGTTTAGTGCCTTTGAGCCCAACTCGAAGGTAGTCAACACGTCCCCTCTTTGATGCTCATGTCCTCCGGTCAAGAATTATATCTTCTTTGATCTCATCCAGAAATTATGGCGAGAAATCTTCAATAGAAGGTAGTTGAACATCATTTCCTTGATCATCAATCAAAGGAGGCCCATAAAAGCGTAATTTTTCAACATTAACAACTGAATACATTTTGATGTAAGAAGGCAAATCAAGTTAGAATGCATTATTACCAAATTTTTTTATGATCTTGAAAGGACCATAGCGAATGGGTTTGAGTTTTTTACCTTCCCCTTGCATCCTTTCTTTGCTAATGTGCAACCATACCTCATCTACCTCTTAAAACTTATAATCAACCTAGTGTTTTTCATGCCTCTCTTTGTATTTTATTTAACTTTTCTCAAGTTTTCCTTGAACTTGTTGATGTATCATCTAAATTTTCTCAACAAAATTTCGAGCCTTATAAATATCACTATGACCATCAATTGCAACATCCTTCCCAAAGATGAAGTCTAATGGTGATTTTGGAAAATACCCAAAGCATGCTTCAAAAGGTGAGGTTTGTGTTGAAGAGTGCTTTGCCCTGTTGTAAGCGTGTTGAATGTAATGCAGTTGCTCATCCCACAACTTAGGATGCTTGCTACAATATCCTCTCAATAGATGCACAACTGTTTTGTTCACCACTTTGATTTGTCCATTTGTTTGTGGATGAAAAGCGGTACTCTTTTTCAATTTTGTGTCCATCATTCTCCATAGATTTGAAAAAAAATTCCTAATGAACCTAGAATACATGTCACTAACAATAGAAGTGGGCAATCCAAAATGAACCCAAATATTTTGAAAATAAAGTTCAGCAGTATGTTCAGTATTAATGGTCTTCTTAAATGGCATAAGTATACACTTTTTACTGAATCTATGGATCACAACTACAAAAATATAATCATGTTTCTTTCTTGACATAGGTAGAACCCCAAAAAATTACATGGAGATGCTCTCCCATGGCCTTGATGGTACTGGTAGTGGCATGTATAATCCAAGCTTCCTAATAGTAGGCTTACATGTTGCACACATAGAACAACCTCTTATAAAACATGACACACTATCTATCATGTGAGGCCAATAACAATACCTTTGTCTAAGATGAGCCACTGGTTTTCTTATCCCAAAGTGTCCAGCAATAAGAGAAGAATGAGTGTCTCTCATGCCATTTAGCCTCTCTCCTTGTGGAATACATAGCTTTCCCAAATGAAACAAAAAATTGTTATCCATGTGATAATCTCTTTCTTCAACTTGATTCCCTTCACTCAAAATAGCATACACAACTTTGAAATCAACATCATGTACATACTATTCTATGTAACTCTCATGTACAACAGAATCATTTTTGAGTATAGTAGAATCACTAATGATTGGTCTCAAAAGCATATCTGCAAATTTATTGAATATACCTTTTTTGTACCTTATAACCAAGTGAAATGTCTTGATTGCTGCAATTTTATTTGCGACTACAAGTACTGTAATGATTGGTGATTGGTGTGTACAATATTATCTTTACCCATCAAGTAGTGCTTCCACTTCTTGACAATTTGTACCAATGAATATGGTTCTTTTTCATATTTAGGATAATTAGTCACAGCACCATTAAAAGTTTCTGAATGAGAAGTGATAGGCTTACCATGCTGCAAAAGGATTGCACCCATGGCATAGTCACTAGTATCGATTTGTATCTCGAATGGCTGTCTCAAATTTGGTAGTACAAGGACTGGAGTTGAACTGATCTTATATTTCAAAGCTTCGAAATCTTGCTGTTGTTTGCCTCCCCATTGGAAGCCTTTCTTCACACTTGTCACTGCATGCATAGGAGTTACAATGGAAGAAAAGTTAACATTAAATTTCCTCCAATATTGAGTTGCACCTAAGAAATTTCTTACCTCGGTAACTATTTTGGGTGTGGGCCAAATCACAATGGCCTCCACTTTAGAAGGATCAATCCTCAATTCTCCTCCTCCTAAAATATGTCCCAACTATACCAAAGAAGTCTTTCCAAACTCACATTTTGACATCTTAAGAAACAATTTCTCTTTCTTCAAAATATCAAGCACTATATTGACATGTAAGACATGATCTTCTCTTGTTTTGCTGAAAATCAAAATTTCATCTAAGTACACAATAGCAAAGTCATCAAGGAATGGTCACAAAACATTATCCATAACCCGCATAAAAGTTTTTGGTGCATTACATAAACCAAAAGGCATAACTAGCCACTCAAAGAGTCCTTGTTTGGTTTTGAATGCAGTTTTCCATATATCACTTTCTGCAATTCTTACTTGATGATATCCAATTCATCAATCTAACTTAGTGAAAAAAATTTCTTCTTTCATCTGATCAAGCAAATCATCTATTCTTGAGAGCGGGTATTCATTTTTTACCGTAATTTTTTTCAAAGCTCGAAAATATACACACATGTGCCAAATACCATCTTTTTTTGGTATCAAGACTATGGGTGAACCACATGGTGAGGTGCTTGGCCTTATGATACCTTTATCCAACATATCTTTGATTTTCCTCTTTATTTCAGCATTCTCCATTATCGACATGTGTTACATACTGATGTTTGGAAGGGGACAATCCTGTTGCAACTGAATCTCATGTTGAATTTCCCTTTTTCGAGACAATCCTGTTGGCTCCTGAAACATCTCATGATGCCCATTAACCACATCAAATAATTCTAATTTAAACTTAGGATCACATCCCTCAAAATATTCATGATTACTATTAGCTTTGGGCCTAATCATAAGAAGAACAAAATTATTACTTGAATTTACCAACCTCTTTACCTGTCCAGCATTTACCAAAGCAATATTTGTCTTCTTAAGGTGTTTTCTAATAATGAACTCCTTGCCATATTTGAAAAAATGATACTTCTTCTCATGGTGATATAATCTCGATTTCTTGTCATACAAGTAAGGAATCCCTAATACAATACCATTCATGTCAAGTAGAACCACATCTAATTCAACTGGGTCAACAAAGCTTGCAGTGATTACAAACCTCAATATACATTTCCTTATAACGTGTAGATGTGCATCCTTAAAAATCCAACCCAATGGATATGGTTTTGGATGTGGTATGGCCTAAAGGTTAATTTTTTTACCAAATCTTCAGAGATTAAGTTTTCTTGTGACCCATTGTTAAATAATGTGTCAATCTTGGTATGCTTGGATATGACCCTCACATGAAACAATTTTATTCTTTCTTCTTCATTTGGAGTGTTTATGTGACAGTTTGATGTACTGGTACTGGGTTTAGTTACAATTTCTTTTCCCTTCATGTTCTTCAATCCCATGGTTGTAAATCTACTGTCATCACCTAAACTAGACCATAAGTCATGTTGAGTTGTAGCAACATTTTTATGTTTCCCTTTGTTATTGGGTTTCTTTGGCCTCAATTCTAGATGTAATTTACAAAAATGATTTTCATCATGGCCTTTTTTTGAACAATGTTTACAAGTCACTTTTTCTCCCTCTTTCTTAACAGATTCATTCTTTTTGTTTTTACCTTTTGGGGTGTTCTCCTTTTCTTTACCCTTAAAAGGTTTCTGCCTATCCTCTTCAAGAATGTTCTTCCCTCTAACTTCTAGATGTGTGGCCTAAACAGAAAATTCGTTTAGACTGGTGGGGTTAAACATGAGAATAATATGTTTTAGGTAGCTATGTAAGCCTCCTATGTAATTTAGCAAATTTTCTTGGCTCTGAAAATCCACCCCTAATAAAAGAGATCCTCTCCTAAATTCCTGGGTGTATTCTTGCACATTTTTTCCCTTTAACTACCTAAAATTCTGCCAATTCATGATGGCTTTTTGCATATGAGCTAATGGATAAAAATGTCATTTAATAGCAGTAATAAAATATGACCATGATAGAATAATCTTACCATGCTTCTTGATTTCCTCCTATGTCTTGGCTTCCCACCAAACAAGTGTTTCATCTTCCATTCTCAAAGAAGCTAATTAAATTTTTGTATCATCATCTTGAAGGTTCTATGTTCTTAAATATACTTCCAATTATCGAATCCAATTATCTAGCTTGTCTGCATTTACTTCACCATTAAACATTGGCAATTCAAACTTAACATCAAGTTTTAATAAAGGAGATTTACCAGTGCTCTTGGACTTGTGTGGCTGATGTACTGAAGAAGAGGTAGAAGATGATGATGATGATGGTGAATATGGTGGCTCTCCATTGCCTCCATTTCCTCCATTTCCCTTCTTTTACTTATCTTCATCATGTTGACCTTCTTAAGATCCTTGTCCTTCCTTTCGGAGTTTAGATCCTCCTCCTTCCAGTCTCTCATTGCTTTCTTGATAAATAATTCTAACCATCTCAGTCATGTCAAGAAATTCTTTCCTAAACACTCTTTCTTCTTCCTTAGGGTAAAATTCTTCATGAATTTCTCATTCCTCATGAGACATGCTTAATGGAGCTTCTACTTCTTTAGGAGGTGAACTAGGTGGTGGAGATTGTAGAAATCTTGCTCTCCTTTGCTTTGCCTCCTTTTGAGAACCTCCTGCTTCCACCAGTTTTCCCTCTCCCTTTTTTAACTTGAGCCTTGTAGGCATATAAAACTTTCAAATAGTTAAACAATTCTTTTCACTAAACAACACCAGAGAAAAACTCTAGCTCTGATACTAGTTGATCTGAAATGACTGTATTAGTTTTTTTGTGCTAAGGGTTTTTTAGTTTTAAAAACATGTGCATAATTGTTTGATTAGTTTACATAAGCAATAAGGAGTTTTTCCATGAATTATAGATGAAATTTAGTGAATTAGAAGCATAAAATAAGCCTAAATAGCACTAAAAAGTAGTGTAAAACAGAGAAATAAGTCACCACATGAAGTTTACATAGCAGGCATGATGAAGCAGTTCACCCCTCCTTGGCTACATCTGTTGCTTCAACTCGCAATGGCTTGTCCATATTTCATTATGCTAAAAAATTTTCTATTACATGTAGTTGTAGTGCTCTAATTGTTGTTTTCTCTGCACCAATGGCTTCACAATGCTCCAATTATCTCCTACACTTTTTCCCAATATCTCCTAGGAAAACTCCGCTAAATGTGGAGACCTCCAGTTAACTAGAGTTAAATTAGGGCTGACCGCAAAATTTTGCACGGCCCTATATGCTTCGTCTATTAAGCCACGCATTAAACATTATGCTTAGGGTGGTGGCCACATGCGCACCCCCAACCGTTAAGTGGCTTGACCAGAACACATCGAAATACAATTGCGGAGTTTATTTACATACATACATGAAGCAACCAACAACGCTCTTTATAACAAAATGCACATAACCCTAAATAGCTTTACATACACGTGGAATAGGGTTCTTGGGTCCCACAACATGCCTACCAATCACAACACATTACAACCTCTCACTTGCAAGTCTACCACTCTACCGATATCGATAAAACATAATTCTTGTGAAGTGCGCGCATGCGCAATGCCAACACGTGGCATTCCCTCGTCGCATCGCAGATTTAAAATCTTACCACGTCGCAACAAATTTACCTTGTGAACTCTTAACCATATATGTTAATATTTTTGAAATGTGACATGATGACTCGTCATCTGCCGTTGATCTGCATCCAATCTAACGGTCCTCACCTACTCACCCTTCTTCACATCAAAAATTATATTGTATAGTTGCAATGTCATCCTAACCGTTGATCTATTTACTTTTAGATCTATGATATAATCATGTCCATTCATACTTTACTCCTATTCGTTCTACAGCTTGATCTCCATATCCATTCATCCTTCACTCAGAAACATGTGGATGGATTCTTCCATATTTGATCAGAATGAAATATCTTCCTCATATGACATCGGTTTTTCGAAATGTTTGCGGCACCGAAATCAGGAAGACGAACTATGCAACCATCCTGGTCTCAATATAATCCTGTAACTTTTGAATTTTGAGAAAAATTTATGAACTCCTGATCATTTTTTCCTGGTCTTAGGAAGAAATTCTAGGTATCAATCTAAACATCGTTGTGCATGAAATGAAGATGTATCTTGTTGCTAAAACATTTCGATAATAGATTCGCCCCATTCATCCCAAGAAGCCTACTACTATCAAATCCAAAGTTGAAAAAATTCTACACATTGGTTTCATTTATCTCTTACCTTTAACTTACTGGGTGTCTAATATTGTTCCTGTCATGGAGAAAAAGGGAAAAATCCATGTGTGTGTGTTGATTACTAGGACATCAATCGTTCTTGTCTGGAGGAAAATTAGCCCACCCTGTTCATCAACCAAATTGTTGATGATTGTTTGGGTTCTGAAATATTTTCATTGATGGATGGTTTCTATGGTTATAATAAAATCAACATTCTCCCAACATACCAACATAAAAGCACATTCATCTGTCCCTAGGGCACATTTGCGTATAGAAAACTCCCTTTTAGATTAAATAATGTTGGGGCTACATTTTATAGGGAAATTAATTATGCCTTCAATGACATCAAACATATTGTGAAGCCTTATTTGGAAGATCTTCCTGCTCATTCACGACATAGGTTTGATCACCCAATGCATATTAGGGACATCCTTTTATGATGTATACATTATAACATTCAACTCAATCCAAAAAAATGTGTGTTTTGTGTTAGTTCTCTTCATATTCTCATTTGTTTTTTATCAAAACAAGGAATTCCTATTGATCTGTTGAAAGTTAAAGAAATTATTGATTTGTATACTCCTTCCATCTTTCACCTTCAATGACTCCAAGGGAAGGCTAACTCTATTTGGAGGTTTGTTCCAAACTACTCTAAACTAACCAAAGGATTTACTTGCATGTTAAAGACGGGGGTTCCCTTCTATTTGGATGACGCTACTAAAAAATCATTCGATGCCTTGAAAGATGTATTGATTTGGGCATCCTTGTTATATCCCATATATTACCAGAGTGGTTATTGGTGAGCCATGGTATTGCACCAAGAGTGTTGAAACTCCCAGGGGCTTCCCTACTTTACTTTATCAACCCAGGGTTCATATAAACTTGGAGGTGACAATGCTATATACATAGCAGATGCATTTTTCTCATTTCATCCTCTTCTGCTTTACGAAAGGGTGTTATTTCGTAAACTATGATAAGAACTGGAAAGTAAATTGCTGGAATGAAATGAAAGAACCGAAACTAACTTAAATTGCAAAAAGGAAATGATGGAAATGAAACTAATTTAATTTGCAGAAAGGAAATCACGAAAATGAGACTAATTTAATTTTCAGAAAGGAAATGAAGAAAATAAAACTAATTTAATTTGTAGAAAGGAAATGGCAGAAATGAAACTAATTTAATTTGTAGAAAGGAATTGATAGAAATGAAACTAATTTAATTTGTAGAAAGGAAATGGCAGAAGGGAAACTAATTTAAATTGCACTTAACTTGGACAATTGGCTAAACACACCCTGATCTATCTATCATGCTTCTATCTATGCAGTTATTCATGACCTAATTAAACTTGAAAAAGTGTTTCTTGTAGTTTGGAGGAAAAAGGGCTAAAGATGCTAATGGAAGGCTTAACACATGTGGCAAGGCTTAAAGGTGGAATGAGGGCTTTAGGCTTCATTAAACCTTATGATATCGCAAAAATTATTTGGAGAGGGAGGATCTGGAAAGTGCGATGGCAGAATTTCAATGGGAGGATGGAAGTGTGATATACGATATGCGATATCACAATTCACAATATCGCAAAGTTGGAGGAGTAGCGGAAGTGTTGTTCGGGAGTGGGAGAAAAATGCAATATATGATGGGGATAAAAAATGTTAAATGATATTTGTGATATGGATGACATGGAAGAGTGCTACAGTAATGTTTCAATCAGCGGTTGGGAGCGATAAGTGTTAATGAAGCGAGAGCGAAATACAATATGCGATGGGGATAGAAACTACGAAATGCGATATGCGATGGGGGAGAAAAACTGTGAAATGTGATTTGTGATGGGGATAGAAACTGCAAAATGCGATATGCGATGGGGATAAACATTGTGGAACGTGATTTGAGATAGGAATGATGTGGCAGAGTGCTACAGTAATGTCGCAATTGGCAGTTGGGAGTGATAAGTGTTAACGAAGACCAAGTGGACCAAGATTCTGCGATTTGCGATGGAGTGAAGTATGCTAGCAAGAGTTTTGAGGAGCAAGGGCTGATCCGAAAGGATCTTCACACATGAAATAGCTTTATGCCATGTTGATTTGAAGTTGGTGACAAAGTGCTTAAGTGGGTGAAATTATGATTAATGCTTTTCATGAGATGCTAATGCATTTTATGATCCTATATTAAACTCATGCATTATTATTGACTTTTGATATAAATAATTAATATTTGTGAAAGGAAATTTGTCTCGAATATTATTCATTTAATTTAATTAGGGAATTTTTTTTTATGTGAGAAACCACCTCACACCAGTTCTCTATTTTTCTCAAATGTAGCTTGAGAGAATCAAGGGCATGGTTGAAGAATCTTTAGGTGGATTTGAAACTTTTCTCAATTATGAACTTGAGATAGTTGGAGATCCTACTTTCATGTATCTTGTTTTTCCTTCCTTGTAATTAGTTTCTACAATTGTGGGTCTTGTAATTAATGCTCTTTGTTGGAGAGTGAGTGAGGGAAAACTATATATATATTCCTTATGTGAGCCTTGTAAAGGAGGGGAGAAGAAAGGAGAGAATGCTAGCTATTGAGAGCCATACTGCTTAGCTAATGCTTGGCCATAGTGCTTGAATGTAAGAGAGATTTGAGAGCTTAATTTGAAGAAGGAATATAGAATATCTGCATTCCAATTGAATCAGATCCAAAGATGTAGCCCGAAAGAGATGGAGGGGTGAACTACATCACCAACATCAATTGCCTCTCTCTTACTTACGTGCATGTGATTCTGGGTTTTTTAAGTTCATTTACTTATGTTTATGTGTTTATGCACTATAATCAATGGAATAACATGCTCATTTAAACCTGTATAAGCCATAGTCAATTAAAATATCCTTACACCGTAAACATGGTTACAGTAGTACTCGACCCGTGATTGGATCATGTTGGTATCAGAGCATGTGACTTCTTTGCAGGATCAGTAGAGGAGCAAATCATGCTGAAATAATGAAATAGTTTCAAGAGATAAATGACAACATTCAAGTCGAAAATGGAGAATTTTGAAGACTATTGCAAGTGGCTGAAAAGGATAAGTAGGAGCTTCAAGCGATGCTACGAGACAAAGAGGAGTTATTGTCTAAGTTGCAGAAGGTTGAGACAACGAAGAATGCATCTCAAACTAAGGTATATAATGCTACTTCATGTTTTGTTCTCTCTCAATATGAAACTAATGTTGGCATGAAGATCGTCATGAAGATGGGGTATATAGGAGGTGGACTTGGCATAAATGGCCAAGGAGTCATCCAACCATTTGAGGTTGTACCAATACAACAATTTGCAGGCTTGGGTTATGGACGAGAAGAGAAAGGAGAATGCTCGAAGGTAACTGAAGCAAAGATCGTCTCTTCATCACCCGATCTCAAGGAAGGATTCAAGCCACCTAGTCCCCATCAGTTCAAGGATAATTTAGGAATGTATAACAATCATTCAAATTCTTATTTTACATATAAGAGAAATGATTACTTCCATAGATATTCTAACCGTGATGTATTTAAGCATCAGACAAAGAAAATGTGGATTAAGAAGATAGATATGTCCACGAGAAGTGAGACCAAGAACGATGAGAACCTTTTGAATCCTCTTATCATGAAGACACGGTTGAATGGGAAACGACATAATTTCTGCATTTTATGCAAAATCAAAGTCCATTTGGAGAAGAAGTGTTGGAATTTTCACCCCAAAATTTGCCACAAGTCAAGCATACATATGGTGAAAAATATCATGACAAAGGAGGCTCCATCCACCATTCGAAAAGCACAATTAAGAGAAGAAATTTCTTGGTGTTGGTTTGGTAAGAAATTCATGATGTTTATGCAATGTTTATTTATTCTCATTTGCAAAATTTTGAGTTTTATGGGGGTAGGTATCCCTCAATTGATGGAAAACACTCAATAATTTTTTGATTCAAAATCAACAAATATCGACACCATTGCGAAGAGCTCGACGAGAGAAGTTTGACGATGCTTGAATCACGTCAAATGACCTCCGGATGAAAAATTTATTGTGACCTAAAGGATCACTACACCTTGTTGCGCATGATGTTCATAGTGTTAATGGTGTTGTATTGGCTTCCTGTGAAAAATAATAGAGGTCAATTGTAGTTTCAAGATTTTTGGTTTAGAATATGGGATATAAATATATGGGTGATGAATTCACCAAAATCGGAGGAATCGTCAAGCAATAGAATGAAGTTTTTGTGGAGTTATGGGGGAAAGACTCAGACTAAGAATCATACATACATAGTTGCTTTGTGTTGCTATAATCCATCCAGTGTTTTGATCTTTTTTGCTTATTTTGGCGAGGTGGGTATCTGAATAGTGGCCAAGATATCCACATTATGTGGCTTTATTTCACTTTTTTCCTTGTTGGGTGTTTCCAATGCTCATACATGCCATAATTTTTATATTAAGAGAAAGGTTTACTGCGATAACTGTGTTGCTGGATTCCCCACCAAGATTTCACTTGCTATCTCTGGTACCACTGTAGCTGTTGAGTGCAAGGATCGTGATGGTAAGAGATTTTTTTATAATGAATAGTGCACCGACACCGATGGGATTTTTAATATCGATGTGTAGGGTGAGCACAAGCACGAAGCCTGTGAGGCATTTAGAGTGAGCTGCCCAACCTCATGCAACCTTACAACCGATAGCATCCGCGGTCTAGTTTAACTAACCCACAACAATGGGATCAATTTTAATGAAAGGAAGACTGGGCCTTTTTCCTTCTGATCTTATTTTCCGATAAAGTTGTAGAGAAAATTTGTATAACTCAAATGAATAAAAACAGTGTCTGCTTGAATTTTTCCTTTTTTGGTATTTTTTTGTCTTTAAAAGCCACGATACGATTTAGTTGTAGAGAAAATTTGTATAACTCAAATGAATACAAACTGTGTATGCATGAATTTTTCCTTTTTTGGTATTTTTTGTCTTTAAAATATGAATAATGATGATCATTCAGTCCTCTTTTCATTGGGCTGAGTGGGTAGGAAGACAATTTTTGACAGGTCTTCATCATTGCTACCTCGATTTTTTCAGTCTCTTTTAGGAAAATGGAGACATTTTGCAAACTTGTCACATGGATCCAACAACTAAAGGGGCTACTATGTTGAAAGCGTTGAGCCCATTTTTGGAAGCACGCAACAAAGGACTCATATTCCACAAGCCGAAACTACAAAAAGCACCAATGATAGAGTTTCTATCACTTTGACCCCATTTGAGGAAAGAATCCTTCAAAGATTGAAACTTCGCATAGAATCTTCTTTTTATGGCACTAGACCAGATCATCAGGAGTCTCTGAAGGATCTGTGGCATGCTAATTTCCTAGGAAGGGAACTTCATAGTTTGATTTCCGAGCAGTGGAAGGAAATGGGATGGAAAGGAAGAGACCCTTCTACTGATTTTAGGGGAGGTGGCCTTATATCCTTAGAGAAATTGCTTTTCTTTGACAAGACATATCTAAAACCATTTTAGTGGTTACTTTAGAAATAACAAGGTGAGGAAGGGACGTGCCTTTTCAGACATTTGCGTTGCAGCTTTAGGAAGATGTGGGTCTTGCATCTTGATTCCGAAGTACATTGGGTGAAGGAGTCTTGAAGGGATGTTCCTTTTTAGACATTTGTTTTATATCAGTTGAAGGTGTTGGCATTGTGTTCCAATTCCGAAGTACGTTAAGTGAAGGAGTCATGTGGGAATGTGCCTTTCATAGGCATTTGCATGCAGTTGATGATGGATTGAAGTTGATACTTTTGGAGACCAAAATTTTCTTTGTGGGGAGGTGTAATATGAAAGGATCTTCGCACATGAAAGAGATTTATGCCATGTTGATTTGAAGTAGGTGAAAAAGTGCTTAGGTGGGTGAAATTATGATTAATTCTTTTCATGAGACACTCATGCATTTAATTATTCATTTTATGAGACTTTATTAAACTCATGCATTATTATTCACTTCTGATATAAATAATTAATATTTGTGAGAGGAAATTTGTCTCGCATATTATTCATTTAATGCAATTAGGGAAATTGATTTTTATGTGAGAAACCACCTCACGCCAATTCTCTATTTTTCTCAATTTTAGGTTGAGAGAATCAAGGGCATGGTTGAAGAGTCTTTAGGTGGTTTTGAGACTTTTCCCAATTATGAGCCTGAGATAGTTGGAGATCCTACTTTCATGGATCTTGTTTTTCCTTGTAATTAGGTCCTATAATTGTGGGTCTTGTAATTAATGCTCTTTGTTAGAGAGTGAGTGAGGGAAAACTATATATATTCCTTATGTGAGCCTTGTAAAGGATGGGAGAAGAAAGGATAGAATGCTAGCTATTGAGAGCCATAGTGCTTAGCAAATGCTCGGCCATAGAGATGGAATGTAAGAGAGCTTTGAGAGGTTACCTTGAAGAAGGAATATAGAAGATCTGCATTCCAATTGAAGCAGATCCATAGATGTAGCCCCAGAGAGATGGAGGGGTGAAATCCGTTACCAACATCGGTTACCTCTCTCTTACTTACGTGCATGTGCTTCTTGATTTGTTAAGTTCATTTACTTATGTTTATGTGGAACAACTTGTTTTTTTATGGAACTTACTGATGTTTGTAGTAGTTTGTGGCTTGCTTTCTTTTGCTACATTGTGCTCAGGAATGTAGGAATATGGTGTATGGAGTTGATGGAAGGAGTTATGGAAATGAATCGAGTGAATGATGGGATGGATGGTAAAACAGAAGGGGAGAGAAGAATATGATTGCTTCCCTGTGTTTCCAGAAACCATTAATAACCTACAAAACAACAAACATAGAAAACACAAAGATGTAGATGTATTTCTCTCTTCTTCTTTTTTAAGCAAGTGGGTTGCATCCATCGAGGTTTTCAACCCGCAAGCTTGCCTTGAGCGCCTCAGAGTTGTTTTCACCCATGTATCTTATTATTATTATTATTATTATTATTATTATTTATTAGGAGGTGCTTGAAACTACAAATATTCCCATTACATACACCTCTCTGCTTATTGAATTTATGAACTATGCCCTAGATAAGCGCTTCTTGTAAATTTTAAGTCTATGACCACTGACAAGCAAGGGGATTCCTTCCTCATCTATGGTCCTGATTTGGACTGCGCCATTGTCAAAACATTTTTCCATTGTGTATGGTCCTAGCCATATTTTCATCAATTTTCCCTTAAATTATTTCAACCTTGAATCATACAATAGCACCCAATATTCTTCTTGGAAGGCCTTCTCATTAATTTTCTTGTCATGCCATACCTTCATTTGTAGTTGAACTACCTTTGTGTGAAGAAGTGCTTGCATTTTGAACTCATCCAATCCATTTAGTTTCAGCAACCTCTCTTTTCGAGCATTTGATAGATCTAGATCTAATTCAACTACCATTCTTAAAGTATTGAATTCAAACTCAACTGAAATTATAGCTTTATTTCCATAGACTAGTTCATCGGGAGTGAATCATATTGTTGTCTTCCAAGTAGTGTTGTACACCCAAGTAGCTTCTACCAATCTGTCTGCCCAATATTTTCTGTTGCTACTCACAACCTTGGTGAGGATTCTCTCTAAAGATCTGTTAGTTACTTCTTCTTGGCCATTCGCATGAGGGTGATAGGCATTAGAGTTTATATGCTTAATCTTGTGCTTCCTCAAAACATTTTCAATGAGGTGAGAAGTGAATTGTGCTCCCTGATCAGTGACTATTTCTATGGGGTAACCAAGCTTTTAAAACACATTCTCCCTCATAAATTATGCTACTTTCTCCTCGGTTTCTACCTTCACTGCTTTTGTTTCATCCCACTTTGTCAGGTAATCTGTGCAGACTATGATATACTTCTTTTGTCTGGATGGTGGATCGATTGGTCCTACAAAGTCCATGCCCCACTTTTCAAATGGCTCAAGAGCCACCTGAAGGTGCAAACAAGTCTTATCCCTTTGTGTGGGTTTCCCCATCCTGTGGCACTCATCACACCTACTGGTGTATCTTCTAGAATATTGGTGAAGGGTATGCCAATAGTATCCTGCCTGCAAAACTTTGTAAGCAGTTCTATTTGTGGAAGAGTGGCCTCCACA
Source organism: Pinus albicaulis (assembly GCA_034641835.2). NCBI lineage: Eukaryota > Viridiplantae > Streptophyta > Pinopsida > Pinales > Pinaceae > Pinus > Pinus albicaulis. The sequence continues at coordinate 845,199,891 of CM076582.1, read as the reverse complement.
TGGGTCTTAATGACATGCAGGGAGGATATCAAAAAATTCTTCCTCCCTCACACATATCTTGAGGATTTGAACAGGGCCTAGCTTTAAAATATTTCTCCAGATCCATGTGAAAGGGGAGATTTTTCTGATGATTCTACTCTTCTCCCTAAATGAAATATTAGGAGGGAGTTTCCCAGCAACCAAGTAGTTGTCCATATCAGAAAACCATGGTGAGAGTGCTGATATAGCAAGGAGATACTCATATAGTAGTTTGTAACTTGTCATTCCTTCTTCACCTGAAGGGAGAGCTAATATGGATAAAAATCTGCAACAACATTCTCCTTTCCTGGTTTATCAACAATATTCAAATCAAATTTCTTTAAAAGTAACAACCATACAATTATCCTAGAATTAACATCTGATTTGTTTATTAAATACTTTATGGCTGCATGGTCATTGTGCAAAAAGGTATTATATTCAGTTACATAATGTTTGAATTTGTTCAAAGCATTGACAATGACTAACATATCCTTCTTAGTAACAGTATAATTTAGGCCAGCCTTAAACAAGTTATTACTAATGAAATAGATGGAATAAGGGATTTTTTCCTTTAATTTTCCTAAGGCCACCCCTATGGCTTTTTTGAATGCATCAGTGTGGATGTGGAAAGGCATAGTCCAATTTGGACCTCAGAGAATGGGGGCAGTAGTCAAATTTTACTTAATGAGCTCAAAATACTCTTAACAAGGACCAAACCAGATAAACTCGGAATATTTGGCCAATAACCCAAATAATGGTGAAGCCATCTTGCTGAAATATTTGATGAACCTTCTATAATACCCAGCTAAGCCTAAGAAACTCCTGACATATTTCTGCTTTTGAGGAGCAAGTACCCTTTTGATGATAGTGATTTTGTTTGGGTCTACCTGTATTCCTTCTGGGAGATGGAGTGCCCTAACACAAATCCCGTGTTCTTCAAGAATTCACACTTTTCTGGGCTCAGGGAGAGATGCATATCAATGCACCTTCTTAGTACTTTACCCAAATTGGAGAGAGCTCCCTGGAATTCATCCCCATATGGTGTGAAATCAACCATGTATATTTCAACAGAGTCATGGACTAAATTGAAAAAAATGCTCAGGACATCTCTTTGGAAGGTGGTTGGGACATTGCACAACCCATAGGGTAGGACTCAATAAGCGAAGGTACCCCAAGGCCAGGTGAAAATAGTCTTATCTTGATATTCAAGGCTGATTTGAATCTAACTATACCCACTGAACCCATGTAAGAAGGAAAATAAATTCTTCCCTGCAAGATCATCTAGGACTTGGTCTATAAAGGGCAAAGGGAAATGGTCTTTCTTGGTGGCTTTTTTAAGTTCTCAATAATCAAGACAAATTCACCACTTCCCATTATTCTTTGGGACTAGTACAAGAGGAGATACTCACTCACTCTCAGATATAGGATATATGAACCCTGCATCCAATAGTTTCTGGAAATCTTCTTTGACTATGTCCTTCAAAGCCGATTTCATCCTTCTTTGGGGTTGTCTCACATGTTTGCATCTTTATTTGATGTAAATATGATGTCTTCATATTGAAGGATGCGCCCCTTTCATGTCATTTTAATCCCAAGAAAATGCATCTAGATTCTCTTTCAAAAGCTGGCATAGCTGCTTCTCTTCCTCATTCGAGAGGTTTGGGTTGATTTTCAGAGCTCTGGATGGGCCAAACTCAATAGCCTTGGTGGTTTCAAAGGTTGAATCAAGTGAGTGGGATTCCATCCAAGGTTTTATTTCAGACTCTTTGACTAAGGTTTTGAGAGGAATGTTAGTGGAGGACTGGTTTTGAATGGCATGGTCGATGATTTCATCTTCATCAAGCTGCCCCCTTCTAAGAATAGCATCTATGGTACACATAGGGGAAGTGTTATATAACTCATCCTCTTCATCCTCCAACCATATAGGTAGATCATGATCAATGGAAGGCTGGCTTGGAGGGTATAGCACTAGTTTTTTGGACAAAGGCGCATTTTTTATAGTCATGTTTCCGGCTCAATGGATAATATAAGCATCTGTAGTGGCTAACCAAGGTCTCCCTATGATGAGAGGATAACCATTAAACTTTTTTTTTGGTTTTTGGACCAGGAAATATGTAGGATACTCCCAAGATTCAATGGTAACCATAACATCATCAATAATTCCTTCCGGAGTTACTGTGGACCGATCTGCAAGTTGCAGAACTATTGTGGTTTTCCTCAAAGTCCTTTGGAGATTAAGTTTCAACATAGTTTCCTTGGTTAGGACATTGGTGGCAGCCCCTAGATAAATCAGATTGTTCAGGACTATGACACCATTGATGTGCATATCAACAACTAGACTACTAGGGTCCAGGTACTTTGGAGTGATCACCCTTCCCAACATTAGGTCGGACAACTGTCCTACTACATTGATAGTAGGGGTATCTCTCTTCTTTCTTCCAGGTCTCTTGAAGAAATTTTCTTTGATGAGACTATTGTAGATAAGGACATCCTTAATTGTCTGGACAAGTGGTATCTTTACACTCAACTTTTCCAATTATCCTAGAAGTTCAATCTCCTATAGGGTATGCTGACAAGGATGGATCAAGCACTCGAGAAAAGGAGGTTGTTGGATCTGAGTTTTATCTTCCTCCTTTTCCTCCACAACCTCTACAGGTGGAGATGGAGGATGTTTGTCTAGGATTACTCTTCTCTACTTGAGATTAACCTCATGTATCTCCACAGCATAAGCTGGATAGGATGTTTCTCCACTGGGAGTCTGTTGTGCATGTCTATTGTTCAGGTTCCGATTGGGTTATGCAGGTATTTGAGGTAGCCTAGGTGGAGAAACATGAGTAAGTTGAGGTTGAGGTTTGGGAGGAGGCACTAGAGTAGGTGGTTGATTGTGTTGATGCCTCCACCCTTGGGATGGATTGTTCCACTAAGGTTGTTGTGGAACATACTACTAAAATGGTTGATTCCCTAGTCGAGGATGATATGGAGGGTTGTAAGGCCAAGTAGGAGGTGTAGACCAGGATGGAGGAGTGGGGATGTACCAATCTTGCATGGGTGAACTCTAATTTTTATGATAGTAATAGTAAGGCACACCTTACATACTTTGTTGATATGGTCGAGGGCCTTGAGGCCTTCTCTGGTTGATGAAACAAAGCTGCTCTGGAATTTCTTCCCCACCTTGATATATAGCCTTAAGTCTAGGTAAGGAGGGACACTTCTCTGTGGTTTGATTCTCCTCACAGACTAGGCAAACCTCCATGAAATTTAGTGCACATTCATTTATTGGGTGCTTTTGGGTACATCTAGGACAAAATATGGCCAGGGCTCTCTCTGCTTCCTCTTGCTTCCTTTTGACCTTCACTGTATCCATTTGCAAAGTAAGGGTGTGCAACATGTCACTATTGAAGTCCTATAGCATGTTTCCAATCTCACATTTTATGGAGGTGGAAGAGGAAGGGGTATTGGATGTGTTTTGGCCAGCTCTGCCCGTCCACCTACATGCCCTATAATGGTTCAGGAAGATAGTTTTTATTTTTTCATAAGGAATTTGGTAGATATATCCCCTTGATAGCATATTCAATGTTTCTCTCATCTCTATTCCGATCCCTCGAAGAAGTACAAGTTTAAGTGATTCAGGATCAAGAGTACGGTTGGCTCTCTTATAGTTTAATTGAAACCTCTCTTCATAGTCCTCTTGGGATTCATCGGGCCCTAGAGTCATCCTAAATTTCTCATCCTTAGTTTCCTTGGACCTACAATAGTCTTTGTACTTGTTGTTGAAGGTCTCTTCCATTTGTGCCCACATAGTGATGTTGTCCCAAGGCAGACCCATGAAACAGCGCAAGGCTACATCCTTAAGGGTGGATGGGAATAGCTTCAACTTCTGATCATCATAGGTGTAGTCATAAGTCCTGCAGACAATAGAAAATTCAAACATGAATGTGTTAGGATCCTCAGAGGTAATTCCATGGAAGTTTGGAAGAGCTGAGGGTCTAATTTGTTTCATCTTAGTTTCCCCATCTGCCTCTCTTATGGGAAAGGCTCTCTAGACCCTAGCCATGGTTAATATAGGTGAAGTAGGTCCCTCAGTTAAACCAAGGTATTCTTCTTCTTCCCCAATAGGTTCCTTAGAGTATTCAGAAGGCTCTCCTATAGGAAGTTAAATCTCACTCCCACTGAAGAAGAGTGAAGGGTGGCTAGGAGGTGATGCGGGGGTTTTAAGTAAGTTTTTTTTTTGAGTGGTCCTACTCCTACGAGGCATGAAAATTAGATCTTTATTTTTTTATTTTTTTGTATTTTTTCAATATTTTTGGAATAACATGAGAATAAAGGAAATCAGAAAATAATGCTAAAACAAAATCAAAGCATCTACTAGACACCTCCTCGGAAATAATGCCAAAAAGTGGTGAGCCCTGGTATTGCACTAAGAGTTCTGCAACTCCTAGGGGCTGCCCTACTTTAATTTATCAACCTGGGGTTCGTACAAACTTAGAGGTGACAGTGCTATATACACAACAACTGCATTATGACCATGTCATCCTCTTCTACTTTACGAAAGGGTGTTATTTCTTAAACTATGATAAGAAATGGAAAGTAAATTTCTTAAAAGAAATGAAAGAGAGGAAACTAACTTAAATTGAAGACAGGAAATGATGGAAATGAAACTAATTTAATTTGCAGAAAGGAAATGACGGAAATAAAATGAATTTAATTTGCATAAAGGAAATGGCGGAAATGAAACTAACTTAACTTGCAGAAAGGAAATGGCAGAAATGAAACTAATTTAATTTGTAGAAAGGAAATGGTAGAAATGAACCTAATTTAATTTGCAGAAGGAAATGTCAGAAGGGGAGCTAATTTAAATTTCACTTAACTCGGCTAATCGTCTAAACACACCCTGTTGTATCTATCATGCTCCTATATATGAATCTATTCATGACCTATCGTCTAAACACACCCTGCTCTATCTATCATGCTCCTATATATGAATCTATTCATGACCTAATTAAAATTTAAAAAGTTTTGCTTGTAGTTTGGAGGAAAAGGGACTAAAGATGCTAATGGAAGGCTTAACACATGTGACAAATCTTAGAGGTGGAAGGAGGGGTTTACACTTCATTAAACCTTATGATATTAGAAAAAATCTTTGGACAGGGAGGCTTTGGAAAGTGCGATAGCGGAATTGAAATGGGAGGATAGAAGTGTGATATGCGATATGAAATATCACAATTCACAATATCGCAAAGTTGGAGGAGTAGTGGAAATTTTGTTTGGGAGCAAGAGTGAAATGCGAGATGCGATGGGGAGAGAAACTGTGAAATGTGATATGTGATGGGGATAAAAAATGTGAAATGTGATTTGCGATAGGGATGAAATGGAAGAGTGCTATAGTAATTTCGAAATCAGAGGTTGGGAGTGGTAAGTGTTAGTGAAGCGAGAGCGAAATGCGATATGAGATGGGGATAGAAACTATGAAATGTGATAAGTGATGGGGGATAAAAACTGCAAAATGTGATTTGTGATGGGGATAGAAACTGAAAAATGCAATATTAGATGGGGATAAAAAATGCGAAATGTGATTTGCGATAGGGATGGCATGGTAGAGTGTTACAGTAATGTCACAATCAGTAGTTGGGAGCAGTAAGTGTTAACGAAGACCAAGTGGAACAAGGATTTGTGATTTGCGATAGAGTGAAGTACGGTAGTGGGAGTTTCAAGGAGCAAGGGCAGAGGTCGAATTCTAATGCATGTGTAAGTTTTTTTGGGAATGAGAAGTGTGGCTACTGCAAAGAAGATAAAAAGGAGGGAATGGAGGGCATAACAACAACGCTTAGGTTGTGAAGACAAAGATGGAAAATGAAGCAAGAAGGCACCACAGAGCTGCTATGGGGCCTTAACACTAATTCCTTCAGCCAACCCTGCTAACTTGTGCACAAAGAAACAGACAAATGCGTGAAAATACAGTACAAAAGGAAGGCTGAAAATGGTAATGCAATTATACTCTAATCTCAGAAATAGTGAATAGAAATCAATTTTTGGGTTTGTGGGAAGGTTCACCCTCCTCGAGATCTATTGACAGAGATGAGAAGGGAGGCATTGATCCACAAATTTTAGAGCTTTTTCCTATATTATATTAGTCATAAGCAAATGAAACCTATAACTGAAAGAAAAAACTAAGTAATGCTAAAACTATCAGAAGCAGAACTAACTGAGTGACAGAAAGTAAAGAACAAGTACAGTAGAGAGGCTAAGGCACATGGATTGGGCCCTAAACCACATGCCTAGCTCTCTGAAACTTAAATCAGTAAAATGAAATCAGTCTGCTCATTTCATGAAGGAATAGTATCATACATTTCTCAAAGTTTGAGCATTGAGTACGATAATCAAAAGCTCAATAGCATGCAACACAGTTCCCAGTAGAATCGAATCCTTCCTAGCTCTAGCTCTACTCTATTTATTTTACAAGGAAGCTACCAATAGCTCCCTTGAAAAAAATGGTTGAGTCCACTTAACTCCAAGTAAACACAGATTGAGTGCACTTTGGTCTTTGAGCTTCTTGGCTACCTCTGGAATTCGAATAATTGGAGAGAATCCTTGGGGATCCTTTGGATTCCTTTGAGAGTTAAGGATGGTGGAAAATCGTCCTATAATTTCTCCTTGCCATCTCCTTCAATTATTTATGATAAAATCTTTAAAAATAATGCCAATTACTCATGATTTTCTGCACTAAACCTCATATTAGGCACACAAAGTATGTTAGCCTTAATCACCACCTATACTAGCATCATAAAACTAAATAACAATAAAAATGCAAGAAAAAGAGATTTAAGGAGGAAAAAGGGTGACCATTAACCCCTCCAAATATGTATAACAACGAAGCTCATTAGTTATTTCATGTATCTCGTTGCTACAGTTACTACCATTTATATGGTATTGGTTTAGGAGGAAAATGTAGAAACTGAACATCCTTTATGTTACTTTAGTGAGAATATCAACGATAATGAAGTTAAGCATAGTAATGTTGAAAAGTTAGCTTTGGTGGTTATCCAAGTTGTCCAGATATTTTTCCATTACACATTACTCTACAAAACTATGGTTGTTTCATATTGCAACCCCATGTCGTACATATTATCACGACAGTTGATGGGGGGAATATAATCTAGGTGGATTTTCATCCTACAAGAGTTAGATTTTAATTCATCAAATCCAAGTCGAATGAATCCCTATTTTTCTCTGAGCTAATTTGCAACCTTCCCAATTTTGAAATTGAAAAAACATCTAATGAATCTATTCCATATAAGTCAATGTTTATGATATCATCATCTAGACCATGGTATGGATACATTATCATATTTCTCTAGACTAGGACTTTCCGGTATGATACCTTCCGCTCTGACCAACGACCTATTTGATATCAAGCCAACCATTATATTATAATCCACGAAAAATATTATCCCTATGATATCGATATTATTTTTTCGAAGGTGCCTCACCCATGAGGAGGCCAAGAAATTCTTACATGAATGTCATTATAGGGCATGTGGTGGTAATTTGTTTATATATGCTACCGCATAGAAGATCCTACATGCTGGTTAATTTTGTCCCACCATATTTCACAATTGCATTCTCACTGTCTGAAAGCGTCATGTATGCCAGATATATTATCGAAATATCTATTCTCTACGTGCCCCTTTGCATCTTGTTATTGTTGTTGGTATTGTTTTGAAATGGGGAATTGATTTCATGACATGTAACCCTCACTCTACTGGGGGGCACGGCTATATCATCGTAGATGTTTATTATTTTACCAAGTGGGTCGAGGCAATGGCTACATACAATAATACCAATGAAACATCGGCTCTATCTTTCTTCAACAATGTCATTGCGTGTTTTGGTGTTCCACATAATATGGTTACGGACCATGGAAAACATTTTCACAATCACATGATGTCTGAACTAACTGCCGAGCTCAGGCTTTCTCATGAAAGTTCCACTCCCTACCACCCTCAGGAAAATAGGCAAGTTGAGGAAATCAATAAGGTTATCAAAATTATGCTTTAACATGTGATATGTGTCCATAAATCAGACTGGAATCTTATTCTTTATGCAACATTATGGCCATATCGAACCTATATTATGAATTCTATGAGGTTGACACCATTCCAATTAGTTTATTGCCTAGAAGAAATCCTTCGGATTAAATGTGAAATCCATGCCACTTCCATGGAAGAGAAACACCTCTTACATTTGATGTGCTTAGCTGAAATCCGACGTAATGACGCAACGAATAACGAAGCCCATAAGACACGTATCAAGGTGCAATATGACAAGATTTTCAAGCCTCATGTATTCTCGGAAGGAGATCTTGTTTTGTTATACAATTAAGAATTTGATAAATTAGGATCGGGGAAGTTTGAGCCAATGTGGCTCGGTCCATATATTGTCAAACATGTTCTTAGTAAATGGGCATATGAGCTAGTTTACTTCGATGGATTTCCCTTGGGTAGCCTACAAATGGGTTGTACATTAAGAAATACTATTCTTGATTTTTTGTGTAGTTCATTGTGTGCATATTGTATATAGGTGTGATTGAGTGTTTTTGAAGTGTGTTCCCTTCAGAGTTTCCTAGGTTTATATTAGTAATATTTACATTTGGTTTTTAGATGTCGGCATCCCTTGAACCATATATTGGTTATGTTGATGGTGCTAGCCATAGTACGCAGAACTTCTCTTCCACAACCTAGGCTCTATATGCTCCAAATGGTCAGTTAGTGTGTTCACAAGGTCTTTTTATTGGTTATTCTACAAATAATATTGTTGAATATAACAGAGTGGTCGAATAATTGTGTAATGTTGTTTCCCATGTTATCCGTCATATAGTTATCACACTTGACTCACAACTTTTAGTATCACTATTGACTAATCTCTGTTCATGAGGGTTCACCTTATGGAAATATTTTTTATTTAATCCAGTATCAAAATATTTCTATAAATCTAAATACATTCACAAATGAATAACTAATCATGTCTTAGATAGACATTTTCAAAATATTTAAATTAATTCTATACACATCACATCACATTGAGAGGAATAATAGAACCATGAGGAACATTGAAGATATATATATATATATATATATATATCAAAGTTTTGGTTTTACAAAATTTGTATGTAGTCAAAATATCGCTATAAAACTCCTAGTAGGCTAATCATGGTGCTCATGGTAGACTGCTACTATGCGAGCCATTTTACACAATAATCGATTGATACATCCAAGAATGCCAATAATATATTGCTGCAGTCTCATAGGGAGCTCATCGATTGTAGACTCGGTTATGCCATGGTTAACCCCTCCATGTGATCCTGAACCTCTATTAGGGTCTCTGACACATTGAGATATTGTAGTACCTCTTGCCCTACCACATCAACCTGTAATGTTGTTGGTGCCTATTGCAGGTCTCCTGCATGATGAAGATAAGAATAACTCATAGGTTGAATGGTTCCAATATATGTATGTGTATAAACCAATATTTTAGTCTTTAATACATAAAAAATCACAAAAAAAGTTGTAAAACCCAAAAATACCAGAATGGTCAAAATGTTTTACCTATGGCACCCCATCACTTGCCATCATGAATTATGAGCTCCAGTTCTCTATAAAAATCCATCCCTGCATATGGATATTCTTCTATCATAATGAGCTACATACACATCCAGCTAAAAAATACGGATGTGAAGCTCATAGATGATGGACTTTCATGTCTAGACATGAGATCCACCCATCTCCTCATCCATGGGACTCTCAGATCTATGGGCTCGAGCATGATATGTTGAGGCCTGAGCAATGGAATTTTCTCTAAAGAAAAAGAAACCAAAATTGAACCATAGAAAAAACTCTTTAACCGTTCATATTTTTCCTTATTCAGCTACTCCTTCATGTTTATTAGTACCCATTCACTCCAATTGAATATCGTCAGATCTAGACATCTCTATAGCCTACTGCATATGTGACTTATTTGTCACATGAATATATGCAATTACCACCAATTTGAAATTAATTAACATGATTGTTCTTAAAGGAAAATGGACTACATCCATGATTTCAATTTTTCCACCCTTAGTCGGTTGGGATCTTGATCGATAATGTGCACTAACATAATTTTTTATTGTCTCTCAAACACTCCTCAAACTATATAAGGAGATGGGGGAAGCTCATCTTGAAATATCGGTCAAGAAATATAAATTCTCTACCTGTATTCCAATGTATGTGCACCAAGTTTGAATTCTTATGCTTGAACATCCCATGCACAAGCAAGATACCTCAATAATTCTATTTCTTTCCTCATACGAGGAAGCCAAAATAATTTTAAGAGTTCACAATCTCTTATAGCGTGGATAGTACCAGTATCATTAGTTGCAGTCAAATATTGTTCTTCATGTTATCTTTCCCTCCATATCAAGGCCATTTTTCTCCAATAGACACCTAGAACACCACAAGAAGGGTCAGTAGAATGAATTTCATGCAAAAAGATAGATAAATTGTGAGGCAAAAAAGAAAATAAATATTTGTAATTGCACTCAATGCACCCTCCTAAGGGTAGACAATGAATTTCATATCTTCCACCATTGTATTTATCTCTTGTTTAATGCACCTTTCGAGATTTTGGCAGTGCATTGGACCTATGGTGAGGAATTGGAAACCCGAGACCCTTAAAAACTTGAAAAATGTGCATGAAATCATAAAATGGAACCATGAAAGGAAAGATAAAGGTTCTAGCTCCTACTAGGAGGTAAAGGTCCTTCAAATGATCCAATGGATTGATCGCAATTAGCTGCAGAATATTGGGAGAAAAAACACTCAAAACTCACTCTCTAATAGGTGAATGTTAAATGGTAAAAATGAGTTATGTTTTTTCTATTTTATGGTCATTTTCATCATTAATTTATTAATTTGTGAATGTCTTGACCTAAATATGACTTAGTTTTATCATGAAACAAGCATTTTTAATATTTTGACTGTGTTTTGAAGCAGGATGAAAACTTTTTAAAAGGATTTGACGATGTCAAAATTGAAACAAGTCATTCTAACCAAGGATCATACTTTTATCATTTTTCCCGACTCTATTAACCTACAAAAAAGGAACACCCTAGAATTATGTTTTAGCTCTTTTAAGACTCCCTAAACATGAAAATATTTCTCAGCACTTGTCTTTTCAAAATTGTTAAAGTAAATTAAAAGACGCATACTCAGTATAATTTTAACCCTTTTCCACACAAAGATAGACTATTTACAAAAAATGAGTATGTTATTCAAACATGGATAAGAGGTTCTGCCGAGTATTATTTTCTTCCTTTTCAGAATCGAGAGACTATCTATGAAAATAAACCTTTGGAGTTCTCTTTTTCACCTCTCTTTCAAACTCTCTAAACATGAAAAAGGAGTCGAGTTACACCTTCGATGGAATCGTTAAAACATCAAACAACAATGGACTCATTGAACATCATGGGATTGAACCACTCCTACTGAGGATTTTTTAAATATACTCAAGAGGGATTCATTCAATGGATGAACTTACAGATCAAGCATATGTTATCCTCGTCAAGCTTGTTAAAAAATAGAGAGGTACTAACCAACAATGGTTGGGGAAATTGGGAAAATTGGGAAAGGGGGATATTCCACCTATTTATGGTAGCGAATCACTCTTGAGCATGACACTCTTCCACTTCATATATGTGGCTTTTGGGTTGGGAAATGTGCTTGTTTTCTTTATGACACTATTTCAAGGCCTTTGTTTTCATTTTTTGATCAGTGTTTCCAACTCCATTCAATGTCACCAGTGTGTTCAAGAGACTTCATCTAGTTGATATCTGCTATGAGAGTCTTAAGTCTTCATTAGATAACTACCATTCATGAACCATTTCCACATCAATATCATTCAGTTTCAAATCACGATACTCGTTTTGTATTGTCAATAGGGGATACATGAAGGCCCTCCTCTGACAGGTCACTTCCTGTCCACATGTGCTCATTATCTGAGAATTTGAATTAGAAACACTTTTTTCAACACTTTGGGATTTGTGTACATCAATGAAATTTTTTTTCACTCTCGACGACATGTTTATATCACTGGGTTTCGACTAATAGGTTTTTTATAGTGCTCGGTTTTAAATCATTCACTCACACCATATGGATTGTATCGTTGGATCTTGAGAGCCATTAACATCATCGATGGTTTATCTCACGCCTGTTAACAACTTACATCATTGACCGATAATCATATGGAGTTTCCCATGTTCGGCTTTAGCTAAAAAATTCAAATCATTTGACTCATACTTTGGATGAATGAGTGAACGAGATAGAGGACCCCAGATCTAGTTCTAATCATCCAATATATGATTTCAGGATTACTACAAGATTATAAAGAATGATGGCTATGAGCATACATTCATCTAATGACTCATCCATATTTTTTCATCAGTGGACGTGACTTATTGAATATTGTACATGTAATGTTAACTTATATGTTGAGCATCGGTATGCCTCCCTCAACAAATATATCATGATGAAAATTCATTGTAATATACGATGATCCAAATAGTTGTTCTTGATTCAAACATGTCACAAGGTAAATCACTTCAGTCGTCAATTGTCATTTCTGACTTTGTGCTTTCGGGGGAAATCTGTTTTAGGCCATTTTTTTCACATATGTTCAATAGGCCTAGAAGCTTGATTAAACAACATTCATGAACACCTTTTCATCATCCCTACATTGATACCTAAGCATGACTCTCCCAAATAGATGAGTTTCTAAGCTTAACTTCTTCATTCTAGTACCTTTAATCCCCAACACACCTTGACCCTTTATGGACTTTTGTTCAGCAATAAGTTTCTCATTTTTGTACTTTTTCTCATCAGAGAAGGTTGTTCCTTGTTGTGGGTGCGCTAATTCTAAAAATTCAGGAAAACAAAGAAGAGTCTTGAAGCTCGCTCTTCTAAAATATTCCAAGATTTGTTACAACCATTTAGCTTAGATAACAATATTGAATCCTTTATCATCTTAACTTGAATATTTCACCTCTTATCCCTTGAGCTCATCCTCTGATCAAGAGTGGATCTGAAGCCTTGATTGGTAAATAGAGAAGAATTTACAAACTACCATCCTCTCCTATATATTTATTTCCATCCACAAGATTGGGGTTGGATTTTGGAGACTACTCATACCCTTATGTTGTTTCTTTAATCATAAGAGAGCTATCGTCCCCAAACATTAGGGTGAATTTTAGATGTTTATTGTGGAAAGGAAGGACAAGACAAATTGGGAAGATCTCTACAAGATTAGCTTCCACTTTTGGTCATAGACTCTCTCCTTTCATATTAATACAAAGAGTATGCCATTTTTTGATATGTGTTATGTTTTGTTTACATTCATATATTTCAATGTTATGTTGATCTATTGAATAGAGTGATTGGATAATTATACATAGATGTCATAGATCTTTGTCTTATGTTGATTGTTTCTGTAGGTTCTAATTATAGTGATTAGAGATACGATTGGAGCTTACAATCCAAGAGGAAAGAAAAGCTTGGGACGAATCAAAAGTAAGCATATTTCCATTCTCTAATTTCTCTAAGGAGAACTTTATAGTATTTTCTTTCTGTTGTTCTAGACTAGGACACTAGGTCTACGGAAGATACTTTTGTATGCAGTCATAGATTCCATATGACATCCCTAATAGTTGATCGACCATTTGGACATGTTACATTTTATCCAAACACAACAATTGGTGTTGTCGATTCTAGAAAAATGGTAGTAGTCCAAGGGACCTATACAAATAGGGAGCCCAATGGATACCTGTGTACTCCTATAACTTTTGCATATCGGACCATATTATGGCTTGACGGATGTTGGTATTCACTTCTATACTAATATTAAATTTTTTGACCCACTTTGGTCATTGACTCGTAATGATAAAAAAAAAAAAAAAAAATCCATTTACTTCACATGAATGCAATCATAAATTGTTACCAGAGCATGAATACTATAGTAGGATATATGGGCTAGACATTATAATTTAGATTATAAATTATAAAGGAAAAAACATATAGAGTATAGACACTTTCATGAATATGATGGCCTAAAATGTGGAAATGCGCCATCGTGAATGCAAGCATCATCCCAGGAATGTGCATGCCTTTCTAGCTATCCAAGCTTGTAGATGGTCGCGCGACCAACTAAGATGTTCGCTATGTGCATTCATAAGAATTTGCATGTGGTTTTAGGAATGCACATGCTTGCTTAACGCGGTATATTTTTAGGCATTGATGGCCCCACATTTAGTAGCTAGGTTGTACTATGTTTTTAAGAGTCATTAAAAAAATGTTGATCCCTTGTCTATGTCGAGTTCCAAGTCAAAATTATACATCATCTATGCATTCTAAGTAACGATTGTATGATTTTTCTTTTAATGTGGAAAATATTATATTAGAGATACATGTAGGCCATTTAGAGTTTGGTTGAAATAGCATGGATCATATATAAAGAATGGAAGGATTATATCATCAACACTAGTTGAAATCCCCTCCATAACTAAACATCAGATATGCTTGGAAAATAAGGAAATCCTACCCAAGGAATTACACCAATAAAAAATATGATATAAAGAAGCCTTGGAAATAATGAAAAACCAAAAAATCTAAATAGACATGGTGGTTTAGAGGTTAGCAGCAATTGGCTCCCCTTACTCACTTAGTGACCCTTATGACTTTATGATATAATATTTCATTCTTCCCTTGTGTTTTGTCTTCTTTGTTTCCCCATAAATTGTTCCTCCTATCCTCTCCCTTCTCCCCGCACCCACCCCCCCCCCCCCCCCGCCACCCCCTCCCCTTTTTTCCCCTCCCTATCTCGTGGTCCTCTTATTCTCCTCTCCTCTTTATTTTATCACTCTTCTTATTAGTATGTGTATTTCCACCTATTTGTACCCCTTCCATGCCTTTTTATCCATTCTTTCTCTTCCTTATGTTACCTTTCTCTTTTCCCCTTTTTAACCTTCCCTATATCAGCTTCTCTTTGGGTCTCCTCTTTCCTTGAGTTGGTATGTCTTAGTTATTTTTTTCTATTTCTTTTGGAATGATGGTTAAGCTTTCCTTCATCTAGTTATATTATATTATTCATACATTCTCTTTTTTAGTTTGTTTTGTTTTTATAAATTGTGTTTCCTTATTATATGTTCTTACTTTTTAGGTCTTTCATATTTATGATTCCTATGCTATTTTCTTCTTGTGGTGTCATTTGTTTATTTCTTTTTCCTTCACTGCATAGCTGATCATCATGATGCATATTGATTTATATTTGAATCATCAATCACTAAAATGATGTTGTGGATTATCTTTTGGATCAAAATTCTAACAATACTAACTACAGGAATCTACAAACAACATTTTTTTTTTTTTTTAATTTAGTTTAGAATTAAGAAATATGCCTAAATAATACACTAAACACAATCACTATATTGAATTTCAAGGAAATTGTTTACTATTGATCCTTGTCATAATTTGAACCTGCCATCGCCAAACAAGAATTTAGAACAACCCAACCCTAACAATGAGAAAAAAAATCGAAATGATGAAATTGATGAATCCTTGACTACTTTGAGGTCACTGGTATAGGATCTCTAAGAGAGTAGTGATCCATTAGGATTGTTTCTTGCAATTTCATTAAATTCAATTGTATCATCTATCTCTAATGATAAACGTGAGTTAACCAATATTTGTGATAACATGGCTAGAATGTTTGAAGAATTAGAACCAGAATAAATAAAAACCAAGTTATATACCTCAACATTACTAAACAATATTGGTTGTATTTATTCACTAACCCAAGAAACAACCAACCTTTATAAGTGAAAAAAAAAACACATATGTATGAACTAGAGCACGTACTGTCAACCAATTCAAAAACATTAGACGAATAGGTGGTTCATGCTATTTGATTCAAAAAC
Organism: Pinus albicaulis; assembly: GCA_034641835.2. Taxonomy (NCBI): domain Eukaryota; kingdom Viridiplantae; phylum Streptophyta; class Pinopsida; order Pinales; family Pinaceae; genus Pinus; species Pinus albicaulis. The sequence continues at coordinate 845,183,876 of CM076582.1, read as the reverse complement.
ATTAGACGAATAAGTGGTTCATGCTATTTGATAAAGACTTGTTGTAATCATAGGCAAGTACCTCTATATTTTTAAAAAAAATTATGAGTTGAGTTTGGAATAGAACTCCATGCCAACTACTTTTCCATGAGATAATTAAAAAAAAATGATTCATACATTTACCCAAGATAAGAAAAATGCAATGCACAACCCAACATTAAGTCCTAGTCCACTTAAACAAACAAAGTTCCAACATCCCTTCCCAAAATCCTCGACTAATAAAATAATAGATAGCATTATTAAAATCCAAATAACAATAACTACATTGTCTCACACGCTACTCCAATCTGGCAACTTGGTAGCCTCATCATGCCAAGAGCCAGAGGAAATTAATGTTACGAGAAGGGCCACATAGAATCTCACATAACATCATAAATGCACAACTATGAATAGACTTGCTACCAGCATATAAAAATACTCGGAAACATACTTTTATGGATAAGATAATTATCTTATCGGTCAATACTAATATCTTTCATTATAGCACAAATAATTAAATAAAACTTTCAAAAGAAACATTAAAAAAACAAACATATTAATCTCTTTCCCTAAATGAAAAAATACAATAAGATCGAGATTTTGGCCAAAAATAATTTCTTCAGTTGGGTTGAATTTATATTTTATACCATACAGATATATTCGACCGAAAATTGAATTGGAGTAAATATAGGTGGGCCGAATATCTAGTCAATGGGGTCAATAACTTTTATGTAAACTTTTCAAACGTTGGAGTGAATATTATGTAGTTCGGCCGAATGTATGTTTCTGGAGCAAGTAACTCTTCATCGAAATATTGAAGTAAATGGAGTCAGACAATTTTTTATGAAAACCTGCTTTGATATAAAACATTCACGTGAATGTAAATGTTAAGGAAGAACGTGATGAAAATAGGGTTAAATTTAATTTTATATTAATCTAATTTTATGTAATAAAAAGGGGAAAAAATGTTTAAATTCAATAAATTTATCAGATATTTAAATTTATGAATGAATATGATGTACATTTAATTATATTTATTTTGTAATATAATTTATCAAAAAAAAATACCTTTCTATATATATAAAAGTATTTGAAAGTAATAGTTACGGATGTTAAGTTAAACCAAAGTTATATATATTAATTATGGTAAAAAACAAGATGCTAAATTTACAACAAATATTCAACAAAGTGAATGTGAACCCATTTAATATGCTTAAAAAAATACGAATGTTGTTTTGAAATATTTAAGTTTAAAATTAAGGTAAATGGAATTAAAATTAAATTGGAATTTGAATGTCAATTTAAAGAAGAATTAAATTTTTGTTTTTGTTTGTTTGTTTTTTCCTTTTTGGGTAAATTAGGCTAATCTATATTAATTCAAAAAGAGAAACATTACATATGCTACACGCTGGGTTGGTAAGATGCACTTAATCAATCCCAGTCTTAGTTGCGCGGTTTCGGGGTTGCCTCCGTGGAGGAAACAAGCCTGGAAAATACTTGAAACATGAAATTAGAAAATGTGCAGCAATGCTGGTGTATCCAGAAATTACAAAATGTGTGGGCATAAGTATAACTTGAGATTCCATGGTAATAACATGCATGAAAAAAAACAAGGAAGAACTGAGCAGCTTCATAGCCCTTAGTCTTCAGCTTCATCATTACTATCTGGTTCTTCCTCTACTACGGGGCAGGCGTACACCTGTGCAGCCGCTTCCTCTGTATCAATGGGTGGACGCGTAGGTTTTGGGACCAATACGCAGAGGATGGGAGCGACCATTTAATCTGCATCAGGGACACCCGTCCAAGTGCCTTCAGAATCCATAATCCATACATCTGATTCATCATCCTCATCCTCCTTAGCCAGCAGAGGGTCAATCTTGCAAGGAGGGGGGTGCGCCTGATGCGCGATGGTAGACTTCTGAGGTGCAGATATACCTCTCTATGGAGCTTTCACAGGGGCCTCCTCCTCCTGCTCGAGATCAGGGCTCTGTTTAGTGTAATTGCTTGAGGAGGAGCCTTCAACAAACTCCAAACGATTTCCCATCCCACAGTGGTAACGACCGGGGAGTGCCCCTCTTTTCCCTCTACGGATGGTTCTTTGGCGCAACCTAGGAGCCATTTCCTACTGAGGCAGAGGAGTGACGGAGATGAAAGGATGCACAGTAAGGGGATATGAATGAAGCAAGGGTAAAGTAAGAGGATAGGGGGAAAAATGAGAGGGAAAGCACAAACAAATGGGTGTGCACAGAAAATTGGGACTGGAGGGACAGATGGAGCCTAGATAAGAAGCGCGGGTTGGATAAATCATAGCCCAGAGAAGTATGCATAGTGCAGCTCAAGAAGAGGGTTACGCAGTGGGTTGGTGGTGCCAGAGGGCAAGAACAGAATCAACAGGAAAGACTGAAGGAACTGACGTGTGTCTCTTTGTGCTGAGGGGCCTTCCTTTTAAAAGGTCCATGACACATGCGAGGGGGTAGGTCATGATTGAGCCTCACACACAGCTGCATGCCATAATCGATTTCATGAGCGGGCTTGAGTGAAGAGTTATGGTTGATTTCCAGATCAATCCAAGTAATCATTTAGGATGATTGATGTAGAGAGGTGCCCTAGAGGGGGTGATGTTGTCCAAGTGTATATTCAGCATGCCTGATCCCATTCATCTCGTGCGGATGGTTACCGGTTTGAGGATCCACATCGGGTGAGGACCTACTCTGCAGATCTTCATCCTCATCGGCGCGGGAGAGGTGATTTTCATTCGTACTCCTGTTGTCACTCACATCCGGGGGGGGGGAGAGATTCTTTTGAATGAGAGTATTCCATTCTTGTCTTAAATAATCGTCCTCTGCCTGGTTAAGGTTGGAATGATACATCTCTCTGTTGATTTCCACCCCCTTGTTCGCAAGGAGGTCGGCAACTGAGTTTTCTTTCCTTCACACATGGAAAAAATTGATGGCTCTGTGATTGTGTATCAACTGTTCCAGAAGCTTGAGCATGTGGGTTAGCCTCCAACTGGTAGATACATTTGTGGACGCCATACCATGGAGAATTCTTTTGGTCTCCATAGTGATGATTTGCGAGTCTCCCTCCATTCCTAGGGATAAATAATGAAACTCAATTGTGACGTGAATACCCTGGATGAGCCCCTCCAGCTCCATAGAATTGTTGCTATCCCACCGCATATTACCGTAGTAAATCTGAAGTGGCTCGCCTTAAGAGTTCCTTAGAATACCTCCGAATCCTGCATTTTCAGGGTTGCCTTTGGACACACCATCAAAGTTACATTTGAAGAAGCCATTTGGGGGGGCTTCCATTTTTTAGGGGCAAGGATTTTACTGACACTTCTAGGGTTTATGTCTAGCGGGGTATTTATGCTCATGTGCGAGTTATTCCATATGTGGCACTCCACAATAGAGGTAGGGAGGTCCTCCTCGGTTGATGCGTCTAGGGCCATTGATTCAGTGAGGTTGTCGTGTATCCTTGCTCGGAGCTACTCTGAGGTGGATGATTTATCTTTCAAGATTTGACTATTATTTTCCTTCCATATGTTCTAGATAATAATGCGCAGAATTATCTACTAGAGTCTGTTCATGAGAGTGTTGGAGTAAGGGTTGTCCATCAGAGTGTTGATGGTCTTGATGATGTTTCCCCTTACTATTTTGGTATGTCAACAAAGAACTGTGATTATGTCCCACAAGTCATTAGAGGTAGGGCATTGGTCCATCAGGTAGTCAATGGTTTCCAAGTTTTCTCGGCATAGAGGGCATATGGAGGGTCATACAAACCCTCTCTTCAAAATATTCTCCCATGCGAGGATGCACCATTTACTGAGCATCCATATAAAGGTGGCTACTTTAGGCCAGAGATTGGCCGAACATATATTTTTCCAGATGAGATTTATTGGATCTGGATTATTCTGATGAAGGAGGTTGAAAGGTTCCTTGGTGGAGTAGTTTCCACTTGGCATGTGACCCCAATGAAGGATGTCAAGTCCTGGTTGTACTCTATTTTTTCTTTTAGTGCTTAGTTCCTCCCGAATGTCTGTGTGAGTTTCATTATTCTAGTCATCTTGCCATTTGTCTGTGTGTAGCTAGTTCCTGTATCCTTGGGTTGTGTCATCGGTCCAAAAGTCCTGTACACTCTGCATTTGCGTGGTTTGTAAAGCTGCACTCCATACTGGTCTGGGGAAGATTGAAGATAGTATTGGCAATTGCTGCTGGGAGCCCTCCCAGAATCTTGTTTGAGTTTCGCTACGCAGCTCCCAGAAGCTATGGCTCTTTATCATCTACTTTTGGCTGCTTACTTCTTTCCAGACTTTGGATCCTCCCGACTCTATGTTGAATCTGATAAGGTCCTCCTTGGGCCATGAATGAGCGTACTTGGAAACCCATAGGTTAGCCCATGGAGTGTGGGGGTTGGAGACCCATTTCCACCAAATACTAGTTCCCATGATGTTGTTGCTATGCTCAGGATAGTGCAGACCTAGCCCCCCATGACTTTTTGGAGTACACACTTCCTTCAAGTTGAATAAATCCCATTTTTTTTCTCTTTGGTACCACCCCATAGGAAATATCTTTGCAATTTGTGCATGGCCTTGAGGACCCATTTGAGGGCTCCCAGGACCGACAAGAGGTAAATGGGGAGGGACTATAGAACTGATTTCATGAGAACCAAACACCCTGCTATATAGAGACTACAATGGGTCCAGTTGGATAGTCTGGTTTCCATTTTGTCTAGTAGAGCTCGCCAAGGGGAGTGATTAATGGCAGTGTCAGTGAGAGGGTATACAAGGTATTTGGAGGGTAAGGATGTGATGGAGAAGCCTAGGATGCAGACAATGTTGCACTGAGATAGAGGGGGGGTGTGGAAGAAAAAGATTTGTGATTTTTCAAGGTTGACCTCAGTACCGAAGGCTTCAGAGAAGGAATCTAGAAGATATTTGAGGCTACAGGCCTCCTAGACCGAGGGGTAACCCATGATCATGTTGTCATCCACAAATTGTTGATGGGAGGAGGGGGGTAGATTGTGGAGGGGTAAACCATGGAGAGCACCTGAATGGATGGAGATTTTTAGAAGGCAGCCCAGCCCTTCAGCCATAATGATGAAAATGAAGGGTGAGAGAGGGTACCCTTGTCTGATTCCTCTTGAGGAGTTGAAGGTTGCAAAGGGAATATTGTTGACCAAAATGGAAAGAAATGAAGAGGTAATGAGCGTCATTATCCAGTGCACCTAGGTGTGGCTAAAGCCAAAGGCTATAAGGACATTTTTGATATATTCCCAACTAAGTTTTTTAAAGGCATTGCATAGATCGATTTTGAGGAGCATACTAGGTTTTTTGGAGGTTTTCAGAGAGTGTATGGCCTTGTGGGTTAGGATGATGCCATCAAGGATTTTCCTGCCTTCAACATAGCTTGTTTGCTCTAGGGAGATGATCATGGGAAGAGTTGCTTCACCCTATTAGAAATAACTTTGGAGACTATTTTATAAATGACATTGCAGAGTGCTATGGGCCTGTACCTACTTAGCAAGGTTCCATTGTCTTATTTTGGAACCAAATTGATTAAGGTGGAGTTAAACACCAGAAGAAACCAGTGAGTGGTGCACAATCCCTCCACTATGTCCTAGACTTCGTCTCTAATGGTGTCCCAGAAGAAGTGGAAGAAGTTGGTGGTAGATCCATTAGGGCTTGGAGCTTTTTCAACTTTCAGTTGGAACACTGTGTGTTCCACCTCAGTCGCAGTGGTGGCTTTGAGAAGCACCTGATTATGTTCATCTGTAATTAGCTTAGGAATGTGCTGAGTGATTTTTCCAATGGCATCATGCCTCTGATGATTGAGTTCTCGAAGAATGTTCCTGAAGTGGTTGTGCAACTCCTCCGTGATGTCTCTTGCTTTTCCAGCTGCTCTCCATTTCTTCCATCATATGCTGAATAGTGGAGCAGTGAGAGAATTTTGTGTTTCGTTCTCCCTCTTTGAGCCAACAGATCCTTGATCTTTGTATTCATAGGATTTCTTCCTGGCTCCTTATTTCTTCCATTTAAGTAGATAGTATCTTCTCTTGGCTCTCTAACTCAGCTGAGCGTCCTTCCTTAATGATTGTTTGTCCAAGCTTCTTCATTTTTTCGTCCAACTCTCTTTGATCTTTGCATATATTTCCAAAGGTGGATTTATTCCAAACCTTTAGTTTACCTTTGAGCATTTTCAACTTTTTCTGGAACTCGAGCATTTTAGTACCTTGTGGAGGTAATAGGGAGGAACACCAAGCAAAGACCCTTTCCTTGAACCCTGAGTATTGGAGCGAGTAGTGTTCAAAGAGAAATGGTTTGGGAGTGCGCTTACCTAGTCCTAACCGTTGAAGTCGTATTGGCCAGTGATGAGAACTTGCAGAGGGGATGATGGTAGCTGCTATATCACCCCCCAAACGAATGAAACACTCTGTGATGAGGAATATATGCAATATGGAAGCTATTTGGTGGGTGCCTCCTCTTCTATTGTTCTTGGTGAAGACTCCGTTGGAGGTTTGAAGATCAATGAGGTGGTTTTCTTGGATGAATTTCTTGAATCCATTACTATCCAGGTTCAGATGCATCCTTCCTCCCTTTTTTTCTAATAGATTTGTTATCATATTGAAATCTCCTCCCACGATCCAGAGTGGAAGAGATCTCTATTTATTGAGATCAGATATGTTGTCTAGAAGCTCCATTTTCTGGTGGAGATTCTGGGGAAAGTAGAAATTCGTTAGCAGGCCATGGATGTCCTTGCCAATCAGGTGAAAGTTGGCCTGGATGAAATACCTATTGGCATGATAGTTCTCTGGGGATATGATTTGGGGATTCCAGATGATTTCCAGTCCTCCAGACACTCCATTCACATATATCATTATTGTATTGCATCCTTTCCATATATTTTTTATGATTGTTTCCAGAATGGAGCTAGAACATTTCGTTTCTTGCATGTAGAATATTGCAAGGTGTTCCTCAATAATTATTTTCTTTATTAGCCTGTGCTTAGTGGCGCTGTTGAGCCCTCTTATATTCCATGAGATGATATTCATTAGGGGGGTTGGTGGTGTAGGCGTAGAATCTTGTTAACTTGGGGAATTTCTGAGAATCTACCATTTATTTTCCTATTTCTACTGTCCTTTGCAACATTCTCTTCCTACCTCTTTTACGGGACTCTTTCATGAATTATTTTCTATTTATGAGCGTACCCACCTAAATGCACAGAGAGGGGAGCTACTACACTCAGGTAATGATTTCTTCCATATTTTTGACCCGTTGCTCGGATATTAACCTGAAGTCCTTCTTATTGCAATCATCATCTAACCCTATGAGATCCAGGCCCTCAAGGTCAATGCTTTTTGGCTCTTCCTCCATGGCTTATGGGATTGTCTCCATGACTCATTCTTTTCCCTTTGACATAGTGTTTTCCACTACGAAGCTAGGGGTTTGAGGTTTCAGAAAGGTCTCTGGTGGGACATTGTTCTGTTAAGCCTTGGAGGACTAGGGCCGCTCCTTCGAGGTGTGCCCGACTTCGTTGTTTGGTTCAGTCTCTTTCTCATTTAGCTGATTTAAAGCGATGAAGCTATTTCTGGTCGTAGGTTCTTTTTTATTCTGGTGAGAGGCAGTTCTCTTTTTGTGCCTTTTCTTTCTTTCTACCTTCGTGAATCCTTCTGATGCCTGATCATTGGATTCATTTTCAATCACCTCTTTTTTTTTTTTCTGGAGGGCAGTCTCTGAAGAGATGCCCATGTTGGTGATAGCTCCTGCATCTGAAAGGAATATGCTCATAATCTATAGTTTGTATCCATTCAAAGTCTTCGTGGAGCAGACTTATCTCCTCTAGTAGCGACTCCACTATCTTGACGAATTCCCCAAGGACGTTGCCTATATTTCTGAGGGTCAGCTTATCTCAGTAGTCCTAGGGGAGGGAGTAGAGCCGAATCTAAATCGAAGCCCATGTAAGATCTTGTTTTTCGGGGTTGAACCTCTCCGTCCAATACTGTCGCAGCTATAAACCTGTAGAGTTGAAAAAATAGTGTCCTCCATCCATGATCCTATTTTTTTCTTCAATGCATGTAAAGAGCACATTGAAGAAGCCCTTAACACACAAACGAAGGTCAATGTGGCCTTTGGGTTTCCACTTTGAACTATCCATCCTTGAAGGGCTTTTTCAGTTGGCCTGAAACCCACGAAATTTCCTATCAACGCATGATCCTTCATGAAATGGATTCTTTCATTGATGCAATGTGCTGGGAGCTCGATCATTGTTCGTTTGGGGTTCTTCGGAATGCATTTTTTTGACATGATTTTTTCTTCTTCTGCTGCTGATGTATTTTTTTACTACATTGTGGGAGTCGCCACTAAGATGTCATAAGACAGGACATAGTTTTGTTTATTATCGGTATCAGTCCCTACCATCACCCTTATGGGAGGCTAGCCTGTTATGGGGGGAGCAGTGGTCCCCCCACCGGTTTCAGTCATCGGTGAGCCTCAAGTATGCCCAGGAGAGTGATTGCATCCTAACAGTCTAGGAGGGAGGTCTGCCTGGGGCAGCCTGGATAGAAACCTCCAAACCCTAGGTCATGGCAGTTGACCTAGTGCAGAGCTCCGCTAAATCAAAAAGTCGATATCCGTGATTTATAATCAAATCCAAATTGAATTTTTTATTTATATGTACTGTACTATTTAAATATAAACCATCTATTTTTCCTTCTTAGATAGGTTTATAATATTTTCCTCTATTTTTTAGCACTTTTTTCATTTATTAGAAATATTAACCCTCACTTAATATGATTTAACTTTTCTGCCTTATGATTTGAAAGCTGAACAGTTGAGTTCTGGCTAAATTCAACTTGATCGTTAGTCTTTTTTTTTCTCATAGTTGAATTGGTGCTTAGAAAATTATATATATTGAACTGATAAATTCAAATGACAAGCCTTTTTTTCATCACTGGCAATACTTTCTCCATAGTATTTCAACTTCCTGCTCATTAAAAATATTACTAACTAAACTCTAGTTTTCTTTCCACACTAAACTAAAATATAAAACATGTTATTTTAAAAAATTAAATTTTACATCTTATAATTTTATTTTTTCTTAATAGTATTTAACTTTTCTGCCAGCATATTTCAAAACTAAGTTGAGTAATTACTGAATTCAACCTCATCACTAGACTTTTTTTCTCAGAGCTAACTCAGTGTTTAGAAAAATATCATCAATTGAGGAGTTGCCAAATTCAACATGATCATAAGCCTTTTTCTCATCACTAACTCAATAGTTTCTCCATAATATTTCAACTTTCTTCTCATGACAACCTACCTAAACTCTACTCTTCTTTTTCACTAACCTAAAATATAAATATGTTAATTTAATATATATATATATATATATATATATATATATATATATATATATATTATAATTTATAATTTTAATGTTTTTTTTACACATATATTTTAATTTTTGAAAATTAGGTTTCATAATGGTTCATTTTAAATTTTTTAAATTATATTTTATAACTTATGTTTTAATCGTTTTTAAAGAATTTTCACGTAAACAATTTTAGGATATGTACTTTTCTTTGTTACTACTTTCACTAGGTCAATCCAATTAGGAGGTCAATCACTAGTAAAGATTACAACATCTCGACGAAAGGTGGTCCACATCTTGCATCTAGCCACACACACACACACACACACACACAGATATATATATATATATATATATATATATATATATATATATATATATATATATATATATATATATATATATATAATTCCCACTAATAGTAATTAAATGCAGACAAAGAAAGGAAAGAGTGTATCCAACTTATATTCCATATCGGCCTATCTCCATCACCTTTAAATGCCAACTGCGTTGTGCTCCTTCTGAACCCTTTTTACGCCCTTCTCTACTAGGGCATGAAATCATCGTGGTTCTTCCTTGCCAGCCTTAATGCTTTGAGTACATCTAGTAGTTTATCAAGGTTGAAAATGCTTAGGTTGTCAATGGGTTATAAATGTGGCTGTATATGTCCATTCTTGAATTTTAGTAAGAAATTTATCAAATGGTAGACATATGCCTGTCCTGTACACTTATTATCCAAACTTATTATTTATTTCCCTTTATCAATCAAAATATCCATAACTCCGTGGTCAGGAGGGGGAGAAGGGTCCGCCATGCCACAGAAGAAATAGTGCCACCAAAAAATGATTACGCCGTTTATATTCACCAACTTCGCAGAACCACTAGAGTTGTAATCACCATTGGGGATTGCATAGAAAAATCCTACTCAGAGAACGATGAAGGAAACAGAGATGACTGTGAGATGCCTAAGAGATAAAGACACTCAACGGAAACATTAATTCGATTTCTCTTCACGGCACAGGATACACTGGGTTTGAAATGACATCCCAATAAATTCAATGAGGGAATATAGATGTATAGGTTTTTTATATATATTTTGGTCCAGTGGATGTAATTAAAATTTTTAATGGATCTTGACACCTTATGAGAGAAAGAGAAACTTATGTGAGAGAAAAGAAACTTGATGAGGGATTTAAAAAATGGTGTCTCATAAAACTGACAACCCATAACCCAAAGATACTTAGAAAAACAAAATTACCTCGACATCGCAGGTTGCAGAGTCGAATGTCCTACCTGATTGACAAAAATATTTTCCAAAAGGAATGAAATTTAAATTCAAAAAGATATGGGAAGGATTTGGCATGTTATGGGATATGAGAAATCTTAAAATTCCTTTTATCCAACTTGAGTAATCCTCAGGCCAATTGGAGCCACGCTTGGCTAAAGCATTTGTTGTAGAGTTAAAATGCATGTAGATGTGGATAAAATCAATATGTTCAAACTGGAAGGCCACCAATAGAATCCCAAGAAGAATGGGGAGAAATAATTATTCATTCTGCATTTAGCTTTAACGACCTATCCAAGTATTACCATTAAAAATGGGAGAAAAAGTTCGGTGGCTGAAATCCGTCGACCCTCCAACGATGGGATGTTGAATATGTCCATCCTTTCACAGGCCCCCCATCCCTTCCCTCCGACAATCGCCTTCGACTTGTTTTGTTGAAATGTTAATTTCAACTACAGACAGGTACACCTGCAGCAGAGGTTGTGCAGAAGTGGTTTACTGCTCTACAACAGCCGCCTTCTAATTTTGTTTTCATGGTTTCTAACCACAACACCAAAATTCCATTATGATGAATTGTCCATTTGGTTTTAAAGCCCTTACATTTTTTTTGGGAAACGAGAGTGTGAGTTTTCGCGCCAGTCTTTTGAAAGTTTCTTAACAGGGCCACGTTGGAGGTGGACCCATCTTCCAACATATTACAGTGTTGTCACCACCACCAGCCAATCGAATAGATATCATGCTTGTTGAGAGCGCTTTGCAAATAAACAGATCCGGTCCCACATACCAACACAGCAGCAGCAATGTGGACCAACCAACATTTTTCGCGCAAGTTGGAAGTTGAGTCAGCAAACCTCAAAACCGGACCCAAAGCAGGTTATAAATTAGACTTCATAAGTTTTCGCGTAACAATTTTCCATGACATCACATGGTCATTTTTGTTACACGAATTTTGTTTTAAATACGACTCATAAAAGGTTTGAAGCCCAATGGGGCCAAGCACTGGCCAATCAAATGGCGTTTGCGCGACTTTGGGCCTCGCTGATGTCATGTTATTTTGTAATGTGAATTTTCAATTGCAATGTGGTTTAATGTGTTTAAAGTCTGGGTTCATCGACAGTTTAAAAAAAACTATGGTTACAGTTTTATGCGGAGACTATGTTATAAAGTTTTCAACTTCATTACATATTGTAATGTTTTGTTTTATAAACGTCGCACGATAAAAGCATGAAGACTTTGGTTATATCATATGAGTTATGTCATGTTATATACATTATAAACTTGCAAGTTTATAACATATATACATATATATAATTTCTTATAAAAGTTTTTGTTTTTAACAAAAGGGTATGTTGTGTCATATAAAAATGCCCGTAGGCTTAAGGTAAAGTAATGCAGTGTGTTAGACAGCAGAGTTTGTGAATGTGTGGATTTTTGTGTGCATGAAAAACAAAAAGGCACTGTATGTGTGGTTTTTAAAAAGAAGACAGAGAGAGACAGATTATTGAAAAAATCTGAGATTTTGTAAGCATTGTGCAAAGAAAAACACCATTTTGTAATACTTGTTATGTTAAAAGGAATAGAAGTATTTTTTGTACAATCTCTCTCTATAAGCAAGAATTTTTTTTTGGTTTATCTGTGTCAAAAGAGGAGAATTTATATCTCTAGTGTGTTCGGAATATTCATAAATTATAACATGGTATCATAGCTAGTCCAGGCTTTTTCAAGTTGTCAAGGAAGCTGAAGGAAGAATTTTTTGTTGCAGCAGTTTCTCTAGCAGTGTGAAGGCTCAACTAAAATCCAATGTATTTCTCAAAACAGAGTTTGTGTTACTGTTTGAAGAAAATTAGTTTATTTAAAAAAATACAGTCAAGTTATTTGAACATAGTTCAGAGTGCTAGCCATGGCAGTAGCCAGCACAAGCATGGGTATTGGAAACACTCAACTCCCACAGTTCAATGGGAAGAACTATGATTATTGGGCAATCACCATGAGAGCCCTGTTTGCCTCTCAAGACTTATGGGATCTTGTTGAAGATGGTTTTGAAGAACCAACAGATGAAAATGCCTTTAATGCCTTGACACAAGCATAGAAGGATTTGTTGAAGAGCAATAGGACGAAGGACTCAAAAGCCCTCTTCTATCTTTATGAAGAAGTACATGAGAGTGTGTTTCCAAAGATAGCAGTAGCTAAGAGGTCCAAGGATGCATGGGATACTCTCAAGGCAGCCTATCAAGGTATGGAGAAGGTGAAGACAACAAAGCTACAATTGCTGACGAGAGATTTTGAGACTCTATGCATGAAAGAGTCTGATAACATAGACTCATTCTTCACACATGTGATTGGGATAGTCACAGTTGAGATTTCATGGAGAAACACTTGAATAAAGAGGGATAGTGGAGAAAGTTTTGAGGAGCTTACCCTCAAGGTTTAATGTTATAGTCACAACCATCGAAGAGACAAAGGATCTCTCAAATTTTTCAATTGATGAGCTTCATGCATCACTGATCAAACATGAACAAAGATTGGGTAGAAATGAAAACTCATCTTTAGAGCATGCCTTCAAGACCCAAATTTCCTTTGGAAGAGGAAGAGGTTAAGGCACATGAAACAACAGAGGAAAAGGTAGAGGTAGAAGCCAAAATAGAGGAGGAAGAAACAGCCCTACAAATACTCAAGGAAGGGGTAGCAATCAAAATCAGAACCAAGGCCAATGCAGCAGCCAGCAAGGTGGACAAAATCAAGCACATGGACAAAGGTATGATAAATCCCAAGTACAATGTCATTATTGTAATAAATATTGTCATTATGCCAATGAATGTAGGAAGAAGCAGAATGACATGGGTAATAGACCGAATGTCAATTTTACTAGAGAAAATATCAGCCAAGATAAATTGCTTTAAGCATGTAATATGGTTGAGGAAAAGAGTGAAGATTTATGGTTTCTAGATTCAAGATGTAGCAACCATATGACTAGACACATTGCTATTTTTTATATGTTAGATGAAAATGTGAAGTCTCAAGTCACATTGGGGACATATAGTAAGGTTTCTGTCACAGGAAAAGACATAGTAAATGTCTTGACAAAAAAGGAGAAAAGAAGAGCATATCTGATGTATATTATGTACCAGGTATGAGATGTAATTTGTTAAGCATTGGATAGCTCATCCAAAAGGGCTACAATGTTTTATCTGAAGATGATGTATGCACCATTATGGATAAACCACCAAGGAAACAATGTATTGTTGAAGTAAGGATGACAAGGAATAGAATGTTCTCTCTCAAAATGAAAGCAGATTTGAAGAAAGGAGAAGAAATGGCAGCAGTAACACAAGAGACATTCCAAAGAGAAGCAAAGGATGAAAACTGGTTATGGCATTTTAGATTTGGACATCTCAACTTTGGAGGTCTGAACTTGTTGCACAGGAAAGGAATGGTAAGGGGATTACCATTGATTGAGAAACCAGACAGCCTATGTGAAGGCTATATCTTGGGTAAAAATCATAGAGAAAGTTTTCCATCAGGAAAAAGCATAAGAGCAAAGACACCCTTAGAAATTGTCCATTCATATTTGTGTGGACCAATGCAAACACCATCACTTGCAAGCAGCCATTATATGCTGACTTTTATTGATGATTACACAAGAAAAACTTGGGTTTATTTCTTGAAATATAAAAGAGAAATGTTTGAGAAATTCTATCACTTTAAAGAACTTGTCGAGAACCAAAGTGGGTAGCATATTAAATTTCTTAGAACTGATAGAGGAGGTGAGTATGTCTCTAAATAATTTTTGCATTTTTGCAGAGAAAATGGCATACATAAGAAATTTACAGCAAGGTATACACCGCAGAAAAATGGAGTTGCTGAAAGGAAAAATAGAACAATCATGGATATGGTAAGGAGTATGCTGAAGGAAAAAATTTGCCAAATGAATATTGGGTTGAAGATGTACATTGTGCAACACACATCTTGAATAGATGCCAAACCAAAGCAGTAATGAATAAAGTTTCGGAAGAAGCATGGAGTGGGATAAAACAAGGTGTCACCCACATGAAATTTTTTGGTTGTGTGGCTTATGCACACATTCTAGATCAGCTAAAAAAGAAGTTGGACAACAAGGGGGAGAAGCGTATTTTTATTGGATACAGTGAGGAATCCAAAGCTTATAGGTTGTATAACCAATCCACCAAGAAATTTTTGTGAGCAGAGATGTTCATTTTATTGAAGAAGAAACTTGGGATGGAAACATTGAGAAAAAAGTCAATGTAAAGAGTTGTTTGCCTCATGATGAAAATGAGGATGAGATGGCTAAAATAAATGCATCATTAGCACCACTACCTCCACCAACACAAGGACAAGAAGGGACACCACAAGATGGAGTAAGAACACACTTGAAAAGAAATGAGAGTGCTTCTCCAAGCACACCACAAGGAGAAGATTTGAGTTCTTCTTCAAGCACATGTACACCAAATGAAAGAGGAACCAGATTCAGAAATTTAAGTGAAATTTATGAGAAAGAGGTAGCAAATGAAGGTATGAACTCTTTATTTGTTTTATATTGTCATGTAGATGATCCTATTCATTTTGAGGAAGCTATAAAAGATAAAAAATTGATAGATGCTATGGATGAAGAAATGAATGCAATAGAGAAAAATAAAACATGGGATTTGGTTGAACTCCCAAAAGGTAAGGAAGTCATTAGAGTAAAATGGGTTTATAAAACGAAAAACAATGTTGAAGGTAAGATTGAAAGGCACAAGGCCAAAATTGTTGTCAAAGGCTACAAGCAGCAACATGGAAGAGATTATGAAGAAACTTTTACACCAGTTGCAAGAATGGAAACAGTGAGAGCAGTGTTGTCCATAGTAACACAAAAAAAATGGAAGGTTTACCAAATGGATGTAAATTCAGCATTCCTAAATGGAGTATTGATGGAAGAAGTTTATGTTGAACAACCTCTAGGCTATGAGAAAAAGGGCCAAGAACACAAAGTTTGTAGATTGAAGAAAGCTTTTTATGGGTTGAAACAAGCACCAAGAGCATGGTACAGTAGGCTAGATTCTTATCTACTGGAAAATTGGTTTGAAAAATGTGAAAGAGAACCCACATTGTGAATAAAGGAGAAATATGGTAAGATGTTGATTGTTGTTTTATATGTTTATGATGTGATTTTTATAGGTAATGATGATTACATCATTGAAAATTTCAAAACAGTCATGAAATATGAATTTGAAATGACTGATATGGGATTGCTGAAATACTTCTTAGTAATATAAGTAAAGAAAAATGAAAATAAAATTTTTATCTCTCAAGCTAAATATGTGAATGAAGTTTTGGAAAGATTTAACATGCAAGATTGCAAGGCAGCAATTACTCCCACAATAATGGGATTGAAACTCAGCAAAGAGGACAACAGCAAGGATTTTGATCATAGTTTGTACAAGAGCATAGTTGGCAGCCTTATGTATTTAACTGCAACTAGGCCTGATATTATGCATGTTGTTAGTTTAATTTCCAGATTTATGGAGAGGCCGAAAGAGGCACACTGGCAAGTAGCAAAAATAATTTTGAGGTATGTGAAATGAAATAAAAGGTATGGAATTTTATATACTACTTCAGAAAATTTTGAATTGATTGGATATACTGATAGTGATTGGACTGGAAGTATTGATGACTAGAAAAGTACCTCTGGTTATTTTTTTCATATGGGTTCAGGATCCATTTCATCGGCTTCTAAAAAATAATTATGCCAAGAATAGATAAAAAGCACAATGATATATTGTGGCAATAGCTCAGCTATAGCATTGTCAAAGAATTATGTGTTTCATAAAAGAACTAAACACAGAGATCCCAAGTTTCACTACATCAGGGAGTTAGTGAAAAATGGAGAAATTATTTTAAAACATTGCAGAACAGAGGAGCAATTTGCAGACATACTGACAAAGCCATTGGGGCAGAAAAGTTTTGAATATTTGAGGAAATGCATGGGTATGACTGATAACCCAACAGTTGAACTTAAGGGGGAGTGTTGAAATGATAATTTCAACTGCAGACAGGTACACCTGTAGCAGAGGTTGTGCATAAGTGGTTTACTGCTCTGTAATAGCTGCCTTCTAATTTTGTTTTCATGGTTTCTAACCATAGCACCAAAATTTCCATTTTGATGAATTTTCCATTCGGGTTTAAATCCCTTACAGTTTTTTTGGGAAACGAGAGTTTGATTTTTCGCGCCAGTCTTTTGAAAGTTTTTCAACAGGGCCACGATGGAGGTGGACCCATCTGCCAACATGCTACAGCCTTGTCACCACCGCCAACCAGTTAGAGCCCTTTGCAAATAAATAGAGTCGGTCCCATATGCCAACACAGTAGCAGGAATGTGGACCAATCAAAATATTTTGCGCGGGTTTGAAGTTGAGTCAGCAATCCTCAAAACCAGACCCAAAGCAGGTTATAAATCACACTTCATAAGTTTTTGCGTAACAATTTTCCATGACGTCACAGGTCATTTTTGTTATGCGAATTTTGTTTTAAATACAACTCATGAAAGGTTTGAAGTCCGATGGTGCCCAACGCTAGCCAATCAAATGGCATTCTTACGAATTTGGGCCTCGTTGATGTCATGTTATTTTGTAACGCAAATTTTCAATTGCAATGCGGTTTAATGTGTTTAAAGTCTGGGTTCATCGACAATTAAAAAAAAACTATGGTTAAAGTTTTATGAGGAGACTATGTTATAAAGTTTTCAACTTTATTGCATATTGTAATATTTTGTTTTATAAATTCCGCGCGATAAAAGTGCAAAGAATTTGGTTATATTATATGAGTTATGTTCTGTTATATATATTATAAACTTGTAAGTTTATAACATATATACATATATATAATTTCTTATAAAAGTTTTTGTTTTTAACAAAAGGGTATTTTGCGCCATATAAAAAAGCCCGTAGGATTAATGTAAAGTAATGTAGTGTGTTAGACAGCAGAGTGTGTGACTGTGTGGAATTTTGTGTGTCCGAAGGCAAAACAAAAAGGCACTGTATGTGCAGTTTTAAAAAACAAGACAGAGAGAGAGAGAGAGTATTGAAAAACTCTGATATTTTGTAAGCACTATGCAAATAAAAGCACCATTTTGTAATACTTGTTATGTTAAAAGGAATAGAAGTATTTTTTGTGCAATCTCTGTCTATCAGCAAGCAAATTTTTTTTGTTTCTCTGTGTTAAAAGAGGAGAATCTCTATTCTCTAGTGTGTTTGTAATATTTAGAAATTCCAACATGTTTAACTTCCATCCGGTGGCTCCTTCATCGAACCACCCAATGAACCACCCATCTCTGCTGTCGAGCCTTAGGCTAGCCAGTAATAAATAATTTTTAGACATATATTATCTACTATAAAATTAAAGAAAAGGCAAGTACATCATCCAAAAATAAGCAGTATATTCCAAAAAGTAAAGTAATCCAATATAGTATTTATTACTACTAGATAGCCCAGAAATAAGACTTGCCTCCACTCCTCCATTGCACTAATGCCTCCAGCTCCCTCCCGTTCAAAACCCTCTCTGTCAAATTACATTCATTCACCCATGTGAATTGAGAAATCTCCAGACGTTGGAGAGAGGCAAACCCAACTCCCCGAACGAACATTGCAGAGGGCATAAAACTGACATTCCAATCACAGTCCCTCTGTCCAGAGGAAATTTCGATGATCTGAGGCTCAATTCTTCTATAGATCAATACCTGCAATGATATAATATTACTTTTGTTGTATAGTATCCCACAACACATGTCACAGTCTTTCCTGTAAGTACAAGAGAGAAAACCTTTCTCTGTAAATACAAATCTTTAGTCCATATAATTGTAAATTAGTTCATTTATTTTACCTTTTCTTCTACCATTAGTTCCTTAAAAGTGAACCACACAACCTATAAAATAGCATTGATGTTTTAATGGTGGAAATTATTTAGTTTAGCAAGTGGCTAGATCCAAATTTGATATGGGAATATGCATACTATACTTTATATTCAGGGAAAATTGTGTTGGCATTGGATTAAAATAACAAAATCCGATTTTCTATCTGAAATGTGACTACTTTACTATCTACTCAATCCCAGATATATGGTACGATAAAGTATTTTATGCATGGACATATGGATTTTTCTTTCCTTATTTTCAGAAATGAAGCAGCTAGTATTTATTCCATCTAATAATATGGCAAATACTGATTTAGGTAGAGAAAGATACAACAATGCAGTGATCACATTAGAGAAACAAGTGCAGCCCCGGGTTGCTCTTTCTCACATTAATTGAAAATTTCACTTGACGAAAGTTGAGGGATACTGTACAACAAAAGTAATATTATAAATTTTTTTATGTAATATTAAAACATTTACTTGGTTTCAACAGTGACTGAAATTTAAGCTATATTAAAATAATGTAATATATATTTTGTTTGAATGGTTTCAATCAATGAAGATGAATTTAAGCTACAACCGAGGGAAAATAAAATTAGGGTTTATGTAATTCCATGACAACCTTGTTCTTTTCAATACTGTCCCCATTTAAGTGAAAATTTATTTAAATTCATAATTTTATTAAATTTGGAAATTTAATTCATTTAAATTCAAACTTCAACATTTAGCAATTTAATTCATTTAAATTTAACCTTCATCACGACTAATCATATATTGTGATGTGGTCAAGAGTGAAAATTGGCGAATTAAAACTTTAGTAAAAGATCCTTTACATGCATAAATCATCTTGGTAGTAATTTTTTTTTTAAATAGGTTTTATTGTTATTACCCTTAGGATTCTAGAAATGACCATTACTTCTTCCACTAGTACTTACACAAATTGCTATCCTATTGCATTACTTCTATTATTTATCTTGTATTATGTTTCTACAATGAATTTGGAAAACCTTTTATATTTTCTAAAATATTAGCGAAAATTGTTAAGCCCACATAAAATTAATATGATTATGAGTTGATGCAATTTGTTCCATTATCCAACTCAATAGGTGATACAAATGAATATGATCATATTATGAAGTATATAGTGAAATTAGGAATGGTATTATAACAAAACCTTGTTACCCATTGTCTTTCCATTATTCTTCATCCCACTTAATTTTTCCTGCTCACATATTAAACCAGATTAAGGTGGAATTTACCTATTGTGGCTAGATATGGCTACCCAAAGGTATTATGGTTTTGTGTGGTCTCTACATAAGATGGGAAATTTTATTATGCGTTGTGTTTTTTTAACCCATTGGCTTATTTTCCTTTGTTGTTCTATGTATTCCTACCTCAATGCACATTGATATCTCTCAATGACTTTAACCTCTCCACGTCATGTGCTCAATTCCATCTATTTGCCTCCATTGTCATGTATTATCGAGACCTCGTTGGGATTACAAATACCTTGAATCCATTTTTTTTTTTTTTACTTTGAAGTCATTCATTCCTCTCTTATTCCCTTCACATCAACTTGGGAATTTCGCAAGTTCAAATTAAGGTATCAATAGAATATATAATTCAACATAGTGGCCTAATTCAACAAGTGCATGATGAAATTGATGAAATTGGAAGTTCACTAATAAAACTTCCAAATGGCTAACATATAAAATTTATCGTCCTTTATCTCTAGGTTTCTTAGGGTGTGAAACCTTACCAGTGGATGACATCACTATCCCAGAGCTTAATAAATCTTCCCCAAGGACTTATAAAGATAATCATGAACTTAGAGGTTCTCTTCCATTTATAAGTTTTTTTTGTTGTCCTAGTCTTTTATCTTAATACTTGGAGTGTCTCTTTAAGTTTATTCTATAAAATTGTTTCCTAAACTCCTACTCTATTATCACTTTCAATTTTCTAGTTTCTTTTATGAGCCCCCTTTTTTTTGGCAAGAATACTCTTAAATAATGCTCCTACTCAATCTGTTCTTGTTGCATATTTGCAACACATATTTTTTTATTATTAGAAAAAATATCCAAATTTCTACGAAAAGTAACTAGAATATTTATTTGCATTTATCATCAACATAAATTCATTAAAAATAACTCAAACTTAAGTTCATAATTATATATAATTACAAGAATACCGACCCATAACAACATAACTAAATAACAATCAGTAACATTGATGTTGCACATAGTGAACAATCTAGTATTTTAATGCAGATTAAGACTCAAGTCAAAAGTTTAATTTTCCAAAGGCATTAAACCAGATTAACCCCTTTAACAACAGTTGAATTTATTACATTTTGAATTCACAAAAAATTTGGTATTAGGTGCATCACTTACCCAAGCCATAACCAGTTGTTGTCCATATCTTCTTGAAGTGATCCCAAAACATATCATAAGATAAATCTTTTATATTACATGGAAAAACCCTGAGGGTTAAAAACTTCAAGCTTCCCCTGTTTTAGTTTTCAGCAACCTCTTTTTCCTTTGCAAGGATTTTGAGGTTTTACTTATTAGTGAGTGCCTTACTGATTATTCTGCCCTTTTTCTGCTAGGTTTTGGGAACTGTTTGAGGTTGTCATTCCGATTCTACTAGAAGCCCTTGCTCAACTCTAGAATACACTTATTTTTGCTCATAAATAATGACAATAGGTTCATTTATCTTGGGATTTACTTTAGCTTTCAACCGCAGCCTCAGTTTTTTTGTAGGCATGGTTCGTGGCCTCCTTGAGTATTCTGTTGCATGGTGAAATTTTCCACGATATTCACATTTTTTTCTGGCTTCTCCAATGGTTTCATCTTTTGTGTTGTCATGTACTTCTTTCTGTTTTACTTTACTCCTCCTGTTATTTACCATAGGTATTTTCGACGTATAAGGGTTTTTTGTGGCAGTTTCTGGAGCTTGTTGGCAACTCTTGACCTCTCTAGCTAGAGCCCTTTTCTTCTTATGCTTTCTAGGAAATTGTTGCCTCATTACCCTCTTCCTCAACCACTGTGTTTGCTTTTTTACTGCACGTAGGTACATGTTTTGAATAAGGTTGTTGTGGTAGACATCATGGGGATATAAAACCTTCCTTTTTCTTGCACATCCTACCATTTTAATTAAGATTTAGTGCAAAAAATAATGGAGACTCATGCTATTGAAGCCAACCGTGGGTACTAGAAATCTCATGTGATACAAAAATACCCTAGAGAATCGACCATCACATGTCAGATAAAATTGAATCTTTTGCATTGGTTTAACCAACTCTAGTTTTAAAATGTCATAATCGACCCCCAAGCTCTAGCAAGGGTCATGAAAATTTTCTTTCAAGAAAAAATTAAGGTTTACCATGTGTAATGTCTTCCTTTTGAACCATATATCTCCCTCAGTTGTTATTTTGGTTTCTTCTACAATGATTTCCTCTATTACAGTAAACCCTATCCCCTCAACCCTAGTGCTGAAACCATCAAAAGAATCACCTAAATCATAAGAAAGTTTAATTTTATACTTGATGAACAGGTGAATGATGGGCTCACAGCATGCTTATCTGAAAAATGGGTTTTCCTTAGAACAATAAATCTGGAACACTACTACTCCATCTGGCTCATAAACCTTTAGGTGTCCACTCTTTCCCATTTGTATCATTATTCCCACGTCATAAGAAAACACCTAGTAACTGCAGATCAACTGTTGTGTGCTCCACCACTTTGGAAATGGAAATCCTTTTGCTTATGTTGCATGCAAATGTTTCAAATTTCTTTGTCCACATGGAAATGAAAATGTGTTAAAATTTTCTTTCAACCTCCTTCGTTACATGTAAATATTTAAAACTTATCTTCCCACATGATTAATAACATTTCGGATTTGAATTTATCATTTTCGAAGATTAACATAAGAAGATAAATTCCCTAGATACTAGGGACTGAGATTTCTCGAAGTAATGAAATATCCTTAACAATAGGATCTTCCTCTAGTCATCAGCTAGGGAGATGTACTACTTTCTCTATTCATAAAAAACCTATGCTCTTTATTTATATATAGTATATTGTATCCATGGAATATATCGTATCTCTGCATTATTCTCTTCAAAACCACTAGGTTTACACTTTTCCCCATGTAGTATATTAGAAATTTCATGTTTTTGGTCATTATACAGTATATTGTATCCATGTTTCTTATCATTATGTCATATATCAACAAATTCATGTTTTTTATACTAGTAGTATAAAAAGGGAAGTAAATTCATGTTTTTGGGTTTAATTAATACCGGCTAATAACACTTCTCCTTACGTTTCTACTTTTGCCACGTCTTGAGAATGATCGAGTAACTGTTGTATGTTGTAGATTAGCATTTGGGTGCTTCGGTGCTTTGGAAATTGTTAGCAATACACCACTTTGTTACCACCGCCTTAACACATTCACACCACCACCTTGTTACCATCATTTTACCTTTTACCTTTATCTTTTTCGAAAATGAAATGATATCTGAATTTTTAATGTTTAAATTCACCATAATGCTGATATTATTGTATAATGATGATATCCAAAGTTGTAAATTTTTACTTGACCACTTTTGACTCCTTTTTAATCTTATAAAAAAGTTTCTCAAAGTCATGTAGGTGCTAGAAAATGATTTTCTAGTGCTCTTGTAGACGCTGGAAAATCATTTTCTAGTGCTTATAGGAAGTGCTGAAAATAATTTTCCAATGCCTTTTGTATATCAAGCTACCTATTGACTTTACTGACCTGATGTGAAGCTACATATTTTGAAAATAATTTTATCATCCAATAGGTTTCTCTCAAATCCTCCTCTTAATTTTTACTTAACACACACCCTTCACTGCATTATCTGCAGTCCTTGCTTGTGGGATTTTTCTGTAATTTTTTTGGTTCTTAATGTGTATAGTAAGTCTTAAACACTCTATCTTTGCCTCTAATGCCTTCATTTTGTTAATTCATAAAATGCATTTCACTTTTTTGTTAAGATAACATCCTCCTTTTTGGTTGGATTTATTTCTCTGAGCAAGGTGGTATTCATAATTTTGGTTCTCTTAAGTTTCCTTAGTTGTAAGCACACAAAATACGTGGACTACTATGACAGTGAGTTGTTGATGATAGGAGTTAATAATATTGGCAACACTTTTGAGGAATAGATAAAATAGTACATATACCTAGCTAATGACCATAGGAAGACCCTACTCTTAAGGTTACTGCATAACTTGGTCCCTTCACCAAACCAACCCCTCTTATATAGAAACCAGAAATTTCTATAATGTTTCCAAAGTTTGGTGGCTTTGTTAACCACCATGTTAGGGAGGGATTACAACTGTAACATATATGAAGCTATGCTAGACCTCCTATATAGCTTTCA
Organism: Pinus albicaulis; assembly: GCA_034641835.2. Classification (NCBI taxonomy): domain Eukaryota; kingdom Viridiplantae; phylum Streptophyta; class Pinopsida; order Pinales; family Pinaceae; genus Pinus; species Pinus albicaulis. The sequence continues at coordinate 845,159,896 of CM076582.1, read as the reverse complement.
AAACCACTAGGTTTACACTTTTCCCTATTCTAAATACATTTCCAAAAGCATGAGGGAAAAATTCGAGTACTAAGTTGAGAACAGAGATAAACTTTTCCAATATCCCTATTACCTCATTTATCGCTTCATATTCTAGCAAAGAATCTCCCCGGCCCACCTACATCTGCAGTTATTTCAACATGGTAAACTAATCGGGTTTATTGATTGGATACCCTAGGTAAGGAAAGATGAGAAGGACTCTTCCCTATTCAATTACATCAAGAGGTTTATTTATACATCATTTTCAGTCATAACAGAGAAGGAATGAAAAGGATTCCCGGAGAAATTAAACTCAACACTAAGCATAGGAGGGGTGGAATTACTTTTAGGGGAATACTTCAAAAATATCAAAATTTCTATGTCAGAGTTTACTCATTATAGGCTTCTCATGCTCCTTATTCCTAGGATTTTGGTATTAGAATATGTAAGGAAATTAATGTATATTGATGAAGAATTTGTTTTGAAGTCAAAGAAGAAGAGTCCTATCACTTACCCCATTTCCATGGGGGATATTACTTCTTAGAACATCCCATGTTTTATATTTAAATAATTTAAAATTTTGGTCTTCCCTCCGTTAATTGACCTCATAATTTTGGGCCCAAAATTTAAATTTAAAAATTATGGGTTTCCCTTCAAGCAAAGGGTCGCCCTGCCTCTTCACTAGGACATGCTATCTATATAAATTGATGTCACATTTTCTTCCATGGTGTTTGATTGGTAACTTGGAATCTTCTAATTTTTTCCTCTGGCTCTATGGAATATAGAATCAAATAATTTGGAAGGGTTTTGGTTAGTTTTATTTTGCAATTGGTTTGGGTCTTGAGATGGTTTTAAGGTACCTATGAAGCTAGCCCAAAGATATTAGCTCCCTTAGAATAAGTGTAACTTGAGCATAAATACCAACGAGAAATTTCATTGTATGCAAGAAAGGGGTCAAATATCTAGCCTCAGGGACTCAAATGTTCTCTTGAAACTTCCATTGATTGATGGATTCACATTGAGCCAATAATCTCATTTATTCATGTATCCCTCCCTAGGGAATACTTGTAATTTTTGCAACGTACTAAAATCAAGAGACAATATTGCATGCATCTATGACCTGACACAAGAAGGGTTTTGGAATATACAAGGTTGAGAATCTATTGGTTATGTTTTTGGAGATCATTGAAGTTTTACAGAGAATGAATGGTTAGTTCCATCCATGGTATTGAATGGAAATCAACACATTATATTAAGGGAATTTTGGTTCTTTGTTGGGACATAGTTCTAACTTGAAATTTCTTGAGATGTGTGTGGAACATGTGCTTATTACATGAAGTGGCACATATATATATATATATATAGAATGAGGTGATTTTGAGTAGCCTTCAACAATAGGAAGATAAATAAATGACCAAACGCTTCCATATAAATATACAGGTCATGAGGACAAATATTGATGCCTTGTTTGACTCAGGATCACAGGAAAATCTCATTGCACCAAAGATGGTTAATAAGTTGGGGCTGGAAGTTCGTGAACATCCAAACTTGTACAAAATAGGATGGGTAAATGAGAATGCAAAGCCGAAGTTAACAAAATAGCGAAAAATTAGATTTTCTATCAGTGTTGATTTTATTGATGAAGTAGATATAGATGTGGTTTCCCTTGATGTTTGTGGAGCCATCTTTGGGAGTCCATAAATGTGCATGCATGATTCAATATTAACAAGGAGAGCCAACTAGTATCGATTCATTAAGAGTGAAAAATATTTCGTCATCAAAAAACACAAAAGAAAGTCGAAAATTTCACTAATAAGTGCCAACCAAGCCATGAAATTGGTCATTTCCAATAAGGAGTATGTTTTATCATTTTTAAGAGAAATTTACTTTGAAGAGAAGTCAATAAGAGGAAGGGAATCCCTAGAGGGGTGTAAAAATAAATTTAAAAAATAATTGGAGGAGTTGTTACAAGAAAAAATTGATGTGTTTCGAGAGCCTAATTGGTTACCACCTAAGAGAGAAGTGGAGCATGAGATCTAGATATTTACAGACAATCCATTGTTGAATATTGGGTTTTATAGGAAGTCTGCTATAAAAGCAAGTGATGTGAATAAATAGTTGCAACACCTACTAGAATGGAGTTTCGTTCGACTGAGTACATGACCATGTGGGCCACCCATCCTCATTGTGTCGAAGAAGGATGGTACTTGTCGGAGTATATAGATTATAGGGTGTTGAAAAAAATCATGCTCAAGAACATATACCCCTTGCCTATGATAGATGATATGTTGCATCAGTTTTAGCAAGAAAATTACTTAACAAAGCTCGACTTTAAGTTTTGATATTCAGGTTTGAGTCAAAGAAGAAGATACCTCGAAGACCACCTTCAAAACTAGGAGTGGTTAGCCATGGCATTTAGCCTATGTAATGCACCAACTACATTTATGAGATTAATGAATGATAAACGGACCCTTTTATAGATTCATTTTTTATTGTCTATTTGGATTATATACTAGTATATAGTGCTACTTGGGAGGAGTTTAGGTTTTAACCCTGTAAACAAATTATTTGTTAACGAATCTTAAAAACTGAAAATAAACAATAGTGAGATAATAAAACATAAAACAAATATACACAAAGATTTTCCCCTGGATCCCAAATCGGGACTACCAACTTGATTTTTCATTATATTCATTTTAGTGTTACAACACATATATATACATGTCGAAGCATTCATAAACTGCAGTCCATTGACAGTGGATTAGAACATAATCGTAGTTTCCGTGACCAGATCTACAAAATACCAGGGGCTAAAAACCATCATGCCCCAAAACCATGTGCAAACCCATGCACAAAACCATGGGCAGGTCAGCCCACTGAAAAATAGGGTCCAAATTTTTTTTCCCAGGCACTGCCCTGGACCCAAAACAAGGGGGGCTTCCGCCCACCTTGTGACCCCCCAGCTGCGCCCGACTCAAAGTACAGGGGGGGCTGTCACCCTCCCCACGTGTGAAACTAATCATGGAAATAATATAACACATACCTAACATTCTCCCATTTGTTGTTTTCTTTCTACAGGGGGCCACAGGAGAGATTAGTCATTAGTCTAGCTTTGCAACACCCATTGTTTCTCTACACCAAGAGAACTTATGAGTGCTCACATACTTCATCAATGCATCTGCAACATTCTTCAAAGTGTCCACCTTTACCAGCAATACCCTTTTATTCCCAACCATATCTCTCACAAAGTGACATTGAACATCAATGTGCTTTGTCTTTGAATGATAAGTAGGGTTCTTAGCCAACAAAATTGCACTTTGGCTATCATAGTCTATCCTTATAGCTGACTGCACCAACACCATACTTGAACACAATCTCTGCAACCAAAATTCTTCTTTTCTTGCATTAGTGGCTACCATGTATTGTACCTCTGTAGTTGAAAGAGCCACTACAGATTATCTTTTACTCATCCAACTGACTCCACCTATAAATAGGCTAAACACATACCCACTTGTAGATCTTCTTTAGCACAGTCTGCATCAAAAAAACCATGGATGTGCAAAAATATATCCAACTGTGGTCTTCCCTGGTAGCACAAACCATAATCACTAGTGCCACGCAAAATCTGAAAACCCGCTTCACTATTGTCCAATGCTCCTTCCCTAGCTTTGACATAAACCTGCTCAATACTCCCACTGCATGTGCAATGTATGGTTTAGTACAAACCATTACATACATCAAGCTACCCAATGCACTTGCATATGGAACATGAGACATATCCTCCTCTTCTTCTTGTGTCTTGGGACATTGTTCAACGAATATCTTTACACCTACAGGAATAAGAACCTTCATCGGTTTATTATCCTGCATATTGAACTTCGGCAATATTGTCTCAACATACTTCCTCTGATTTAACCAGATCTTCCTCTTTACCCAATCTCTTTTAATTTCGATGCCCAAAATATAGTTTTCTACACCAAGATACTTCATGTCGAATTTGGAGAACAATTGGGTCTTCAAGTCCTCGATAATTTCTTTGTCATTTACAATTAGCAACATATCATCCACATACAAGACCAAATAAATAAATTTAGAATATACAGAGTGATCCTCTTTTCTTCTGGTGAAGCTAAGTCCTCGTATATAGCTATCAAAACTATGATACCACATACTTGGTGACAGTTTTAACCCATACATAGACTCTTTTAACCTGCATACTAGTTATTTCTTACCCTTCACCATAAAGCCTTTAGGTTTCTTCATATAGATCTCCTCTTCCATATCCCCGTGAAGAAATTATTTCCTCGCATCCATATTTTCTACCTCAAAATCAAAGGCAATAGCAATAGATAAAAGTAATCTAATAGAAGTAACCTTGGCACGAGGAGAAAAAATATCACCAAAATCAATTCCCGACAACTTGGAATAACCCTTTGCTACCAATCGAGATTTGTATTTATCCACCTTGCCTTATACATTCATATTCTTCTTAAACACCCATTTTCTCTTGATGGGCTTCCTTCCACCTGACAACTCCCCCAGATCCCATGCCTCATTTTTCTGCAAGGATGCAATTTCATCAACTATGGCCTCCTTCAATAGTTTTTCATCCTCTGAATCTACTGCCTCCCTGATAGTTCTAGGATCATCATCAGTTATAGTTGAAGAAAAATTTGAACAAAAAATAGATCGACTATACCTTTCTGGTTTCCTTCTTTCCCGAACTGATCTTCTAATAGCTGGAGTTTGTGGCTCTTCCTCTTCTGAACCTTCTTCTGTTATAGAGTCTGATTCACCCTCCTTTATCTCAAACTGTATCCTCTCAGGTTCCTTTTGTAGGACTTCATTTTTAATGACATATTTCACCTCTCTAAATACAACATCTCGGTTGTACACAACCTTCCTTTTTTTTGGGTTCCAAATCTTGTAACCTTTTAAACCATCCTTATACCCAATAAAGATGCACCTTTCAAATTTATTATCCAACTTGGTCCTTTTCTCCTTTGGAACATGTATATATCCATCACATCCAAATACCCTCGGATGTGAAAGAGGGTTTCTTACCAGTCCATACCTCATGTGGAGTCTTATCCTCCAACGCCGATGAAGGTGATTTATTAACCAGGTAACATGCAGTCTCCACTGCGTCTGCCCAGAATTCCTGTCCTAACCGAGTACCACTAAGCATGATTCTTGCCTTTTCCATCAACATTCTTTTCATTCTTTCTGGAACTCTGTTTTGTTGAGGTGTTTATGGATTATTCTTCTACCTTGCTATACCACACTTCTTACAGAATTCTTCAAATTCCTTCTTGTAAGACTCTCCACCATTATCTTTCCTCGGTAACTTTATCTTCTTCTCTATTTCGTTCTCCACCAGAGCCTTAAATTCTTTAAATTTTTCAAAGACTTCAGATTTCTTCCTCAAGAAATATATCCATGTATTCCTTGAGAAGTCATCAATGAATGAGACATAGAACACATATTTTCCTAGTGATGGAACCGAAACAAGTCCAAACACATCACTATGCACAAGCGCTAATATCTTGTTCTCCCACTTAGTACAAGAAGGAAAACTCACTCGATTCTGCTTCCCATATACATAATGTTCACGTAAATTGAAATCCAAAGAGAAATTAGACATAACTCCTACCATACCATTTCCATGCAGTATCTGAAGGCCCTTCTCTCCAATATGTCCAAGCCTTTGATGCCATAGCATGGTATTTTCTGCAGAGACTTTTATTCTTACCACTCCACTTTTAGGCTTACCACTCCACTTTCAGGAGCCACAGAACTCCCCACATTAATACCAGTGCTCCCTGAACCATATTGCAGGTATATTTCTCGAACACTATTTTTACACCTGCATCATCCATCTTCCTTACGTAAATCATATTTTTGGCTAATGCAGGAATATGCGGAACACCAGGAAGTGTTCTAATCCTTCCACCTTGTAGCTTCATCTTGAATTTTCCACATCTGACAATTTTGGCCTTCCTATCATCCCCTCAGAAGACATCACCACCATCATACTTCTCATACTCAAAGAACCACTCCTTATGGGGAGTAAAGTGAAAGGATGCACTTGAGTCAGTCAACCATGCCGCATAATCTACATGTTTATTTGAAGAAGAAGCCAAATACACATCCCCACCTTCATCCGAGGTAGTTTTTTCCTCTGCAGAAGGAGAATCATCAGATCCCTTTCCTTTCTTAGGAAATTTAGATCTACATTCCTTTTTCTAGTGCCCTTCCTTTCCACATTTCTAGCACACCTTTACAAACTTTCGTGGAGATTTAGATCTCCCACTCGAAACCTTATTATTTTTTCTGTTTTGCGACCTTCCTCGTATAGGTGAGGCATATCCATTATGTCCCTCCATATTTCTCTGTCTCATCTCCTATAACAACAAGGCTGAGACAATGTCATTAAAATTCAAGGTAGTTGTATTGCTACCTATTTCAATAACCAGACTATCCCACGAATCTGACAGAGAATACAACAAAATAATTCACTTATCTTTGTCTGAGATTTTAATATCGACAGATAACAACTAACTTACCACAGTATTGAAGGCGTTCAAATGATCTGTCACCAAGTCTCCATCCTTCATCCTCAAGTTATACAAATTTTTCCGTAGGAACAATTTATTTTCCAGAGACTTAGATTGGTATAAAGTCCCTATCTTGTTCCACAAAGTCTTCGCAGTAGCTTCCCCGAACACATTAAACAATACTAAATCTAGGAAACACAATCATATTGTGCTCTTTGCCTTCCGATCCGACTTCTTCCAGTCTTCATATGACATTTTCGTTGGTTTAGTACTTGGATTTACTGCGATCCATTGATCTTTATCCACCAGCAGATCCTCCATCTTGAGCTTCCACAACTCAAAAATATGGCCATTAAATTTCTCGATCTCTATCTTTCCACTACTCTCCATCTTCTTTCACTGCAAGAATCAATCCCGTAGATCTCCCACTAAACAAGGTCTACCATAGGCCCGAGAAAAAAATCACTCACTAGAAAAGGCATGCCCTTGAAGCTGAAGCAACTCTATTACCAAATGTAGGTTTTAACCCTATACATAAATTATCTACAAAAAAATCTTAAAAACAAAAAATAAACAATAGCGAGAGAATAAAACATAAAATATATGTACACAGAGATTTTCCCTTTATCCCAAACCGAGACTACCAGATTTATTTTTCATTATATTCCTTTTATCGTTACACACATATATACACATGCCAAAACATTCATAAAACCTAATCCATTAACCCTGTATTACAACATATGCGTAGTTCGCCTGACCAGATCTACAAAATACTAGGGGCTGAAAATCATCATGACCCAAAACCATGTGCAAACCCATGCACAAAACCATGGGTGGATCCGTCCACCGAAAAATAGGGTGCAAGAAAATTTTCCCAGGGTGTTGCTCCGGACCCCAAACAGGGGGGGATTTCGCCGCCCATGAGACCCCCCTGCTGCACCCGACACAATGTCCAAGGGGGGATACCACCCCCCGACACATGCCACTAATCATGGAAAGAATATAACACATACCCAACAGTGAAACCAATATTGTTTGACATTGGATAAACCAATGATCCCTATGTGTTTTATGACATGGACTAACCACCTCTCGTGGATCCTTATCTCTAGCAATGCGATCCTTGACTAACATCTATGGGTTTTGGTCTAACGAGAATCGTGATTCCAATAAAGTGGTATCAGAGCATATTTCATGAGTTCGATACACACCCAACTTGTGTTGCGGGTGGGGGGAATATTGTTTCAAATTGGATAAACCAACTCTCCACATGTGTTTCACGACATTTTTTAACCACCTCTCATGGATCCTGATCTCTGGAAATGCAATCGTTGACTGACACTTGTGGGTTTTGGTCTAACGGAAATCATCATTCCCATCAAGGAGCATATTTCAAATTTGACTCAGGTGTTGGAATCATTGAAGAAGCATCAGCTGCTAGAAATTTGAAGAAGTGTGAGTTTCGGAAGTAGTATTTGGTGTATGTGGGGTATGTGATCGGTGGAGGAAAACTGAAAATAGATCCTTCCAAGATGGAGGCCATCAGGAAATATTCAATTCCTACCAATGTTTCTTAGGTCAAGATTTTCATTGCGGAAAGAGAGTACCTAAGGAAATTTATAGCCTCATTTTCCATGTTATAATAGTAGGTGACAAGAGTTTCCAGTAGGGAAATGGTCAAGAGAGAGCTTTTGGGGAGCTGAAGAAGAAGATCAGTCAAGTACCGTTGTGGAATTACCAAAATTGCAACAACCTTTTGAATTGGGTATAGATGTGAGTGGATATGTTATGGGAGTTGTCTCGATGTAGGGAGGAAGGCATGTATACTATTATTTTGAACTATTTTATGGGGAATTTCTTAATTACCCTAACTATGACAAGGATATCTATGCCATGGTGCAGGTTGTGAAGAAGTGGAAACACTATCTTATGGGAAAGGAGACATTAATCGACATAGATCACTAGTTGTTATAGTACTTACAAGGCCAGACTAAGCTACAACAGATTAGGAATTACAAGTGGATGGTGTATCTACAACGGTTTCATTTGGTTCTAAAGTATAAGAAGGGAGTCACAAACAAGTTAGCTGACTTGATTTCAAGGCAACCCATATAAAATATCACAATTTTTGGGACTCTTATGCACATGAATCCATTCACCCATGATGCATACAAGGAGGAATATTTAGAGGACGAGGACTTCAAGTAGGTGTATCAGTAGTTGTAGAGTCAAAATCATGTGCACAATGATGACAACACCATTGAATACCATCTCTAGTATGGGTTACTATACAATTTGGATAAGATATCTATTCCTAAAGGTGAGTGAGTGTGGTTGATTAGAGAGGCTCACATCTCCAAGGTTGCAGGGCACTTTAACGTAGTGACTACCATGGCTAACTTTCAGAGGTATGCATAATGGCCCAAGTTGCAAGAGAAGGTAGTTAGGTTCATAAGAGGATGCATTCTTTGTTGTACCAATAAGCCTAGCAACAAGAAACAAGATCTATATCACCCATTACCTCTAAATTCTCATCCTTCGGAAAGAATTTCAATAGAATTTGTGGGAGGTTTCCTAACAACCAAGAATGGGCATGACTACATATTCATGGTAGTTGATAGGTTTAGAAAGATGTGTGTTCTAATGCCCTGTAAAAAGACCATCAACGAGCATGAAGCAACAAACTTTTTCTTTTGACAGGTCTGGGTGCACTTTGGGATACCAAGGAGAATCATTTCAGACAGGGATACAATATTTCTTAGTGCATTCTCGACTACATTATGGGAGAATATGGACATGAAACTAAAGATATATACAACATTCCATCCACAGACAGATGGGAAGACAGAAGTAGTCAATAGGACTTTGGTAAAACTTCTGAGGGGATACAAACAGAAGCATCCGAAGGCCTGGGATGAAAACTTAGTATATATGTAACATTATTACAACATAGTAGTCTGCACTTCCACAATAAATTCCCCAGTTGAAACTTGTTTTGGATATTTTTCATCTTCACCATTGGACATTGCATATGGGAAGCATGGAGGAGTGAGGGAAGATCTTATAGGAGATTCTTTGAGGGCTTAAAATCTTATAGAGAAGATCAGGAACATCCATATACAGTTACAAGAAAAACTCTAAAAGTTGTAGGAGAAGTATAAGGACAGGCATGATCAACATAGAACAAAGAAATCATTCAAGGTGGGAGACAAACTCTGGCTATAGTTGAACAAGGAGAGGTTGCAGGGGCCTGGTAATAAAACAAGGCTCTAAGGTATGGTCCCTTTGAGATTATGGAGAAGGTGGATGATAATTCCTATCGACTCAATTTACCACCATGTATGTGCATTAAATCAGTTGTAAAAATAGAGAATTTAAAACTCTATTACCATTCCATACCAGATGAGGAACATGTCCTACCTTCTGTGGAGTATTTGGCACCAGATGTTCAGGAAAAGTTTACAAAAGATACAATTTTGCAGAAGAGGTCCAAAACTACAAGACAGTGGTAGCATGAACTTTGGTAGATTTAGTTGAGGGGAAAACTTCTAGGAAATGCTAAACGATGCACCAGAGAGAAGGTGGAGGAAAAATCTCCTCACCTTATTCAGTAGAAGATTTTGGGGACCAAGAGATTCCCAAAATGGGGCTGTGTGACCCAAATTGGATCATTATATCTTTTTTCACCCATCTCGATGCATTGATAGTGGAAAATGTAGAGGAATCATATCATGGGTCCATTTTTATTGATGGGACCTAGTATGGCGAAACAGGGTATGAAACCTTCCGCGATTATTTTGAGGCATCAAATGATGTTTTGTTTGTGGTAAAACCTTTTCTCTTTTTTGTTGCACCATTTAGTTCTATAATCAACACAAATATATTTCCAATTATGCAAGAAGCATGTCAATCGTACTCTGTATTCAAAGCTTATGCCACTCAGAAGTTGACCTTAATTTTTTCACACCTATAATTCAGGAGGATGTCGCATCTGCCCCCATCATTCATGGAAAATGAGATAGTCACATGTTTTTGATGTAAAAGAGTCTATAAGAGTCTATATTGTAACTCTATTTAAGCATTGATGTAGTCAAACTTAACCCCTAGTAGACTATAAGATTGTGTTATACCCGAGCCTCTAGGAGGAAGAGGCATTCCATTGTTTCACGATAATTGTTTTCCATAGGTAAGAAAAGCTAGACAAGAGGGATATGAGGTAGAGCACAAAGGGAGGATTTGTACACTGTAGCAGCCCATAGGCCAAAATCCTTACATCTTTGTACCTACAACAATATTTCCAAACAGAGAAAGAAAGAAAATAAACCTGACCTACTAGTTGGGTTTTCTCTCGAAAGGGTTTCTGAGAAATTATTTTGTGTCTTCTGTGTATGTGTGACCTTATTTTTTCATTCTCTATTTTTCTACATAATTTATGTTTTCATGCATGCATTAATTACAGTTGAATATACATATCTTAAAGTTTAATAAAATTGTAATAGTATATAATATCATATTTTTTAATATAATATTATTAGCTCCGTTGTGACGAACTTTCGAGTGGAATATTCACGAAATTTTATAGATCAATCACAAATATAAAATACCTTAAAAGTAATAACATATTATAAGGAAACAAAATTTATGAAAACTTAAAAAAAACAAGAAAGAGAACACATCGAGATGAGAATATAACAAGATAAAAGTAAGCTTAACCACCAAGTCAAAAGCAAGAACAAAGCCATAACTAAGAAATACCAACACACGGAATGAGGATACCCAAAAAAAATCTAATATAGAAAAGGTTAAGAAAGGGAAATAGAAAGTTAATGATGAATTCACAAGGAAGATAGAGATGGGATAAAAAGATAACAAAGGAGTCCAAGGACGTGAACATAAATATATGAACAAGGAGTGATAAAAGGGTTATGAGAGTGGGTATGTTATGAGAAACCATCACGACCACCACAACAAGAAAGAGGAGAAATGAAAATGGAGGGGTGAGGGGAGAATATACGAGAGAAAAGTAAGAAGAAAATATCAAACCATAAGTCATGAGGGTTTTTGAGTGAGTAAGGGGACAGAGTTGCTACTAGCCTCTAAACCACCATCTCTTTTGAGATTCTTTGGGAATTTCATTATCTCCAAAACTTATCAATATCATCTTTTATATTCGTGGAATTATTTTTCTAGGATTTCTATGTTTTATAAGGATATATGATGTTTAGTTTTGGAGGGGGAGTGTTTAGCTAGTGCTTAGGATCTAATACTTCTATTCCTTAAATTTTCTCCATATTCTTTCAACTTGAATCTGAATGACCTATTTTTCTATGCAATGTAACATTTTCCACATTAAAAAAAAATCCATTACAATGGTTACATGGAATCCACAGACGATGTATGGTATTGACTTGGCACTTGACGTAGACCAAGGATCAACATTTTTTTTTCAATTAATCTTAAAATACATAGCACGGTCCCAAAATAGGAAAAAAGGGGTCATGAGTGCATAAAAATGGGTTGTACTAAGAATTCATGTATGTTCCTTAGAACACATGCACATTCTTCTGAATACACATAGGCTTATAAGCCATGTTAAGCTGGTGGATTCATTGACATATTGGTTGGTAGTTTGATCCTTGCAAAGCTTGGAAACCTAGGAAAGCATGCACATTCCTGGAAACACACATGCATTCGTAATTTCCCTATTGCAACTTTTGGGGCCGTCATATTCATATAAGAAACCATATTTTATATCTTTTTTTCCTTTGCAATTTATAGCCTATGATATGATACCCACCCCATATAGTTCAACTGTAGTATCCATGCTCTAGTACCAATTTGTGATTGCATTAATGTGAAATAAATGGATCATATAATTTTTTTTGTTATTAGGTAAGTATATATAATGCTAGTATAAAGTAAATACCAATATCCATGAGGCAATAATATGGTGCGATATGGAAAGAACAGAGAAAAACAAAAGTATATATTAAGCTTCCTACTTGTATAGCTGTTTCGGACTATGACCTTTTTTCGAGCCCTCAGGACACCAATTATTGTGTTGGGATAAAAATTAAGGTGTCCAAATGGTATGTCAAGTATTCAGGAGGTGGATGGATGATGTGTCAAGTTGTTGGCTACACCTTCCAATTCACTATGCTATAATATATGATATAGGAATATGATATTCTAAAACCAACATAAGGGTGCACTAAGTAGGTATTCATGAGTAATTATGTTGGTCCTATGTTGATGAACTACATGAAAGATTTATCATGGTAATAGAGTTATGGGAAATGTTGATTTCTAAAAGAATGCATGCTTGTAAAGAATATTGTTGGAACCTTTTGATTTCTATAAGAATTAATTAAAAAATTGAAATGTATGTTTAGTAGTAAGTTTTAACTCTCCTTTCACATGAAAGACCTTGGCAATATGGATCACTTTAGGGACTATTGCATGCAACAATGATGAGGAAAATTACATAAATGAAATTGCTAAAACAAATGCACGTGGTAAAATGGTTGGAAATAATAAGGAAATGTTTGAAAGAATAGTGAGAAGAATTCTTTCCCATGGTAGCTTTGTGAAGTAGAGAAGTAACCATATAGATAAGTATTGAATAAAAACTATATTGAAAAACTATATTTATTTTCTAATACCATTTACATTGTGGAATTGAGACCTCTTGCAAATTAATTTATTGCTAAATAAGTAATGAAATTAATATTTATGATTTTTCTCAATTTATATTATAAGAAAAATTTAAGAATGAAGACATGAGTTAAGTACTTTAAAATATGAACACTTAGGATTATGTTATTTCGAGGAAAAGGACAAGAAGAACATACTGGACCTACTATAGCTTAAAGAAGCAGCATTAGAGTTGGGAGACACCATAGTCGAACCATAGCTGCAAATATTTAGATATCATTTATTGCAAACATAATTTTGATGAAATAACTATATATATGTACACCTATATGGTGATGTGTACCAAGGACAATGCAAAAAGAGGTGTGAGGAGAATGTAAAATCTTGGTTTTGATCTCCATAAATTTAATGTAAATATGTGATTTAGCCTATAAGCTAAAATTTGTGGTCAAGGGACAAGTAAAATAGATAATGTATACTAAATTTATTAATAAAAATACATTATTCACTATGCGACAAGAGGGTCTAAAATGATGTGGGTATGATTCTACTAGTGAGGAACAAGAGGGGCTTGAAGGGGGGTAAAAGGGGCTAAATATAGTTGAATATAATGTTGTATTATAACTAAAATTCCTTCCCTTAAGTTGTACTAAATGACATATTAACTTTGGCATATCTGCCAAGTTGGACTTCTTTGAGTCTGAAGTGGTAATTTCAAAGCATGCATACTTATTTTTTGTTTTTGGGAAGTTGAGGGTGGTTCTCTTCTTCACTTAACCATCATTTTATCCATGATACAAGGGTTGAGGGTCATTGTATCTTTCATTTAACCATTAGTGTATCCATGATACTAGCATGGTTTGAGCTATAACACAAATGGAATGAAGCCTGTAATAGAGATTAGATTGTGATTGTAATTCTATTATGAAATTATCTATATGATTATTGTAGATTGCAACATTAACATTCTCCTGAAAAGCTTGTGTTGGAGACCAAAAATAAGCATGATAACTCAAACTACATTGTGGAGAATGAGATCCACTCTTTATATTATGTACATTGAAAGAAACACAAAAATGCCATGTTAGAAAAAGAACTCATACAAAAATGACTAAGCTAAGAGAATTATCCCATATTAACAATATGTTAATATACATTCTTTACATAAGATAAATGATAGTTATATCTATTTCTATACTATTTTGCAAGTTTGTCCGATGTATTACATTTTCTATATATTAAATGTTACTTATATATTATATAAATCCTTTTATATTTATATACTATATTTATATTTATATGTTAAATTTTACTTATGTATTATATAACTGCTTATATATTTATATTTATACCATATGAGGTAATCTAATATCCAAACTGATATTAGAGTTAGCGTGTGGAATAGAAGGGAAATCAGTGAAAATTTTATAATTAAATCAAGGGCGTTAAGTGAGTTACAAAGTAATATGACAGGTTTAAGAAACTTTAAATAGGGTTATGTTTGAAATACGCTGGATAACTTCTCAATGTCAAATCAAATATCTTTTAAATCGTGTGAATATTTTTGGGCTGGTACCGTAATTTTAAAATAATAATTTGACATCATGGATGATCTTAACTGACAATGGCTAACAATATTTTATTGGCTTGTGTGAGCGGAGTTTTTGGACCACTACTCACCATTGGAATGTTTATGGGTAGGGTGGCGAGTCCAAATCCTGTCTAAATGCCCTCATTGCATACGTAAACAAGCAATTTCATTTTTCCCTGCTCGAGTAGGCTGATAGCATTGCAGCGCCGCTGCGTGACTACTGTAGATTTGATTACAAATTTCTAGACATATTTTAATAACAAAATTTAAAATGTTTTAATAAATTATAATTAGTCAGTGCCATTTAACATCATCCATGATGTCGATTTATTTATTTAATAACATATTGGTGATTTTAATGACTAGCATCACAAAAATATGTGTGGGAAGCACGAAATCGTCGAGGATTCCATAACGGTGCCTCACGCGTCGGGTCAACTTAGCAAGTTTCAGAAAAGTTCTACAACCATCCATCATCCTTATCAACCACAAAATCAGGGCCATAGATCAAGAATGCCTCATATATTATTATTACATTCCTTGGATCATCCATTGCACGATTAAGGGAACCGAACCGCCAATTCACTGCTTTGAGGCCGCCATAATAATCAGTCTCGCAGCCGATGCACACCATATTTCTCACTATATATCGAGATGGACCAAACTTCTATTCCTGCACCTAATCCTGCAAATACTGGTAGAGTGTTTGCCCTAACGCTGTGTTTGGGAACTGTGCTTGTAATAGTCATGATCTTGTTATTTTCATATCTCTTCTTACGCTATCGCTTCAGTGTTCCGTTGCTCGATCCACTGAGTTGGGCTAACAGTCGCGCCAGCGCCATCGCGCTTCACACCGCCCGCTTGAACCATGACAACGTTGTAATTGGGATCGATGATGAGACCTTGGATTCACTCCCCAAGATGTTATATTCCAGCAAAGTCTGCCAATCGTTGAAATCTGCAGATGGGAAGGAATTAGATGAAGCGGAGGATAAAAAGTGTTGCTCGATTTGCCTGAGCGATTACAAGGAGTCGGAGGTTGTGAGAATTATCCCTCATTGCAGTCACATGTTCCACATGAATTGCATCGACGAATGGATTCGCGTGCACGCAACATGCCCCATCTGCCGAACTTCTCTTTTTCCTTCATTGCCCTCCACTCCTGTCGCACAGGAAGCCCCTCCAACAACTATTCTCACTGTACATGATCATGATTCCACTCACCCTTTCCACGCAGGGGTTGTACAGTAATATACCCCAAACATCAAACGTTCTTTGACAATATTTCTTTATGCCTGCATATGTTTCCAGATGATATGTAGATATTTTGGAATTCATCACACGATTCCCATGATTCATATGAAGTCGGTGGAGATGTTGTAATTTTTGCCACAGAGTTAAAATTTGTGGAAATTTTTAATCTCAAATTTGTTATTTCAATATTTTGTTAATTAGGGTACATTCTTATTCTTATTCTTATTATTCTTTATTTATTTATTTTTTTAGTTTATATATATATATATATATATATATATATATATATATATATATATATATATATATATATATATTAATAAATTAAATAATCTGAGGTATCGATTCATAATAAATAATAAGTATTCATAATAAGTATTGAATAATAATTTTATCATACATATTAAATTGTTAAAAATTAAAAAATCATAAAAATTAACTAAATTATAACTTTATTTAAAATAATAATAATAAAAACATTAGTATGTAAATTAAATATATATATATATTAAAAATATATATAATAATATTCTGAATTACTTAGATTCATCCATTTTATTATGGAGATTATAGACTTTGTTATAATACTATGAACCAATACTATGATCTTCTAATGCCCAAAAAGACAGTAACACTTGTTTATGTGACATTCTTTGATAAAATATTGGATAATCAAATTATTGAAAGTTGTACTAGTTAGCTCTATTTTGGGAGACTACACCAGGAGAGATTGCTTACAAAATTCTTATTAAAGATCAAACAATATATATGTTACATGCAAATAGGGAAGTTAGAACCAATACCTAAGAAATATGAACAAACTCCTAATCTAGGCTTCACGTGAACCGACTCTCTCTAATATAGTTTCTCCATTATCTTCAACACTCCCCCTTAATGGAGAAAGGATTCAAAAATATTCCTAACATGTCCCTAAACATATCAAATTTAATTCTACCAAGAGACTTAGTAAAAATATCGACAAGATTATCACAAGTATTACAATATTCAACATGAATTTCTTTTGATTGAAATTTCTCCCTGACAAAGTGGAGCTGTGTATCAATGTGCTTAGTGTTCTTATGAAACACCGAATTGCTTACAAGTTTGATGGAGCTTTGGTGATCACATCTGATAACTATTGCAACTTTATGTTCTTCTCCTGCATCTTTGAGAAGTCACCTCAACCAAACTAACTCACAAGTCGCTGCACACATCACATCACTTGGTACTTTTCTTCTGCTGAAGACAAGGAAACTGTGTTATTCTTTTTACTACTCCATGCAATTACCTCAGACCCGATGCTAAATGCATAGCATGTTATGGATCTCCTTTCATCTATGTTTGCAACCTAGTCGGAGTTTGAAAGCACTGTCAATTTCACATCACAAGAATCATTATACAAAATGCCATAGTCTAAGGTCCCTTATAGATAACTTAAGATGCCTTTAGTTGCAATCCAATGCCTCTCAAGTGGCTTGGACATAAATTAACTCAATGCACTGACCGCATAAGCCAAATCTGGTCTAGTAGTGGTCAAGTAAATTAAACTCTCAACCAATTGTCTGTAGAATGTTGCATCTGCCTCCTTTGAACCATCATCACACTAAAGTTTGGTGTTCTGTTGTAGCGATAGTGCTGTAACTTTACACTAATCCATCTTAAAAAAATTCAGAATACTCCTGACATACTTACTCTGTGCTAGAAAATTATGTCATGAATCTGCCTAGATCTCTAGACCCAAATAGTAGCAAAACTCACCGAGGTCTTCCATCTCAAACATTTGTAACATCTACACCTTGATTTCTTTAATGAGTTTATATGTATTTCCTGTAATGATGAGATCATCTACATATAAATAAATCAAAACAATTCACCCCTTTTCATCAAACACAGTATAGAGATTGGGGTCATTTTTTCTTCTACTATAGATGTGCTATAGAAAGAATGAATCAATTTTGTGGTACCATGATCTTGGAGGTTGTTTTAGTCCATATAAAACTTCCTTTAATCTACAGGCTAAATATTCATTCCCAAATTTGACAAATCCCTCACGTTTCACTAACTAAACTTCCTCTTTCAACTCCCCTTTCAACAAACAAGATTTAACATCTAGTTTGTGAATCACCAAGTGATGTTTAGTAGCTAAGGCAATTAACATTATGATTGTATTAAGTTTAGATATGGGGGAGAAGGTTTCATCATAGTCTATACCTTCTTTTTGTGAATACCCCTTTGGAACCATCCTAGCTTTGTATTTATCTATGCTCCCATTTTCCTGAAATTTAGGCTTGTATTTCCATTCACAGCCTATGGTCTATTTTCCCTCAAGTAAATCAACTAACTCCCAAGTTTTGTTTTTAAGAATTTATTCATGTTCCTCTTCCATGGCTTCCATCCTTTCATTATATTCACTTGCTTCGTTATAACTAGAGAGTTCAACAACACTTAACATGCTAGTTATAACAACTTTCTCTGGATATCTAGCTGGAAGTTGTGTTTGCCCATCTAATATCCTCGGCGCGAGAGTGCCAACAAACTTGTTTTGATTATCCTTTGTTGGACTTGATTCAGATAGTTTGCTTCTTCATTTTTCTGCTCTTGCTGCTGCTGCTGCTGCTCATGGTTTTCTCCTGACCATTCCCTTCTTCCACCAGCAAAGGAATATCTCATTCATCATTTTTATCTACACTGTTTCCATCATGTACCTATTCATGAAACACTACATCTCTACTTGCAAAAAATTTATGAGTAGAGGGATGAAATAACTTGCAAACTTTATATTTTGTACGATACCAAAAAAAGTTACATTTGGTATCATTTGAATCTTGTTTCTTTCTACCCTCCTTTGGCACATGGGTAAAGGCTTTGGATCCAAAAATTATTAAATGCTTAACTGTAGGTTTAAATCATAGTAAAGCTTCAAAAGGAGTTTTAAATTCAAGACTCTTTGTAGGACTCTTGTTTTTCAAATACATTGCAGTTTTTATAGCTTTAGACCAAAATCCATTATAAATATTCTTACCTTTCAGCATACCGCGAGCAAACTCCACGAGGGTATTGTTTCTCCTTTATGCAACCCTGTTCTCCTGAGGAGTGTGGGGTGTTGTAAACTGCTATAGTATTCCATGTTCTTTACAATATTTGTTGAAGTCAGACTTCCTGTACTCTCCCCATTGATCCGAGTGGAGAATATTGATGTATTTTCCTATATTCTTCTCTATCATGCTTCTGAATTTCTTGTAATATTGCAAACATGACTTCTTTTTCTAAGAAAGTATACCCACATAAACCTATTACAGTCATCGGCAAACAATAAGAAGTAATATGCACCTCCCAAGGATCTTGATTGCATTTTCCAACATAAATCACTGTGCAATGGCTCTAGTATATCTCTCTATTTTCTATTAACATTAACAGGAAAATCATCTTTGTGCATGTTCCTAAGAGCACACGCTTCAAAATCAAGATGAATATGATTTAAATCAAGAAGACTAGTAACGATACCTTTCTTCTGAAGTAACTACAAATCTTTGAAATTTATATGGCCAAAAATCTCATGCCATAGTTCTTCGACAGACCTACCTGACGATGTCAAGGCTTGACGTGGCGCACTACTCACATCCATCTTGTAAAGACCTCCCACATGAATCCTTGTTGAAATGGCCTTCATACTATCCAACAAATCTTTAACAACACAATATGATTTATAAAATACTACCTTAAGGTTTTGATCTATTATCATTGAAATAGAAATCAGATTCTTATTAATTCCAAGAACAGACATCACATTCTGACTGTGCCTAATATTACCATCATGGATAATTATAGGAATATTACCATGTCCTTTGATTGGGTACCCTCTGTCTTCTCCAAGGTATATTTTCGGTCCAGTTCTGAGTGCCTTGAAGTATTCAATCCATTTTTTATTGAATTTCATGTGGGTGGATGCACTTGAATCCACATACCACATATGTTCTTCGTCATTCTCATCAGATTCAGCCATAAAAAGTCTGAGATCTTGGTTATGGTCATCATCTGCAAAATTCCCTGCATGTCTCTTGTATCTCCGCTAACCTTCATCATATTTCTTCTTACGATATTTCTTAGCCATATGGCCAGTTTTTCCACAAAAAAACATTTTAATGGTGGATAATTCTTATTTGGTGACATACCTTGAGATGGATTCGGCCTTTTCTGTGTTCTGCCTCCACCTCTCTGTCCTTCGTTCACTTTTCCTCTAAATGTATTCTTCTTTGCCATTAAAGCCAGATCTAAATTCTAGAGTTTAAGTGTCATCCACCTCTCCTCCTCTTGCATGACAATCCCTGTCAATTCTTCGAATTTGGGGGCCTTTTCTCTAGGATTCAATCCTGTTATAAATATCTGGTAGTCGTCAATCATACCATTCATAGTAATAGTTACCGGATCAATATTACTTACAACCTCTCCAATGTCTCCAAGCTTGTTATTAAGATCCTCGATGCGTGAGATGAACATTGCTACTGTCTCATTCTCCTCCATTTTTATGGAGAGAATCTTTCTTTTCAGGAACATTAGGCAATTTTTATTTCTGATTTTGTACAATTCTCTAAGATTTGTCCAGATCTCATTTTTAGTCTAGCAATCTATGATGTGAGGGATGATGCAGTCTTTGACTACCATCTTCAACATCGCTCTTTCCTTATTCTCCCTCTTCTCCCAGTCCTATATTTCTAGAGCTGTTGTGCCTACTGCACTTGTAGGTTTCACCTCATCTCTAGTCACGATCCCCCATGCAATATGCCCTTCTAGCATGGTCTGTAAATTCAATTTCCAATTGAAATAATTGGAGACATAGAGCTTGTTTCTATTGTTATAGTATACTTCCATCAGATTATTCATCTTGAAAAAAAAAATTTGACCTCCGACAATTGACAGAAAGCCCGATCTACAAAGGGATCTATCCCAGATCCACTAAAAGATAGCAATATCAAGAAACAAATCTACATGTTCTTTGACCACTATGGTAGGCTTCTATAAGCACTGCACCATAGGCTCACCGGCTACTCTGCCATGACCTATTTTGCTGTGAGCTCACACGCTCCTCTATCATGGATCACGCTTGTAGCGATCCTCACACTTTACCAATGATTTGCTACTGCCTCTATTTCCATGGCTCTATAGCTCCTCTGACACGATCTCAGTGGATTTGTAGGTACGATCTCTCTAGGTCAATAGGTAGAAGCTCTCTGGCTTCAATCGACAATTTGCGTCATGAGAAATCTGTCTCCATAACACTCCACAACATGAGATCTCTAGCTCTTTCAACACAAGCTCTCTGGCTCAAGGTCTCTCCAAAATAGGAGCTCTCTGGCTCCTCCGACATGAGCTCTCTGGCTCCTTCAATCTGAGCACACTAGCTCCTTCAACACGAGCTTCACTGGCTCCTTCAACATGATCTTCAATGGCTCTATCCACACCCTAAAAACATTTAGATCCCACACTGGTCTCGCCGGGAAGAATCCTCTTAAGGAAAACAATGATTAGCGTTGTTTCTCCAAGCTTGTTTGCGCTGATTTCAAGGATCAGTGCCCTTCTCTAGCGTGGGTCCACGCTGATCGTCTCATGTGTGGAAAATATGAACACACTAATCGACTTCACCCACTAGAGAAAAAGAGCTTCACTCAGCCTCACTCACGGTTACCCTCAAGTCATCATGGGCTTCTCTTCTGCCGCTTGGATGCTCACAGGGATGAAAATCACTTTGGCTTTGAATCAAACCTGTAGCTCTGATACCATGATAAAATATGGCAGAATCAAATTATTGAAAGTTGTACTCGTTAGCTCTACTCTGAGAGATCACACTAGGAAGGAGTACGTCCACAAGTCGATCTATATTCTCATAAGAGATCAAACAATATATAGGTTACATGAAAATGGAGAAGTTAGAACCAATACCTAAGAAATAAGAAAAAAATCCTAATCTAAGTTTCAGGTGAACCAACTCTCTCTAATATAATTTATGCATTATCTTCAACATTTTTTAATTAATTAATTTAATTAAAATGGAAAAAAAATCAATCATAAGTGCACCTCAATTGGAATCAACTTATTATAAAATGTTATGTAAACTAGAGATTCAATGTTCAAGCCAACAATGAAAAATACAAACAAGCCATAAGCTTCACAAAAAATTGGTGTATGTGGCATCCTTGTTTGTGGCACAAGGAACCCACCTCCACCAAGAAATTTTACTTCTAAGTCTACAAAGGCATACATACTCTCGCCACTTTACAAAGTCATACACACTACCTCTAGTTTTGTACCAAAACACATGCTCTTAATCATTAGGCCAATTATTAATAATTAAATTAAAATTATATAAATTTAATTCCAAAATAAACATGTATATCCACATAACAAAATAATATATTAAACCATAAATTTATTCACTTACCATATCTAAGTAAATTCAACTTACAAGAGAACTTCAATAAAATGCAGAATCTCGGGATCATCCTTTTAATTTTTTGATTTTGACCTTTTATTTTTATATGATACCTTTCCGTTTTAAACTCTGTCTTGCACGTTACGAATTTAATTGGGCTTTTCGATTTCACCTTTCCTTGAACAATTTTCAACTGTTAACACAACAACAGGTTCATGCCACACAAGCATAGGTTACATAATGTCGTGACTAATGCACACAAAACATAATAAATTTTAAATTGGTAAATAACATCCAGTGATCTTCCTCATACCAAATTCGGCAAAACTATGATAAGATAGCCGACTTGATGATCACAAGCAGCATGTCTATCTCATAATCACAATGAAATATCACAAGACATGTCATTGTCAAAGATAAACATAGACTGTACGAATTTCATACTATGGATTACTTCCACCCGCGAGTAGGTGATGCCCTCACGAAAAAAAATTGATACATTTCTTTCACAAGGTATTTTTTTTAAGACAAGAGGAGTTTTTAACATCATTAAGTTTTTATTTTTCCTTAAAAGTTGTAGGTATTGTTGGAGAATCTAAATCCAACCACCTGTTAGGTGTCGAAACCATCCATCCAAATGTCTTAGTTCAGTTTCACTTAGTCCAGTTTTATTTCACTCTCATTGTAGCCATTTAATGTTGATGTCTCCAATGTAATATTATTTAACTCATCATAATATTGAGAAGTGAAATCTTCTGCTCCACTTCTTTTCAGTTTTGAATTATTGTCATGATATTAAAGCTAGTTTGCATAAGACTCGCTGAGAGGACAACAAGGCAAATGAAGTTGGAGTAGAAGAGAGAAGATACAAGCTTGCATAAGACCCTTTAAGAGAGCAACAAAAATCGAAGATCGAAACTACATTGTATAAGACTAAAAAAAAAACAACGTGAGCACAAGAGAAGTATTGAAATACAATTGAAGTGCAGAGATCCAAAAAAATGATCGAAGAAGCCAGTGAAATAAGAACAAATAACCAACGTAGGAACACATAATTGAGTGATTTTTTTTTTAATTTGAAAAAAATTCGATCAATTTGTTTACTGGTGGAAGAGACGTGTCGATCAACTGATAAGCGTAAAGCTTGTAAGGCAGGGTAGAGCCGATCAGTGTGAAACTTGTAAGGGAGGGTAGAGCCGATCAACGCGAAACCTGTAAGGCAGGGTGGAGCTGATCAGCGTGAAGCCAGTAAGGCAGGGTAGAGCCGATTAGCGTGGATCCGAGCGAGATAATTTCGTCGATCCATGAAAAACTTACATTGATTCGATCTCAGCGCGATCAACATAGAAGTATTGTTATAGAGGAGCGTTGGTGTAATCTCGTTAAAAAAAGAGAAATCTTGGAACATAGTCGCTCCTAGTGTAGACTCTCATATTAGAGCTATTTTGCATAAGACTGTTGAAGGAGCGCAAAAATTTTAAGAATTTTGAAGACAACTCCTGCCTGAAAAAAAATAGAGAGAAAGGCAGTTTGAGAAGAAGACCCATATATTTTTTTAAATTGAAGTGAATCTAGAGTAACTAACCCCATCAGTTCAGAAGATGTGTTATTAAAGCACTCCAGAAGTTCACGAGGTGCGTTATAGCGCAGTCCAACAATTATGAAGCCGCATTAATCGAGTGAGCATTACCAACGTATAACTCCACTGCAACAGCCCACGTTAATTCAAGTTCCTTATCGCTTCACTGTCCAACGCGCCTTCCTAGCAGCAGACAATATGTTATAGTGATTAAGGTACGAATTCAACGTTCATCCTCTGTAAAAATCCTCATGTCATTTTCAAATTCTTTGTTTAATAGTTTTTAATAGGGCTCATACGTTGATTAAAAAAGGGAAAGGGGCATTCATATTGAAAAGTGGAGACAAAGTATTTTTATGAGGGGTTATGTTATGCAAAAGAGCTTATAAATCTTATTCATTTGATTCTTAAATTATTGGCTTTTAAAGGGATTCGTGAAATATTGGATTATTTCAATGTTCTTCTTTTATAGGAAAGCATAAAAACTTGAGGTTGTTATAATAAAAAAAGGGGTTGCATCTTTAAAAAAAAAGACATTTTAAAATCTTTGAAAAGGATTTTTGTTTTTTTTTTTTTTTTTTGTAAAGAAAGGTTTCTTGAAATATTTTATGAAAGCGTCACACTCATCTTGTTTGTGAGATTCAAGCAACATCATCATATTTATTGAAGTTAGTTGTGATGTCTGCAATTTGTGCTACTTTTTGAGTCATAGTTAGCCAACACTCAACAAATGCGAAAAGCCAAGATGCTAAAGCGATAAAAAGAGATGTTTAAGATCTTTTTAGAGCTGGAAGTGAAGAGGAAAAATGATGCCTTTACCTTAAAATGCATAAAATAATCAGTGGATGAAAACATTCTTCCCCTTATTTTAAATGCCAAGACAACGAAGGAGGCTTGGAATACCCTTGAGAGTTGTTTTGGTGCAAGGGGGAGCATTGAATTTGAATATGAAGGTGGGTCTATAGCAGTTGATCAACATCAAGATGAAAAGACTTAGCCACACGTGTATGATGTCTGTGAAGATATTGCAGCACCAGACAAAGAGGCTTGTGAACCCCACTGTGCACAACCACAAGTGGACGAAGATTTGGTGAATCTAGCAACACAACTTTCCTATGACGACTTCGTGATACGAGCAACAGATCTTGTTGATGATGATTTGATGAATCCAACAACAGATCTTTTTTATGAAGATTTGGTGAATCTAGAAATACAATTTGTTGATGACGACTTGGTGATGCGAGCAATAGAGCTCGCTGATGATGATTTGGTGAATCCAACAACAAATCTTGTTGATGATGATTGGGTGATTCCAACAACACAAATTGTTTATGAGAGTAAAAATACTATGGTTAGTCCAATGATTAATATTGTTGATGTAATCTTAGATAGAGAAATTTTGTCTAATGATGGTTGGTTGTAGATGACGCAACAAAAACATCATATTTACATGATGCTATTTGGTGAGGTAATCCCACTTGAGTCAGTTGAATTCAATCTGTTTGCAATAGAAAAAATTAGTGAGGAAGAAACAAAGATAAAGATAGAAACAAAAACAGAGATAAAGGCAAATGCAAAGAAATAATTCTACAAAGAGAAAATAGAAACAAAGATAGAGGAAAAATCAGAGAAGGAAGTGCAACAGGAGAAAGCTTCCATTGTAGAGAAAAAGGAAAAAAACCAATGCTGTTTTGATTCTTTTACACTTACCATTGATTTCTAATGTGCAGGTAAACAAATTGATTATGAATAAGAGTTAAAATTCCTTGAAACATGGCTTGCAACACCTATCTAGATGAGGTCTACATAGAAGGATTAGATATGAATGATAAAGACATCATGCATGATGAACATATCAATGGAATTTTTAGGTATTGGATTTTTGAAGAGAAAATATTATTCTCATCTTACGTTGCAACAAATTGATGATGAAAACCACACTACAGAAGACAATATATGGTAGCAACCCACATACAAGTCATGTCTTAAAGAATTCCAGGACATTCTTAGACAACCTGGAGCAATATAAGACATGCACCAACAAACAAAGAAACTGAGGTTTGAAGAATACAATGAGAAGAAAATCCTAAAACAATTTAGAGGCTATATAATCTCGAAAAAGAGAAGAAAAATAAATCTAGTTAAAGTCAATTTTTTAAATTGTAAGCATTACTGAGGCATAGACCAGTAGGTATATTAATTAATTTTTTATGCAGTTGTAATTAAGGGGGAGTGCTGGAGAATCTAATTCCAACCACTTGCTAGGTGTCGAAACCGTCCATCTAAGTGTCCCAGTTCAGTTTCACTTAGTCTAGTTTTAGTTCAGTCTTAGTGCAGTCATTTAATGTTGACGTCTCCAATGTAATATTATTTAACTCATTCATAATATTCATAAGTGTAATCCTCTGGTCCACTTATTTTCAGTTTTCAATCCTTGTCAGATATATGTAAATTTCCATACCTTTACTATTATTTTGAGTGAGTGGTTAGTTCACTAAGTGCTTTTCAACAAGGTCAGTGTTATAATTAGTTCAAAACCCTAGGTCAAAAACAACTGGGGGATAAACAAGCTCTGATACCTTTTTCAAGTTTTCTAGTTACAACCACAAACAACTTCCAAAAGCTTACTATTAAGTTGAGTAGGTGTAGTTCCATGTTCCTGAAATGGCCATGTAATTGATTGATGAGTCTCAAAATTAATATAACAAAAATAACATTAAATGAAGCTATCTTGAATATCTTCACCAACTCCTAATTAGTAGATGAAGCTATCTCTAATATCTTCACTAACTCCTATTAGATCCACCTGAGATAGAACCAACAAATTCCTTCTTTGTGACTTGCAACAAACTGAAATTCCTTCTTCACGACTTGAAACAAATTCAATAATTGCAGCAAAATTAATAAGATATTGATAAAAAAATCCCACGTAGGTGTTTACACTTCTCTGTTGGAAATTTAATCTCAACCACCTCGTTAATTATACTCATAGAAGCCATACTTTTGATCGACCTGTAAATGTTTACACTTCTCTGTTGGAAAATTAATCTCAACCACCACATTAATTATATTGATAGCAACCATACTTGTGATAGCCGTGTAAATCAATCAAGTAGATATTTTGTAGGTTACGTATTTATTTTCCAACTAAAGGACATGGCTTAAACTAAATTACTCATTTATTTAATGCACGGTTGGTAAAAATGTATAGTGAGGCATTGATTCCTCAACTAATATATGTACTTTGTACAATCGCCCATCTTGTGTCTTAATGTTTTGACTATGTCATGAATTACTGTATTTGAAATGTATGTTTTGATAAAACAAGCATGTAGAAGCATTTTTCACAATGGATGACGCAATTCTCTGAATTCAGGAGGAGAAAATTGTGGAGCATTTGTGGTGGGAATGCTTTTATAGGTTTTAGATTGGTGAATTGTAAATCTAATAAAAAATCGTGTTTTACATAGTGAAGGAGACACAATCTCCATATGAATGATTTTCAATGTTTTTGAAATCATAATATAAAATATATTTTGTTGTGATATGTTTCTGGAAATTTCACTTCTAGTTTTTACCTTGCAACCAGGTAAAGTTGTTTGAGTTTTTGCTCCATTTTAGTTGTGCAAGTCAACTATGATTTAATCTTTGTGGTTTTTTTTAATAGAAATAATCCTATGTATTATCTTTCACGTGGTATGTTTTATTTTTTTCTCCTATGCGTAAATTTGTTTTTGATTTTTTCTCCATTTTAGTTCTGCAAGTCAACTATGATTTAATCCTCATGATTGTGTTTAAGAGAAAAACTCCTTTTTCTTATATTTCACATGGTATCAGTGCAGGTTTAAAATTTTATTACCTTCTAAATCATAGCATCAAGCACAAACTTGACTAATCCACAAATACCTCAGTTTAATGGAAAAAATTATGATTATTGAGCTATTAAAATGAAGGCTTTGTTTTCTACACAACACATTTGGGATTTTGTGGAGAATGGGTTCCAAGAACCAATAGTTGTAGCAACATACAATGTCTTGTCGCAATTGATCAGGAGTTCATAATTTTTTCTCAAAATTCAAAGTTACAGGATTGGGTTCAAACTGGGATGGTTGTGTATCTCTTGTCTTCCTGATTCCAGCGCCACAAATAGTTCGAAAAACAGATATTGTATGAGGGAGATATCACATTCTAATAAAAAATCCAAATAGGTATATTTTTCGATAGGTTGACCAGGGTTGACTAGGATGCACAATTAGCAAAAGAAATATTCTAAGGAAAATTCCTTCCTCAGACCAAATTACAAAATGACAAGTGGCACCATTTTATTGGTCGAATTGGTTTTACGTTGGTTTGGTGGACAAATTAAAGGGTGCAATGTGGCTAGCCTTGAGGCTGCCACATGTTCCCTTAATGGTGTATCGAAATTTTTGTGAGGTCCACACGGCTCGATCCTGTGACCCTGGGCAAGGCACGCAAACAACACAAATGCCTGAGCTGCAAGTAGTTCTTAACAACTACGGTACGTGACTTATATTTAGAGTTCATTGCAATTCACATTGGGGGTTTGGGACCGCAAGCGGTCCCAACCCACCAGCAGCCGCATGTGTTGTTCACATGGAAAGTATAATGTTAACCACCACCGTCGTGGTCTTTGGCTTTAACCGATCGTTCTATCCGCCATCAGTTCGAGTACAGTGTTCACATGCCATATTTAAACTGTTAACTCTCTGTGCAGTCTCCGTTCAACCCACTTCTTCAACCCTGGTTCCAAACCTTTACTGTAGTCTTCCATCAAGTTCCTCTCCATATGTTCTGCTAACCATTGTGTTAGCCACGGGTTTGGGGTGTTCATGTGGCCACCCCAACCACATTAATAATTGTGATGGTTAAAACATGCATAGGTTTGGCAGCTTGCCCAAAAAGGCATAAATCCAATATTTTAACTCCAGTTAAGTGTAGTCGTCCTCTTTTAATGGAGTTTTTCTAGGTGTAACTGGGAAAATGAGTAGGAGACTCTATTTTCACCCATTTATAGTGAATGAAGAGTCATTTTTAACTAATTGGAGCATTCTGAAGCCATTGGTGTAGAGAAAACAACCATTAGAGGCCTGTAACTACATGTATTTGCAAAATTTTGAGCATAATGAAAGATGAACATGCCATTGGGAGTTGGACCAGCAGATGTAGCCTAGGAGGGGTGAACTGCTTCATCATGCCTATTGTGTGAATTATGTCTGGTGACTTATTTCTCTATTTTACACTTCTGTTCAGTGTTATTTATGCTTATTTCATGCTTCTAATTCACTAAAATCATCTGTAATTCATGGTTAAAAATCCTCAATCCTTAGGAAAACTAATGAGAAAAGTATGCACATGTTTATAAACTGAAAAGACACTTAGCACATCAAAACTAATATAGTCATTTTCAGATTAGACTGGTATCCGAGCTAGAGTTTATTCTCTGGCATTGTTTAGTGCAAAGAATTGTTTAACTGTTTGCAAGTTTTATATGCCTACTAGGCTCAAGCTCAAAAGAGGAGAAGAAAAATTGGTACGAGTATAATGGTCTCAAGAAGAGCCAAATAAAAGGAGAGAAATACTGCCACAATCTCCACCACCTAGTTCACCTGCTAAGGAAGGAGAAGCTACATTAAGTATGCCCCATGAGAAAGGATAAATCCATAAATAATTTGATCCCAAAGAGGAAGAAAGAGTGTTAGAATCCTTTATCAAGAAAGGAATGAGAGACTAGAAGGAGAAGGATCCAAACTTCACAAGGAAGGTTAGGGATCTTCAGGAGGTCACAATGATGAAGATAAGTCAAAGAAGGGAAATGGAGGAAATGGAGGCAATGGAGAGCCATCATCCTCTCCCTCATCATCATCATCCTCTACTTATTCTTCAATACATCAACCACACATGTCAAATAACACTCGCAAAAGTCATTTTTTAAAACTTGATGTTAAGTTTGAATTTTCAATGTTTAATGGTGAAGTCAATGCAGAAAATCTTGATAATTGGACTAGAAAATTGGAGGTCTATTTGAGAATCAAGAACCTTCAAGATGATGATACCAAAATCCAATTAGCTTCATTGAGAATGAAAGGTGCAACACCTATTTGGTGGGAAGCCAAGACAAAGGAGAAGATCAAGAAACATGGTAAGATTATTCTATCATGGTAAGATTTCATTGCTGCTATAAAACAACAGTTTTATCCATTAGCTCATATGTTGATCTAGGTGGATATTGGTGTCCACCCACCTATTCCATTTGGACCCACACTATCAATTCTTGCAGCTTTTCACATTCAGCACCACTTACTATTTTGAGCAGTTTTTCGGGTCCTGAACTTTCAGAGCCATTTTGAGGCCCTAAATGAAGTTTTTTTGGAAAAAAGGGAGCAACATGGGTCATAGATCAATGTTTCTCACTAAAAAGTTATAGTCCTCAGATAGATATTTCTAACGAGCTATTGAGCACGTCAAATGGAGATCGGATGCCAAAGTTACATCCCTAGGAAGTTGAAACACCAACTTACCCAAACGGGACCCACAGTTTTGGCGCTTCATCTCCTAGAGTTAGGTTTTTGGACGTTTCAGTTTTTTCCATTTTTTATCAATAATAAATAGGCCCTTGAGCCTCATTGTAAAACATTTTAGAGGTCTGTAGCCACCACATCTCTTCTTAGAGATTCACTACCAGCACCCTATCTATTTTATTTCCATTATGTCTGTAAGCATATTTATGTTATTTGATATTAATGAAATCATGCATTACTTCTGCTACATCTCTATTTTTATGGTTATTTCTATATTCTGTTGCATTCCTGCATAAATCTGGATCATATGCAGAAATCCATAATGAACTGGAAAAACTTTAGGCAATTGAAGGGACAAAATGTGCAAGAATACAACCAAGAATTTATGAGAAGAGCTCTCTTATTAGTGGTATATTTGCAGAGCCAAGATACTTTTCTCAAGTACATAGGAGACTTGCATAGCTATCTTAAACATAATATTCTCATGTTTAACCCCACCAGTCTAGATTAAGTATGTGTTTAGGCCACACATCTAGAAGCTAGAGGGAAAAACATTTCTGAAGAGGGTAGAAAGAAACCTTTTAAGGTTAAAAGCAAACAGAAGACCTCAAAATGTAAAATCATTAAGAATTCATCTGTTAAGAAAGAGGGAGAGAAATTGGTTTGTAAAAATTATTCAAAATAAGGCCATGTGATGAAACTCATTGCTGGAAATTAGATCCTGAAACGAGGCTAAGGAAACCAAATAACAAAAGGAAACATAAAAATACTGCTACAATGCAACATGATTTAGGAGATGATTCAAGTGATGAATTTAATATTGGAGCCATGGGATTGAAGAACATGAAGGGAAAATAAATTGAAACTAAACCCAGTACTATTACATCAAACTGTCACATACATGCTCGAAATGAAGAAGAAAGAATTGAACTGTTTCATGTGAGGGTCATATCCAAGCATACCAAGATTGACACATTGTTTGACAGTGGGTCACAAGAGAACTTAATCTCTGAATACTTCGTCAAGAAACTTAACCTTGAGACCATACCACATCCAAAACCATATCCATTGGGTTGGGTTTGTAAGGATTCAAATTTATAAGTTTCAAAGAAGTCTATATTGTGGTTTGTAATCACTACAAATGTTGTTGACACACTTGAATTAGATGTGGTTCCGCTTGACATAACAGGTATTGTGTTGGGGAGTCCTTACTTGTATGACAGGAAAGCGATCTTTGATCGCCATGAGAATAAATATCATTTATTCAAATATGGCAAGGAGTACATTGTTAGAGCACATCGTAAGAAGAAAAACATTGCTATTGTAAATGATGGACAGGTAAAGTGGCTGGTGAATTCAAATAAGAATTTTATTCTTCTTATGATTAAGACTAAATTTGATGTTAATCATGAATAATTTGAGGGATGTGATCCTAATTTGTAATCATATTTATATGATATATT
Organism: Pinus albicaulis; assembly: GCA_034641835.2. Lineage (NCBI taxonomy): Eukaryota > Viridiplantae > Streptophyta > Pinopsida > Pinales > Pinaceae > Pinus > Pinus albicaulis. The sequence goes on along the minus strand of CM076582.1, from coordinate 845,127,811 downwards.
TAATGCACATCATGATATGCTTGAAGAGCCCACAGGATTGCCTCCAAAAAGAGAGATTCAACATGAGATTTAGTTGCAGCAAGATTTTCCTCTTCCAAACATCAGTATGTATTGCATGTTGATAATGGAGAATGTTGAAATAAAGAGGCAAATAAAAGAGATGTTGGACAAAGTAATCATAAGGCTAAGAATTTCACAATGTGGTTCACCCATAGTCTTGCTATCAAAGAAAGATGGGACTTGGCGCATGTCTGTAGATTTTCGAGCTTTAAACAAGATGACAGTAAAAACTCGTTACCCACTCCCAAGGATAGATGATTTTATTGAACAGCTGAAAGAAGAAAATTTTTTCACTAATTTATATTTACAAAGTGGAAATCATCAAGTCAGAATTGCATAAAGTGATATATGGAAAACTGCATTCAAAACCAAACAAGGACTCTTTGAGTGGTTAGTTATGCCATTTGGTTTGTGTAATGCACCAGAAACTTTTATTTGTGTTATGGATAGTGTTTTGTGCCCATTTCTTGATGATTTTGTGATTTTGTACTTAGAAGACATATTTAATTTCAGCAAAACAACAGAAGATCATCTCTTGCATGTGAATAGAGTGCTTGATACTTTGAAGAAAGAGAAATTGTATCTTAAGATGTTAAAGTGTGAGTTTGGAAAGACTTGTTTGGTTTATTTGGGAAATATTGTAGGAGGAGGAGAGTTGAGAATTGATCCTTCTAAAGTGGAAGCCATTGTGAATTTTCCCACACCCAAAACAGTAACTGAGGTAAGAATTTTCTTAGGTGCAACTCAGTATTAGAGAGATTTTATTGCTAACTTTTCTCCCATAGCATCTCCTATGCATGCAGTGACAAGTATGAAGAAAGGCTTCCAATGGGGAGGAAAACAATAGCAAGCTTTTGAAGCTTTAAAAGACAATATCAGTTCATCTCTAGTCCTTGCATTACCAAATTTGAGATAGTGATTCGAGATTCAAACCTATGCTAGTGAATATGCCATGGACGCAGTTCTTTCACAGCATGGTAAGCCTATCGCTTCGCATTATAAAAAATTTAATGGTGCTGTAACTAATTATACTACTGTTGACGGGAAAATATGTCCAGCCAATAGTAGGGGATCTCCCCGGTAGAAAGTCCCAATTAGACCTTGAACTGTTTGGAGTAGGGATCCCGTCCGGGGTGTGGGTCCGGCTACTGCTTAAGAGGCCTTCCCTTCGGTCTCAAAAGAACCTGATTGAACCTGCGGACACACACTTATTCACATGATACAGAATACATGACTGATGCGTTAAACATGAATAAAATACTATGCGTAGCGAGGCAATAAATAAAGCATGTATGCCTAAGGAGATGTTGTTAGCAACACGTCTTTGGGGTACTTCTTGTAAGGTAGTCTGACCACAATAGAAATAGTTCTTTATGGTGAGATGTCCCTTTATTTTCTAAAAGATAAAACGAAATGCTAACAAAATAGTTCATTAACATTCATTAATAGAGAAAATGGTAAACTGAACATCATCAACACAAACACAGATAGCCATGATGCATAAATGATGCTATAAAGAGGGAAGCTTCATTAATCAAAAGATGTTTTGAAACTGTATAAGAAAATACACATAGTGTTCACGCAGTAAGACACGTCATCCTAAAAAAGGGGTTTTAAAAAGTATCTGTATTCATATGCACAAGAGTATAATACTTCCTATACAATGCTATGTAGCTCTTGAGTCTCCAAAAGAAAAAGCCCTTGTATTTTCCCCGCAGGGGTTTTTATAGATCAAAATGCCCTTTGGGCTCCCTGACTTTTCGCCTGCTTGTCGGTTGAGTTTCCCTGCGACCTGGGAGAACATGCGACCTGCGACCTGGCCAGTGAATGCGACTTGCGACCTTCTAAAATGTGCGACCTGCGACCTGGCCAATGAGTGCGACTTGCGACCCAGTGATACTGAGTCATGGAGGCGGTCGTGCAATAGAGAGATCAGGAGCATCAATCTGCTTTCCTTTTAGGAAGTCTCGCCAGGTCTGGTATTCTGCTACTATAGGAGAGACTAGAGGGACTTCCTCTTTCAACCGATGCATACATTCCAGAGCATTAGGGATCAGAGTTTCTTTCTTTTGCGAAATCTGGTTCGAAAGGGAGGCGAGCTTGGTATAAACCCGCACTGGCGTGACAAGTAATTGACTCAGATTTTCTTGTGATGCTGCGACTTCCGGGGCGGCAGCATCTTGCTTGATAGGCTGCTAGAATGACTGTATTTCTTGTTCTACTTGTTCCCAGGTCTTACTTTCATCCAATGCCCCTAGCGAAGGAATGTGGTGCAGAGTGTTCATTGAGTCTATGCTGATGATCAGGTGTTCGTATGAAGACATCACCTTGTCCAAATCTTTGGATAGCTTGTCCTTGGATTGCATCTTCATCCAGATTTGGACTTTGGCATCTTGCGTATGAATCCAATCCTTCTTAGGCAAATGCTCGGGAACTTGAGGGTATTGCACTGTCTAGTTCATCATTTTATCTAGAGCGACCGAGGCTTCCTTGAGCTGCTCATGCTTCTGCTTCGTTTCTGCTCGTGCTCTTACCAATGGGGCAACTGTTTGCTTTATGGTGAGCATTTCTCCATACACCTGCCTCATGGTCGTCTCTAATACATCGCATTCTTGCATAATGGAGAGTGGAACTTCATTTACTGGGGGAGCCTTGTTTTGGAGTTGTTGCATCTCTTTTTCCAATACCGACCTCTCCTGTTCTGCCTTCTTCTCCCGATGCTCCGCTACTTTTAGTCTATTTTGTAGAGAAATGATTTCTCTACTCATTCTGGTGACATTCTCTTTTGTGGCTGTGGCGAAAGCAGTGCCTGCCGAGGCTGTAATCACAATGTTAGTCCTCGTATCCAAGACTATATCCTTTTCAGTTGCAACTGTGGATGCAATGGAAGGACTTTGTGCCATGGCCCTCCTCTTCTCTTGCCGAATTTTGAAAGAGAATTGGTCGAATGTGAGCCTGGTTAAGTCAAAGACATCCTCTTCCTGCCCCTGGGGGGAATCAACATCAGAGAGAATGTTTCCTATACCGCCTAGAGGAACCTCTAGGGGGGATATGTCGATGACTTCTATCAATTCATCCTCTTCATATTTCTTCTTCTTTTCCTCCTCTTCTCTCTTCATCCTTTCTTCTTCTTCCCCTTGTTGGCGCTCGGTTTCTGCTTTTTCATGCACTTCCTGTCTCCTGCGCTCTGTTTCTGCCACTGCTTCTATTTCGGCTTTCCTCTTTCGTTCGGCTGTGGCGTCTTTCTTTGATTTCCTTTGACGTTCAGCTTCAGCTCTGTCAAGTTCTTCCTTGAGCGCTCGTTCTGCTGCAGCCTGTGCTTCCTTTTCCTGCTTTTCTTTTCTGACCTCCTCGTCTTGCTTCTTCTTCTGACCTGCCTTTGAATTCTTCTTGCGTTTATCTTCGTCCTCCTTTAGCTTCTTTTCTTTCTCCTGCTGGGCTTTGGCCTTTGCTTCTCTCTGTTGCAAAGAAGTGTCAGTCCCTATGCTGGTCCAGGGATTTTTAGCTATAGAGGAAGAAGCGCCTCCTAACTTATGGCTCCTGTCTTCCAAGATTTGATCATCCTGGTCCTCCTGGCCAGAGTCCACCCCCAGCGCAAGTTGTCTATCTACATTGTACCAGTTTCTTCTCTCATCTTCTTTCGGGCGTTCTGTATGCTGGTAGTTCCACTTGAATTTGGCCCTCTTGCAGTGTTCAGGAACTATCCTTTCCGGGTCGTATGTCCTGTATTCCAAAGTCCTTAGTTGATAACTTTTCATCTCTTCTCCTTTAGCCACTACCTCTTTGAAGTCTTTAACCGTATAGGCACCGATAGTAAGGGGTAGAGCAGGCCAAGGCTTCTTCTTCCCTTTGGAAAGGACACTGGAGAACCCCAAGGTCATTTGGTAGCATATCTCTTGCATGAGTACCTTGTCAGTAACAAAGTGAGGCAAAGCCTGTGGTGGCTTGAATGTGCCGAAGACTCGGATGATAGTATATTCAGTGAACGGAAACCAATGTGCCACTTGGCCTAGCGTCTCCCTGGCTCGCCAAGACATGCAAGGGGCGTCTTGGCCAAATATTTTCTTGAAAAGAGCGGGGATGAATATCTGAGAAATTGGCTCTATATCTTGTTTGTACCTAGAATCCCAGAACACTTTGGTTTGGAGATGAATTGCACTAGACTGTGTGGGATCCCAGTTATGTGCCCATCCTTCAAAATGCAACCACGCACAGACGGCATCCAACAGATACGAGGCCATATAGAATTCTGAAGGCATTCCTTCATTTGGGGCCAATGCCGAAGACAAGTTTGTCTGTATCGAGGTCATCAATATATTTTCCCAGTTGAAATGAGTGCCATGCACTGTCACATGTTCCATGATAGTAGCCCATGTGCCATTGAAGGTAGTGGCATCCGGGCGCCCATACAATCTGCAGAGCATGGCGGCAACTAACTTATATACTTTTCTCAGGCTGGCCACCGGATATTCTTGGTCCTTCTTGACTTTGAATTTTTCGGGTTCTTCCCACCACTGCCTGATGGTGTCTACTACAGGGACTGCATTGGCAATACCCCATCCTAGGGTAAAGTGTTCTTCTGGTTGAGGCAATGAGTAATACACGTGGGCGTCCGAGCCTACGAGCATTGAGAAAGCTTTTCCTTCACTGTCTCGGATCACAAACCTTTTGGGATCTGTTTTCTGAATGATCCAGTCTATTATTTCAGGACACGGGAATATGGCTGGATGTCCCCCATGCAAGATGCAATTTGGACCTTTTGAATTTTAGGTATATTTCCCGGTTTGGGAGATCTTTTGGAAATTCCTCTCCCGGTATAGCAAACTCATGATACACTTGGTACCATCGCATGCTGTCCCCTTTTGCGAAGGTGCAAAGGGTGTCTTTGTATATTAGTGGTGGGGACATTTCCATGTCTATGTCTATATCTTCTATCACTACTTTCTTGTCCTTCTTCCGAGACCCTGGGGTTGCCATGTCGCTAGAATCCGAGAGAACAGGTATACACTCTACGTCTGCTTCAAATTCACCTGTCATATTCATGAAGGAATCCCATGATAAGAACGACATGATTAAAAAAAAAACAATTACAGTTTGTCAAAGTTGAGGAAAAAACAAAAATTGAAATAATTGGTTTGCAGGGTCGCAGGGTCGCAAATCACATAAAAGGATAAAATTGCGACCTTGCGACCTTACGACTAGATCGCTGGGTCGCTGAGTCGCGAATCTACGAAAAGATGAAGACATGCAACCTTGCGACCTTGTGACCAGGTCGCTGGGTCGCAGGGTCGCAAACCATAGAAAAATGAAAAGATGCGACCTTGCGACCTTGCGACCTGGTCGCTAGGTCGCGGGGTCACAAATCAAAATAACCGAAAGAAATTGCGACCTCGCGACTAGGTCGCTGGGTCGCAGGTCGCACTTGGGCTTGCCAGGGGGTTTTGGGCGCGCGCAATGTGAAGGTTTTCTCCGTCTAACTAGAAAAATATCAGGCTAAAAGGGTCCAGGCAGAGTTGAGGGATGGCTTTGGGAGCAGGGGACAAGGCCATGAGGAACTGAACAAGACATATGGTGAGTTTGGGCACTTTTGGTGAAAGCAGGGTTATAAACAACCTAAACTGAAACAAAAAATGTAAAAGCTCATACAGAGAGAAATTTAAAGGCCTAAGAAGACATGGGTTTGGTAGGAAATGCTCATAATGGAAAGAACAGGAGGGAAATGACAACTTACCAAGGAAAATCGCGCCAGTCGAGCTGTCAGAGACATTTTCTTTCAATTCGCTGAATGTGAAAAATGCGACCTAGCGACCTAGCTTATATAAAGGGGTCGCACGTGCGGTCATTTAATGAGGTCACAAGGTCGCAATTTGAGTGGTTTAGAGGATCTGTGACCTTGCGACCTTGCGACCTGGCAACCTGGGGGTCGTGGGGTCCAAAGTCACGGGGTCGCAAATTCCCTTAAAAGTTGAGTTTTGTGACTTTGCGACTTTGCGACCTAGCGACCTGGGGGTCGCGGGGTCGCAAGGTCGTGGGGTCGCAGTTTTCATTAAAAACTTAGCTTTGCGACTTAGCGACCTTGCGACCTTGGGACCCTTAGGTCGCGGGGTCGCAAGGTCACTGAGTCGCAATTTTCTAAAACATGAGTTTTGCGACTTGGCGACTTGGCCTTATGGATTCTTCACTTGGTTTCTTTCTAGCTTCAAGGGGCTCCAAAAATTTGAAATGTGGTTTTTTTTGGAGGGTGTTGTAGGGGCTACAACAAATGGTGATTCACTAGACGAACCCAGAGTCTGTGCCGATGGTTAGTCTTGGTGGAGGGAGGGAGGGGTCTCTGCTGACTGTTTTCTTTTACCTTGCGGTTGACATTGCCTAGCCTTTTGGCACCTTGTTGGGTTGCTCAACCTGCTGGCCTGTTCGGGTGCTGTTTAACCAAAATTCATTCCTTCAGGTCTCCGGACTGGAAGGGTTGGAGAACTCCAGGCAGCTACAGGGTCCGGTATGATTATTTTGTCCTCATCGTGTTGCTCCGCTGCTAGCGAACCTCTCGGTCCCGGCAGAGTCACTGCCTAGGAATCGTGAATGTTGCTCCGCTGCCAGCGAGCCTGGTCAGTACCCCGGCGGAGTCGTTACATCACCTCTATGCGCAGGAAGCCTTTCTCAATCCTTTACCCTTTATTAGTGTGCTATTGCACTTATTTTGAATGTGCCTGAGGCACTTATTTAGATGTGCTCGTAGCACTTATTTGAGATGGCGATTTTGCCTGGGCGGATGAGGGATCCCGACTTATTTTGCTTGCAGAAAAGTTGTTCTTGGTCTGGTATGAGGACTTTGGTTTTTCCCAGATTCCCTGTCATAGCATAGAGTACCTCTTTTCCCTTCTGATCTGGTTACCACTACATCGTATTTTCTTTGCAGACACCCTCTCAGATTGGCGAGGTAGGCTTCCCGCTTAATGACTTGAGCGAGGCCATATGCTACCTCCAGGTGCGGAGAAAAAACAAGCTTTTTCCGCCTTCAAGTTTATTGGAAAAGGCCTTCCATCAGCATAGAACCTGTTGTAGTGTGCCAGTTGCGTGGCTCTAATAGATCCTTCCTTAAAATTTTATTTTATTTTATTTTATTTGTTTTTTTTTTTTTTTTTTAAAGGTGAGACAAGAAACTATGTTTCAAGGATAAGATAACCCTCTAAGGGCTGCTAAGTGAAATAGTGTTTGAGGTCATGCCCGTTTACCGAGAGGACCTCGACTCGTCCCTCAAGGGTTTGCAATCTAAATGTGTGGGATCCTAACTTCTCCTTAATTTGGAAAGGGCCTGTCCGTAGTGCTTGGAACTTGGAATGCTTCCCCTCTTCCTCATGAGCTTTGTCCCACTTAAGGACCAGGTCTCCTACCTCGAAACTTTTATTCCCTGTGGATTTTATATCAAACCATCTCTTGATTCGGCTCTGGTGGATGGCGAACTTTTCCCGGGTTTTTTTCCTTTTTTCCTCCAACTTCAGCAAGGTGTCGATTTGAGTCTGCAAGGTAGGGCATGGGGTACCATGACATTCCTGGGATAGATGAAGGGAAAGGAGAGATAGATGGGGAGGAAGAACAACTTCTTTTCCATAGACGAGAAAATATGGGGAGGTGCCTAGGGAGGATTTGGGAGTGATACGGTCAGCCCAAAGTGCATTGTGGAGGGCGTTGTGCCAGTTGCGCTGGTGGGACAGCAGGGTCTTCTTAATGATACAGATATGATTCTTGTTAGTAGACTCGGCTAATCCATTCCCCTGGGGATAGTAATTTGCAGAATTTTTCAGAACAATACCATTTTCCAGCGCAAAATCATATAATTTAAAAGATGAAAAGTACGTTGCATTATCGAAAACCAAAGAAGTCGGAACACCAAACCTGGTGATGATGGAATGCGTGAGGAATTCTATTACCTCCTGATCATTGATTCGGCGTAAAGGTGTTGCTTCAACCCACCTGGTGAAATAATCAGTAGCTATAAGAATATACTGGTGCTGTTTGGAAGTGTGAGGTGTGATTTCGCCGATTACATCCAAACCCCACTGTTGAAAAGGCTCCTCAATTACTACTGAGAGTAAGGGGGCGGCTGGTCGTCCTTCTCGATTTGCGAAATTCTGGCATTGGATGCATTTCTGGACATATGCATGTGCATCTCTGAAAAGAGTAGGCCAATAATATCCTGCGCGCATTATCTTATGGGCGGTAGTATCTCCGGAAAAATGACCTCCAGCTGGTTTTTCATGCAGCTCGGTCAAGATTTTCTGTGCTTCTTCATGCTCCAAGCAGCGTAACAGGACCCCATCGTAATGTTTCTTGAACAACTTACCTCGGATCAGTTGGTGAGATGCAGCTTTGAGTCTTATCGCGTGTTTCTGTCAGGCAGTTAGAGCAGGGTCCATGGTGCCTTGGGCTAGATATCTTGAAATGTCTGAATACCAAGAAAGGCTGCTTTTTTGGGGCACATGGTCACTCTGGTACATGTCGATTTCTTGTTCCCAACATTCCTCTTCAATTCCATGGGACCTTGCAGCTTCCGCGGCCATTTGGCATAAGCCCTGTCCTTTAACGGTGTGTACCGGTTTAAACTCTAAGTCGTATTCTTGCAAACACACCACCCAGTTGCCTCGTCTCTCGCCTAGCTCTTGCTGCATGAAAAGTGAGCGGACAGCTGGGTGTGGAACAAAAACCGTGACATGATTTTTCAAGATGTAGGGCGTAAAATGCTTGATTGCTTTGTAGACCGCATAGGCTTGCTTTTCGATTTCTGGGTAGTTCAACTCAGCTCCTTCTAAACCGGTACTCATGAAAGAAATGGGTCGTTCATCATTGTTACCATCTTTCTGCGTAAGAACAGCCGCAAGTGAGGAATCTGAAGCAAAAGTATATAGGATAAAGCCTTTGCCAAAATCTGGACTTTGGAGGGAAGGAGCTTCAGCTATAGCCTGTTTAATTTTGTCGAAGGACTCCTTTTCCGGCTGGTTCCACTGGAACATCGCATTCTTTTTTATCATTCCCTGCAGTGGCCTAACTATCTGGGTGAAATCCGAAATGAATTTGCGGACAAAATTTATTTTCCCCAGGAAAGGTTGCATTGCTTTCTTGCTGCTCGGGGGAGGAATCTGAGCAATAGCTTTTTCCTGTTCTGGATCAACTACAATTCCTTGCTTGGTTATAATGTGGCCTAACAGGTTCCCTTCTGCCACAGCGAAAACACTCTTTTTGGGGTTGAGCGAAATCTCGTACCTTCTGCACCTCTCGAATATTTGCTTGAGGTGGCATAAATGATCACCCCTGCGTTTTGAATACACAGTGGCGTCGTCTAAATAGACCACCACGCTCTGCCCTATCAATCCATGGAAAGCTATATCCATGGCTCTTTGGAAGGTAGCCCCTGCATTGATCAATACAAAGGGCATGCACCTGAAAGCAAAGGTCCCCCATTTGGTCCGGAAGGTATTTTTCAATCTGTCTGACTCATCTACAAGCACCTGGTTATAACCAGAGAAGCCATCCAATAGGGAGAACATTTCAGATCCAGACACAGCTTGCAATATCTGTTCCATGGGTGGCACCGGGTAGTTGTCTTTGTTTGAGGCCCGATTCAGATTACGGAAATCTACGCACAAACGGATCTCGCCAGACTTCTTTCATACCGGTACCAAATTTGACACCCACGTGGAGTGACAAACTTTGAAAATAATGCGTGCATCCAAGAGTTTCTTAAGTTCTTTCAGAATCATTGACTCCAAAGCTGGATGCACTTTTCAGAGTTTCTGTTGGAAGGGCTTAACGCCTTCCTTCACGGGTATCACGTGCTGAATGATCCGAGTATCGTATGTACATAGATCGTCATAAGTCCAAGAAAATACGTCTCGATACTTCCGAAATAATTGGGTGAAGGCCCGTGTCTCCTCATCACTACATTCTTTGCCGAGGTTAACAAGCTTTGGGTTCTCATCTGACCCCAAGTTCACTTGGCGATGTGCCTATATGGAACTTTGCACTTTGGTGTTACGGGGGCCGCAGAATTGGCTTTGCATATCGAAGAGATTTTCTAATGACACCACCCTCTTGGGCATGGAGTTCTCTTTGCGTTTATCATGTTCTTTCTGCAAAGCATGATCATGCTCTGCCTCGTCTATCGACGCGTCCTTGAACACTTCAGCGTTGAACATAAAGTCCAAGATCTGTTGATCATCGTCAAAAACGCGTAGATTAGTAATGTTATCTGGCACAAAGGGTCTATATAAAACTTCAATAGAAAAACCATCCCTCAAAGGGGTAAATCTAGCAGCAGCATTAGCCAGAGTATCAGCTGCTACATTAGGCATTCTAAGAACAGATTTAATTCCAAATGCATCAAAAGCACAAATCAATTTCCATACCTCTTGTTGATACGTTTTTAAATGTGAAGACAAACAATGAATAGTGTTACGTACCTACCGAGTGATAATCTCAGAGTCTCCAATAACTCGTTGGCATTTTACCTTTAAATCCAGTGCCTTCTTAAGTCTGAGGATTAAAGCCTCGTATTGAGCAGGGTTGTTGGTGCACTGGAACTCTAGCCGACATGAGATTAAGAATTTGTTCTTCTGAGGGTCAAGCAAGATGTATCCCACACCAGCTCCATCATGGGTCTTGGAACCGTCATAGTACTGGGTCCACATGTCATTTTCTGGTTCCTTCGAGGTAGTAGGCTGCGAAGGGATTTCGGCTTGGTGTGGGACAGGGGTGGCTTGCTCCTCCGCGACAAATGCCAGTTCATATTGGACCTCGAGGCCTACCGAAGACTGAGGGGATTAGTAACATCCGAATGTGGCCTCCAGAAAACACATGCCAAGCTCCTCCTGGGCAAAGCTGATGGGTTCATTAGCGGCATCCAAATCAGTCACGGTGTGTTTCATAAATGGTTCACTTTCGACCTTGATTTGGTTGTTCCGCCCCTTATAAGGGAGCCATAAGTGGAACCAGCCGATGGCGAAATAGCCTTGTAACTTGCTGGACCAGTCTCTACTAAGCAATAGACCGTATGCTTCAGGAATGTCCACAACTACAATATCAATGCATTGATGGACCCTAGAATCTGACGACAGGCGGATGATGACATTATTCAACTCTCCTACGGCTGGCACCTGTGATCTATCGAGTTGTATGATTTTTGCGTTAGTTTTCTCTGGGCGAATGTTCAAGTTCTTATAGACAGATAAAGGCATGACGTTTGTAGAGGCACTAGAGTCAACTAGACAGTTGTGAACGTTAAAGTTAAAAATCTCGAAGGACAAAAGGAAAGGAGGGGTGGATCCTCTTGAGTTCGTATTGATGGAATTTACTATAGACTGTACATCTAGACCGGCTTGCGCAGACGTGTTGCTCACAGTTTTCATAGCTGAAGTATTCGCGAAAGCCTTTAGAATGAGATCTCTTTGGTTAGTAATGCGGGCAAGCTCGTAGAGAGAGATATTTGCTCTTGTTTTTTTCATATCCTCAACAATTTTATAGCTAGAATCTGGTTGAGGGCTAGGTTCGATAGGGGTTTCTGGGGATTTTGTCGGGAGCTTTCCCTTTTGACTTTCTCGGGTAATGTTGTTGGCGGGCTTCTCTGGAGCAGATTGTTTTCCGTTCCCTGGGGGCAGAATTTTCCTTAGGAAAGCCCTTTTCTTGTCTTCATAAGATTGCTCGGGAACAGGTCCTTTGCTCCTTAGACTATAATTCCGTATGGGCTGGTCTTTGGGATTGTCTGCCATGTTGATATCAATGGAGGTAAGGTTGTTCCCCCCTCGAATTATGTCAAAAGAAAGGACAGAGGACCCTGGTTCTTCGTTCGAGGGCAGATCCTCATCGTGATCGGAAACATAATCCTCCGTCATATCCCCTGGGGTTTTTTCATCTAAAATCTGATTAACTATTGCTGTCATCCTGCCAATCCATTGAGGGCATGTTTTTTTAGAGTGGGCATCTTGGTGGAAAGAACAGAAGTTATCTTTCCCTATTTCTTCCACATTGAGAGTAGTATTCGGGTTAAACGGAGGTCTGTTGGTGTTGGGATTGTTTTTTCTGAAAAAGGGTTTGGGTGGTTTAGTGCTAGTTGTGGATTCTATGCCCTTTCTCCTTAGGTCAGAGACTTCATTTGTTAATAGCTTGAGGGTCTTGGTTATGCTTTCGAAATCAAACACATCTTTATCCCTATCCGTAGTCTTAGGAGCGGAGGACTGACCCTTTTTTGTGATTGGCTTGTGATCATCTCTCCCTTCGTGTTCGATGGCTCCTATCGAAAGCATATCTTTCTCCACAGCTAGAGAAACCTCATAATTAGCCATAAGGGTAACGCGGGCTTCACATTTCACGAAAATATCGATGTCGCTAGGGAGGGCCTTGGTATAGTAGTCAATGGTGATTGAGTCATCCAACGCCAGGTTTGGGGGAAATTTCTACAGTATGGTTGAAAAGCGCTGGTTGAAGTCCTTAACCTTCTCCTTTTTATGACACTTGATGGTGCTCAATTCCGTGAGGAGCATGGAAGGGGTTTTATCTTCTGAAAACTTCTGCAGGAACACGCGACGGAATTGGTCCCATGAAGTAATAGAGGTACTGGGGAGGGAGCGGTACCATGTGGCCGCTTTGTTTTCAAGAGTGTGGGGAAACAGTCGACATGCGATGTCATCGGACTGAACTCTCATGATTTGCAGAGACAAATAGAAACTGCTTATATGATCTTCAGCTAAGGTGCCTTTCTCAAGATCAAACTTGGGGAGGTGTTTCTCCGGATGTCTAGGCATATCGTGGAGTGGGCCCAAGAGATTTAATGGGGACTGAGCCATCCAGACTAGTGGTTGCACTCTCCTAGCCCGCTGGTGCTGCCTGAACTCAGGCTCAGATTCACCTCCCGAACCTGAGACCGATGCTTCTGACTCATGGCGAGAGTGTTCGTCTTGATGTCTCTCACGGTAAAGAAAGTCTCTAAGATATCCCAAGTTGTGGAAAGGAGGCCTAATTGGGTTTGGGTGATGGTTGTGGGCATGGTTTCCTTGGCCTCGGCCTCTATCTCCTCTACCTCCAGCCCCACGGCCTCTATTTCCTTCACCTTCATTTCTGCGAGCTCTATTTATTTTGCCTTCATTTCTACGAGCTCTATTTCCCCCGCCTTCATTTCCTTGGCCTCTGTCTTCTCCACCCTCCCCAGGTGGGGGGTGTGCCTGGTTGTTGTTTTGCCGGGTCTGGTTAGGTTGGGAGTTGGGGAAAGGTTTGGTGTCACCAAATTCCTCGCCCTCTTGGAGAATCGGGTCGTTTTCCTCAACAGCAGTGCCGAGGTCTTCCAGCATGAGATTCACGAGCTGGGGTATGGTACTCACTAGGGCACCATTACGAGTGATGTTCTCGTCAGGGGCCTAGTGTGGGCTAGAAATTCCATGATTGGGGTAAATCATAAATCTCTGATAAGATTGCGGGAAACTGGGCGCAAGGCGCTCAACTGCGCTCTGGTGATTTCGTAATATCGAGTCTACCCCCCTGGGATATCTTCCAGAGGAGGAGGGATAGGTTCATCATTTATGACCTCCCTGTGGGGAGTTTGTGATGGAAAGTTGGTTGTATGCTGGGAGGCTTCCATCAGGCCCTCCTTCTAGCACCAATTCTGTTGACGGGAAAATATGTCCGGCCAACAGTAGGGGATCTCCCCGGTAGAAAGTCCCAATTAGAACTTGAACCATTTGGAGTAGGGATCCCGTCCAGGGTGTGGGTCTGGCTACCACTTAAGACGCCTTCCCTTCGGTCTCAAAAGAACCTGATTGAACCTGCAGACACACACTTATTCACATGATACAGAATACATGACTGATGCGTTAAACACGAATAAAACACTATGCGTAGCGAGGCAATAAATAAAGCATGTAAGCCTAAGGAGATGTTGTTAGCAACACGTCTTTGGGGTACTGCTTGTAAGGTAGTCTGACCACAATAGAAATAATTCTTTATGGCGAGATGTCCCTTTACTTTCTGAAAGATAAAACGAAATTCTAACAAAATAGTTCATTAACATTAATTAATAGAGCAAAAGGTAAACTGGATATCATCAACACAAACACAGATAGACATGATGCATAAATGATGTTATAAAGAGGGTAGATTCATTAATCAAAAGATGTTTTGAAACTGTATAAGAAAATACACATAGTGTTCACGCAGTAAAACACGTCATCCAAACAAAGGGATTTTAACAAGTATCTGTATTCATATGCACAAGAGTATAATATTTCCTATAAAATTATATGTAGCTCTTGAGTATCCAAAAGAAAAAGCCCTTGTATTTTCCCCGTAGGGGTTTTTATAGATCAAAATGCCCTTTGGGCTCCCTGAATTTTCGCCTGCCTGCCGGTTGAGTTGCCCTGCGACCTGGGAGAACATGCGACCTGCGACCTGGCCAGTGAATGTGACTTGCGACCTTCTGAAATGTGCGACTTGCAACCGGGCCAGTGAGTGCGACTTGCGACCCACTGATACTGAGTCATGGAGGCGGTCGTGCAATAGAGAGATCAGGAGCATCAATCTGCTTTCCTTTTAGGAAGTCTCGCCAGGTCTGGTATTCTGCTGCTATAGGAGAGACAAGAGGGAATTCCTCTTTCAACTGATGCATACATTCCAGAGCATTAGGGATCAGATTTTCTCTCTTTTTGGAAATGTGGTTCGAAAGGGAGGCGAGCTTGGTATAAACCCGCACTGGCGTGACAAGTAATTGACTCAGATTTTCTTTTGATGCTGCGACTTCTGGGGCGGCAGCAGCTTGCTTGATAGGCTGCAAGAATGACTGTATTTCTTGGTCTACTTGTTCCCAGGTCTTACTTTCATCCAATGCCCCTAGCAAAGGAATGTGGTGCAGAGTGTGCATTGAGTCTATGCCGCTGATCAGGTGTTCGTATGAAGAAATCACCTTGTCCAAATATTTGGATAGCTTGTCCTTGGATTGCATCTTCATCCGGATTTGGACTTTGGCATCTTGCGTATGAATCCAATCCTTCTTAGGCAAATTCTCGGGAACTTGAGGGTATTGCACTGTCCAGTTCATCATTTTATCTAGAGCGACCGAGGCTTCCTTGAGCTGCTCATGCTTCTGCTTGGTTTCTGCTCATGCTCTTAACAATGGGGCAACTGTTTGCTTTATGGTGAGCATTTCTCCATACACCTGCCTCATGGTCATCTCTAATACATCGCATTCTTGCATAATGGCAAGTGGAACTTCATTTACTAGGGGAGCCTTGTTTTGGAGTTGTTGCATCTCTTTTTCCAATACCGACCTCTCCTGTTCTGCCTTCTTCTCCCGCTGCTCCGCTGTTTTTAGTTTGTTTTGTAGAGAAATGATTTCTCTACTCATTCTGGTGACATTCTCTTCTGTGGCTGCGGCAAAAGTAGTTCCTACCGAGGCTATCATCATAGGGTTAGTCCTCGTATCCATGACTATATACTTTTCAGTTGCGACTGTGGATGCAATGGAAGGACTTTGTGCCATGGCCCTCCTCTTCTCTTGCCGAATTTTGAAAGAGAATTGGTTGAATGTGAGCCTGGTTAAGTCGAAGACCTCCTCTTCCTGCCCTTGGGGGGAATCAACATCAGAGAGAATGTTTCCCGTACCACCTAGAGGAACCTCTAGGGGGGATATGTCGATGTCTTCTATCAATTCATCCTCTTCATCTTTCTTCTTCTTTTCCTCCTCTTCTCTCTTCATCTTTTCTTCTTCTTCCCTTTTTTGGCACTCGGTTTCTACTTTGTCATGCTCTTCCTGTCTCCTACGCTCTGTTTCTGCCGCTGCTTCTATTTTGGCTTTCCTCTTTCGTTCGGCTGTGGCATCTTGCTTTGCTTTCCTTTGGCGTTCAGCTTCAGCTCTGTCAATTTCTTCCTTGAGCACTCGTTCTGCTGCAGCCTGCGCTTCCTTTTCCTGCTTTTCTTTTCTAGCCTCCTTGAACTGCTTCTTCTTCTGACCTGCCTTTGAATTCTTCTTGCATTTATCTTCGTCCTCCTTTAGCTTCTTTTCTTTCTCCTGCTTGGCTTTGGCCTCTTCTTCTCTCTGTTGCGAAGAAGTGTCAATCCCTGTGCTGGTCCGGGGCTTTTTAGCTATAGAGGAAGAAGCGTCTCCTAACTTATGGCTCCTATCTTCCAAGCTTTGATCATCCTGGTCCTCCTGGCCAAAGTCCGCCCCCGGCGCGAGTTGTCTATCTGCGTTGTACCAGTTTCTTCTCTCATCTTCTTCTGGGAATTCTGTATGCTGGTAGTTCCACTTGAATTTGGCCCTCTTGCAGTGTTCGGGAACTATCCTTTCCGGGTCGTATGTCCTGTATTCCAAAGTCCTTAGTTGATAACTTTTCATCTCTTCTCCTTCAGCCTCTACCTCTTTGAAGTCTTTAACCGTATAGGCACCGATAGTAAGGGGTAGAGCGGGCCAAGGATTCTTCTTCCCTTTGGACAGGACACTGGAGAACCCCGAGGTCATCTGGTAGCATATCTCTTGCATGAGTACCTTGTCAGTAACAAAGTGAGGCAAAGCATGCGGTGGCTTGAATGTGCTGAAGACTCGGATGATAGTATATTCAATGAACAAAAACCAATGTGCCACTTGGCCTAGTGTCTCCCTGGCTCGCCAAGACATGCAAGGGGCGTCTTGGCCAAATATTTTCCTGAAAAGAGCGGGGATGAATATCTGAGAAATTGCCTCTATATCCTGTTTGTACCTGGAATCCCAGAACACTTTGGTTTGTAGATGAATTGCACTAGACCGCGCGGGATCCCAGTTATGTGCCCATCCTTCAAAATGCAACCGCACATAGATGGCATCCAACAGATACAAGGCCATATAGAATTCTGAAGGCATTCCTTCATCTGGGGCCAATGCTGAAGACAAGTTTGTCTGTATCGAGGTCATCAATATATTTGCCCAGGTTAAACGAGTGTCGTGCATTGTCACATGTTCCATGATAGTAGCCCATGCGCCATTAAAGGTAGTGGTGTCCGGGCGCCCGTACAATCTGCAGAGCGTGGCAGCAACTAACTTATATACTTTTCTCAGGCCGGCCACCGGATATTCTTGGTCCTTCTTAACTTTGAATTTTTCGAGTTCTTCCCACCACTGCCTGATGGTGTCTACTATAGGGACTGCATTGGCAATAGCCCATCCTGGGGTAAAGTGTTCTTCCGGTTGATGCAACGAGTAATACACGTGGGCGTCCGAGCCTACGAGCGTTGAGAAAGATTTTCCGTCACTGTCTCGGATCACAAACCTTTTGGGATCTATTTTCTGAATGATCCAGTCTATTATTTCAAGACACGGCAATATGGCCGGATGTGCCCCTGCGAGATGAAATTTGGACCTTTTGACTTTTAGGTATATTTCCTAGTCTGGGAGATCTTCTGGAAATTCCTCTCCCGGTATAGCAAACTCATGATACACTTGGTACCATCGCATGTTGTCCCCTTTTGTGAAGGTGCAAAGGGTGTCTCTGTATATTGGTGGTGGGGACATTTCTATGTCTGTGTCTATATCTTCTATCACTACTTGCTTGTCCTTCTTCCAGGACCCTGGGGTTGCCATGTCGCTAGAATCTGAGAGAACAGGTATACACTCTGCGTCTGCTTCAAATTCACCTGTCATATTCATGAAGGAATCCCATGATAAGAATGACATGATTAAAAAAAAACCAATTACAGATTGTCAAAGTTGAGGAACAAACAAAAATTGAAATAATTGGTTTGCAGGGTCACGGGGTCGCAAATAACGTAAAATGATAAAATTACGACCTTGTGACCTTGCGAATAGGTCGCTGGGTCGCTGATTCGCGAATCTACGAAAAGATCAAGACATGCGACCTTGCGGCCTTGCAATTAGGTCGCTGGGTCGCAGGGTCGCAAACCGTAGAACAACTAAAAGATGAGACCTTGCGACTTTGCGACCAAGTCGCTGGGTCGCGGGGTCGTAAATCAAAATAACCGAAAGAAATTGCGACCTCATGACCTCGCGAGTAGGTCGCTGGGTCGTAGGTCGCACTTGGGCTTGCCAGGGGGTTTTGGGCGCGCGCTACGTGAAGGGTTTCTCCCTCTAAGTAGAAAAATATCAGGCTAAAAGGGTCCAGGCAGTGTTGAGGGATGACTTTGGGAGCAGGGGACAAGGCCATGAGGAACTGAACAAGACATATGGTGAGTTTGGGCACTTGTGGTGAAATCAAGGTTATAAACAACCTAAACTGAAACAAAAAATGTAAAAGATCATACAGAGGGAAATTTAAAGGCCTAAGAAGACATGGGTTTGGTAAGAAATTCTCATAATGGAAAGAATAGGAGGGAAATGGCAACTTACCTGGGAAAATCGCGCTAGTCGAGCTGTCAGAGACGTTTTCTTTCAATTCGTTGAATGTGAAAAATGCGACCTAGCGACCTAGCTTATATAAAGGGGTCACACGTGCGGTCATTTAATGAGGTCGCAAGGTCGCAATTTGAGTGTTTTAGAGGATCTGCGACCTTGCGACCTTGCGACCTGGCGACCTGGGGGTCGCGGGGTCACAAAGTCGCGGGGTCGCAAATTCCCTTAAAAGTTGAGTTTTGTGACTTTGCGACTTTGCGACCTAGCGACCTGGGGGTCACGGGGTCGCAAGGTCGCAGGGTCGTAGTTTTCATTAAAAACTTAGCTTTGCGACTTAGCGACCTTGCGACCTTGGGACCCTTAGGTCGCGGGGTCGCAAGGTCGCTGAGTCGCAATTTTCTAAAACATGAGTTTTACGACTTGGCGACTTGGCCTTATGAATTCTTCACTTGGTTTCTTTCTAGCTTCAAGTGGCTCCAAAAATTTGAAATGTGGTTTTTTTTGGAGGGTGTTGTAGGGGCTACAACAACTACATATGAAAAATTGTGAAGAATTGGAAACACTACTTTATTGGTAAAGAGACTATTGTGCATACCGATCACCAACCATTACAGTACTTGTAGTCGCAAACAAAATTACAACAATCAAGACATTTCAGGTCAATGGTATTTCTTCAACAGTTTCACTTGGTTGTAAGGTACAAGAAAGGCATTTTTAATAAATTTGATGATATGCTTTCAAGACCAATTGTTAGTGCATCTACTTTACTCAAAAATTATTCTATTTTACATGAGAGTTACATAGAGAAATATGCACATGACGTTGATTTTCAAGATGTGTATACTAGTCTGAATGAAGGGAATAAAGTTGAAGAAAAATATTATCATATGCATAAAAATTTATTGTTTCATTTGGGAAGGTTGTGTATTCACAAGGGGAGAGGCTAAGTGTCATGAGAGAACCTCATTCATCTCTTATTTCTGGACACTGTGGGGTAAGAAAAAAAATGGTGCATCTATAGAGGAATTTCTATTGGCCTCGCACGACAGATAGTGTGTCGTGTTTTATAAGAGGTTTTTCTATGTGTGCAACAAGCAAGCCTAGTAATAGGAAGCTTGGGCTATACATGCCACTACTGGTACCATCAAGGCCATGGAAGAGTGTCTCCATGTAATTTTTTGGAGGTCTACCTATGTCAAGAAGACATCATGATCATCTTTATGTAGTTGTGGATAGATTCAGTAAAATGTGTATACTTATGCCATGTAAGAAAACCATTACTACTGAACAAACTATTGAACTTTATTTTCAACATGTTTGGGTTCATTTTGGATTTCCAACTTCTATTGTTAATGACAGGGATTCCATATTCATTGGGAATTTTTGGTCCAATATATGGAGTATGATGGACACAAATTTCAAAATTAGTACTGCTTTTCATCCGCAAACATATGGACAAATCGAGGTGGTGAAAAAAACCATTGTGCATCTATTGAGAGGATATTACTGCAACCATCTTAAGTTGTGGGATGAACAAATTCATTACATTCATCATGCTTACAACCGGGCAAATAACTCTTCAACTCAAACATCACCTATTGAATTATGCTTTTGGTATTTGCCAAAATCTCCATTAGACTTGATCTTTGGGAAGGATTTTGAAATAGATGGCCATAGTGACATTGACAAGGCTCGAAATTTCATTGAGAAAATTCAGATTATACATCAACAAGTTCAAGAACAACTTGAGAAAATTCAAAGCAAATACAAAGAGAGGCATGACAAACATAGAGTTGATCACAAGTTTCAAGACAGAGATGAGGTATGGTTGCAAATTAGCAAAGAAATGATGCAAGGGGAAGGTAAAAAGCTCAAACCCATTTGCTATGGTCCATTCAAGATCATAAAGAAAGTTGGTAATAATGAATTTCAACTTGACTTTCCTTCTTATATGCAAATGTATTCAGTTGTTGATTTTGAAACCTTATGTTTGTATGAACCACCTTTGATCGATGATAAAGGAATTGATGTTCAACTACTTTCCATTGAATATTTCTCGCCAGATTTTCTGGATGAGCTCAAGTAAGACACAATTCTTGTAGGAATTTACAGGGTAATTTCCTTAGATAAAAAAAAAAGGTCACCTCTCACAAATATATCACAAATTAGTACACCAATATTATCACATGGTTAAAACCCTCAAAGAGGAAAACAATCCACAACCTGAGCAAACATGACCATTTCATGAAATTTATTAATATAAAAAGAAAGGTTACATATGTTTCTCTCATAAACGGTTACCAGAAAAATGATCCTCCATGCTCTTTAAATAGAGATCATGGACCAATCAGGTGTTAAGCCACGGATCAAGTGTTGTTAATACCAAGCAAAGAGTGAACCATTAGATCACTACAAATTGTGACCATCAGATTATAAGTTACAAATGTACATAGTAAAGAAAAACACTTTACCTAACTATACACTATAATAATTTATTCTTAACTATTTCCTATGTGTCGAAATATCCTAACATCCCCCCTTAAGAAAAACTTGGAATAGAATTGAAGGATTTACAAAGGTGACACAAAATGAGCCTATTTCCTATGTGTCAAAATATCCTAACATGATTCCCCCCTTAAGAACAAATTGTGATAGGATTGAATGATTTACAAAAGTGACAAAATAGGAGAAGGAAGGAGGCATTAGAGCCTATCCCCCCTTAATGGAAAATTTCCTGAACTCCAAGCATGGATCGAAGTTTGGTAAACTTTGCTTCTATGAGAGCCATTGTAAAGATATCGGTTACTTGATCATTGGTTGGATAGTACAGTACTTCAAGAACACAATCATGAATGAGATTTTTGATGCAGTTTATGTGGAGCTCAATGTGTTTCATATGCTGATTCTGAACTGGATCTTTACATAGCTGAAAGGAAGTTTGATTATCACACCAAAGTGTAGTTGGATGATGCTGATGCTGAACTAGATCTTTACATAGCTAAATGGCAGTTTGATTATCACACCAAAGTGTATTTGGATGCTGTTGATGAAGACCAAAGCTTCAACTACACCATGATACTCTATTTTTGCTGAAGAAAGAGAGATGGCACTTTGTTTCTTACAGGACCAAGTAATAGGTCCTGAACCAAAAGTGAATACATATCCTGCAGTAGACTTTCGATCATCAAGTTCACCAGCCCAATTATAATCAATGAAACTAATCAACAGTGGAGATGCTCCTACGTTGTAATGAATCCCGAACTGAGCTGTACCTCGAATATATCAAAGTATTTTTTTTTGCTTTCCAGTGACTTTCATGAGGTTGGTGCATAAACCGAGTGACAATACCAACAACAAAGGAAAGGTCAGGATGGGTATGGGTTAGATATAGAAGTTTACCAACAAGTTGATGGTATAAGGTAGCATCAACTTCAGGGGTAGTACAAGTAACTGAAAGATTGACTCCATTTGGAAAGGGAGAAGGGGCTGGCTTACAGTCTTCCATGTGAAAGTGGTGGAGAAGATCAAAGGCATACTTGGATTGAGAGAGGGTAATAACTTCTTTGGATTGTAAGACTTGAAGACCAAGGAAATAATGAAAGTATCCTAAGTCTGTCATTTCGAAATTATTTTCGAGGCTAGACTTCACATGTTTTATATGGTTGGAATCACTACCATTAAGGATAATATCATAAACATAAAGAACAAGGATGGTGAAGGACTTATCCACTTTCTTGGTGTAAATAGTGTTGTTAGAATGACACCTAGAAAAGCCATTATCTAAAAGAAATCTATCCATTTTGGCATACCAAGCCCGAGGAGCTTGTTTGAGACCATAGAGAGACTTCTTAAGGAGATAAACAAGGCTATAGTCATTTTGGATAAAGCCAGAGGTTTGTTCTGTGTATATTTCTTCATGAAAATCTCCATGTAAGAAGGCAGATTTAACATCCATCTGATGGACTTCCCATTTAAAAGAGGCATCAAGGGAAAGAACAAGGCATATAGAATTCATTTTGGAAACAGGGGAGAAGGTTTCAGTATAGTCAATGCCTTAAACTTTTGAAAATCCTTTAACGACAAGACAAGCTTTACGTCTATCCACTTTTCCATCTGGTCCAAACTTTGTTTTGTAAACCCATCTGCATCTGACAAGTTTTCTTCCTTTTGGAAGAGGAACAAGATCCAAAGTATCATTCACCAATATGGAATGATATTATTCATTCATAGCTTCATCCCAATCTAGATGACTGGAGGCTTTTTCAAAGTTTTCTGGATCGGGATTTTCTGGAACTTGAGCGAATAAGGAAGAGGCTCTTTTTAACTAAGAACGATTACGTCATCGATCTGCAGGGTCACCTACAATATAACCTACTGAATCCCGAGTAGAGAGGACCCATATTGGAAGCTGTGGAGTAAAAGGGCTAATTTCAAGAGGTGGAGGATTTTCATCCTCTTTTTCATCATCTGAACTAGAAGTAATGCTATTAAAAATAGAAGAGAGAGAGAGAGAGGTGGCACATATGCCGAATTAGGCTCGTAGGCCAAAGGTGGCACACCTGTCGAACTAGGCTCATAGGACGATATAGTTTCATCAAATTTTGCATCTATTCTAATTATTATATTTTTGGATTTTGGTTGAAGAATTCTATATCCTTTGAAATCTTTAGAATATCCAACAAATATGCATTTTTCACTCTTAGGTTCTAAGGATTTATGTTTCACATTTGGAATATGGGCCCAAGCATCACTTCCAAAAACACGAAAGTGACTTACATCTATTTTTATTGAGCTCCAAGCTTCTTATGGAGTTATATTCTTTAAAACCTTAGTAGGAGTGTGATTTACTATGTAATTTGCACAATTAATTGCTTCTGCCCAAAAATTGAGTCTAAGTCCTTTAGATTGAAGCATATAATTAGCCATTTCTTTTAAGGTGCAATTCTTCCTTTCAGCTACACCATTTTGTTATGGAGTATATGGAAAAATATGTTGAAATTTAATGTCATGCTTAGTGCAGAAGTTGATAAATTTGTTTTTAACATATTATCCTCCATTGTCTGATCTTAACTTAAGAATTTGATGTCCAGATTGTTTCTCGACAAAAGCCTTAAAGGCCAAGAACATGTTAAAATCTTCACTGTTGAGTTTTAAGAAGTATACCCAAGTGCATCTGGAAAAATCATCAATGAAAGTTAAGAAATACTTGCAACCAGAGAAAGAAAAAATAGGAAGTGGACCACATAAATCACTGTGCACAAGTTGCAAAGGGGCTAAAGCGTGCCAAGAGGGACATTTTTCAAAATTATCCTGATGATGTTTTCTGAGTACACATCTAGAGAAAACACCATCTCGACAAGATACCATAGGAAGACCTGTCACCATATTTTATTTACATAGAGTTTGAAGAGATCGATAGTTTAAGTGACCAAATCATTCATGCCAAAGTTTGCTCACTTCATCATTTTTAGCAACAAAAATGGAGGGAAGACATGATGACCCAAATTCGTCAAACTTATACAACCTTGTGGAATCATCAACAATGCCAGTAGCTAAAATATGTCTAGGACCTTTGAGGTCCTTTATTACAACATCATGAGGTGAAAATTCTACTATTTTCCCTTCACTTGAATGAGTTATCTGATAAACAAAGAGAAGGTTGCATGACAAGGTAGGAACACATAGTACATCATTAAACTTACCATTATCTAGATGAATGGTTCTAGATCCTACAACACTAAGAGATCTATCATCACCAACATAAATATGTTTGGTGTTACAATCATTTAAAGAAGAAAACATGGCTTTATTTTTTTCCATGTGGTAAGAAGCTCCTGAATCAATGAGCCACTCATGAGAATGAGAAGAGGAAGATAAATTTAATGCATAACCAGATCTTGATGCTTGACAACCACAAGAAGAAATTGTCGTTCCTGAAGATGAAGGTGAAGAGTGCTCCAAATTGATGTTGTGCTTCTTCATTTCTGCTTCTAAGGCTTCCATCTTCTTAAAACATTTGGACTCTATATGACCATCACGATTACAAAAGTTGCAATGTCTATCTGTCTTCATTCCTTTTTTTTAATTTTCCTTGTCATTTTGGTGAGTTGTTTTTTCAGTTTGCGGCTGAAATTTCTTAGGAACCTTGTTTGGTTTCGGACCATATTTTTTAGGATACTCCTTCTTTGGATTCTTTTTATATGATTGTTGTTGGGCTACTAAGGCTTTCTTAGAATAATTTCAAGGAGCGATAAGTCCAAATTGTAGGAGTTTTTCTTGTTCTCTTATCGAAGAATCGGAAAAGGAATCAAAAGAGACGTTCTTGTAGGTGGTTTCTAAAGAAATGATGGCTTCTCTGGTGGAATGGAAGGTGCAAAAAAATACAGAGTATGCAGGGCCAAGCTTAGAAAGAATTCAATAGATGAGGCTACCATCTTCCTTTTTTACCTTACAACCTTCTAAAAGAAGTCTAAGGGTCTTGAATTTGGACAAAAAATCTTCAATAGAGGAGAAATTATTAGGTTCCAAAGTAAGGAACTCACTTTCAAGATGGTGGGCCCTGATTTGATTTCGAATGCCAAATATAGTATTTAGCTTTTCCAGGGCCTCATGAGGGGTGTCAATGTCAAGGGTATGAAATCCAAGATCTTGAGCAATGGACATTCCTATCAACCCTCATGCTTGATCTTGTTTATTTTTCCATTTAGAGACTTTATCATCATCAAAAGGTTTATTTTCTTGTCCCGTGGATATTCTATAAATCCCTTTACTTCTAATTATATCTACCATGTGAGGTAGCCATTGGAAATTATTGGTGCTTTTAAGAATAATCAGGCATGCACTTTCCATTAAAAAAAAACTGAAGCTGAGAAAAGTTGAAACTAACTGCTCCAATGGAAAGATCTTGAAAAATTAGGCAGATTAAAAAAAACGGCTTCCGGATGAAGAATTTATGCCTTTTGAAAAAACTGAGTCAATAGGAGCCTAGCTTGTTGTAATAATGCTCTATTTTAGAGGAGCCTCAACGTTACTAACACACAAGTCAAGAATAAGGAGTCATGTTAGTTATCTTTTACTTAGAACGATTTGTAAATAACACATGTTCGGAGCTGTATCAAGGCGTTAATGTGATTTACAAACAATTTTTTAAGAAAAATAAATTCTCTTTAATTCATGTGCTGTCAACTGTTCTTTGGTGTGCATGCTTTTTCCTGCACAAAAAAATTAGCAAACAAAGAAATGAAATCCTTATGGCAGAATGTTAGATTTTTGGTTAGCCTTACCGGAAACTATCTATTTTTACTATTTCCGATTTCTCGAGATCACACAAAGATGCGGGGAAAGAGCATACGTAGTAAAAAAAAATCCCTTCCTCCTGTTTCTAATTTGCCGAGATCGCACACAACGCAGAGCAAAAATAATACGCAGAGAAGATGGTATAGATATCTCAAATAAATAAAACCTAAAAACCGAAATAAACAGAGGGAACTGAAATAAGCAGAACTATTAACAAATATAACTGCAAAGCAAATACTTTACTCCAAATCTAAACTGACATAACTTGGGCAACTGGAAACCTTTTCTCATGAAACGAAAGGCGTTCCTCATAGTAATAGATACTCCAGAAATAGCAAGCGGTTCTCCAGGCCTTAAAATGTTTAGAAATAATAGATATAGAAAACAGAAGTTGCATGTAGTCAAACCGGCTTTGGATTTGGATCAAAAATGCATGTGGCCCTCAAAAATAGCTCTGATAGCATGTAGGAATTTACAAGGTAAGTTCCTTAGATCAAAAACCAAAGGTCACTGCTCACAAACAGATCACAAATCAGTACAACAATATCATCACGTGGTTAAAACCCTCGAAGAGGGAAACAATACACGGCCTGAGGCAATGCGGCCACTTCAGGAAATATATTAATATAAAAAGAAAGGTTACACATGTTTCTCTCATAAACAGTTACTAGAAAAATATCCCTCCATGCTCTTTAAATAGAGATCATGGACCAATCATGTGTTAAGCCATGGATCAAGTGTTGTTAATACCTAGGAGAGAGTGAACTATCAGATCACTACAAATTGTGACCATCGGATTACAAGTTACACATGTACATAGTAAAGAAACACACTTTACCTAACTCTACACTAGAATAAGTTATTCTTAACTATTTCCTATGTGTCAGAATATCCTAACAATTCTAGACTGGAGGACAAGAGAATCCAAGAGGGGAAGTGTTGACTACCTTCGAGTTGGGCTCAAAGGCACTAAGCGAAGCAAGGAAAAGTGAACTGAGGTTGGAAAGGTGAGGGAGTTGTACCCTCATCTACTGAACTGGTAATCAAGTCTTTTGGGGTCCAAAAGCTTCCAAATGGGGAGGAGTGATCAGGAGTGCATAAATTTTGCAAAAAATTCGAAGTTACAGGATTGGGTTGCAACTAAGATGGTTGCATAGATCTCATCTTTCTTATTCCAGCACCATGAAAATTTTGAAAAATTGATGTCATATGAGGGAGATATCACGTTCTAATAAAAAATCCAAACAGGTAAGTTTTACGATAGGTTGATTAGGGTTGACTAGGATGCATAGTCAGAAAAAGGAATATTCTGAGGAATATTTCTTCCTTAGAACAAATTATAGGATGAAAAGTGGTGCCATTTGATTGGTTGAATTGGTTGTACATTGGTTTGGAGGACCAATTAAAGGCTTCCACATGGCTAGCCCTAAGGCTGCCATGTGTCCCCTTAATGGTGCATCAAAATTTTTGTGAGGTCCATAGCGCTCAACCCCGCGACCTCTGATAGGGCACGCACATGACACAACCATCCAAGCTACACATAGTTCTTAACAACTATGGTGCGTGGCTTATATTTAGAGTTCATTTCAATTTTCATTGGGGGTTGGGGGACACTGGTGGTCCCTACCCGCCAGCGGCCCCATGTGTTGTTCACATGGAAAGTGTAGCATTAATCACCACCCTTGTGGTCTCTAGCATTAATCGACCATTCTATCCATCATTAGTTCCATTGTACTTATCACATGCCATGTTTGAAGTGTTAACTATCTGCGCGGTCTCGATTCCACTCACATCTTCAACCTTGGTTCCAAACCTTAACTTCAGTCTCTCACCAAGTTCTGCTCCATAGGTTCCGCTAACCGTTGTGTTAGCCACGTGTTTGGGGTGCGCATGTGGCCACCCCAATCACTAACAATAATTGGTACGTTAAAACTAGCAGAGGTTTGGTAGCGCGCCCAAAAATGCAGAAATCCACCATTTTAACTCTAGCTAAGTGGAATCCTCCACTTTTAGTGGAGTTTTTCGAGGTGTAACTGGGCAAAAGAGTAGGAGACTCAATTTTTTCCCATTGAGAGTGAATGAAGAGTCATTTTTGACTAACTGGAGCATTCTGAAGCCATTGGTGTAGAGAAAATAGCCATTAGAGGCTTGTAACTACATGTACTTTCAAAATTTTAAGCAGAATGAAAGATGGACATGCCATTGGGAGCTGAGCCAGCAAATGTAGTCCAAGAGGGCTGAACTTCTTCATCATGCCTGCTATGTGAATTATGTGTGGTGACTTATTTCTCTGTTTTACACTATTGTTCATTATTATTTGTGCTTATTTCATTCTTATAATTCACTAAAATCATCTACAATTCATGTTTAAAATCCTCATTCCCTAAGCAAACTAATGAGACAAGTATGCACATGTTTATTAACTAAAAAGACACTTAGCACAACAAATATATACAATCATTTTCAGATTAGAAACATTAAAAGGATTTGTTGAGGCACAATAGGAAGAAGGACTCAAAAGCCCTCTTCTATATTTTCAAGCAGTTCATGAAATTATTTTCCCAAGTATTACAGCAGCAAAAAATTCCATGCAAGCCTGTGATACCCTTGAGACAACCTACCAAGGCATGGAAAAGGTGAAGACAACAAAACTAAAAATGTTGAGAAGAGATTTTGAGACAATTTGTAGGAAAGAGTTTGAGAATGTAGACTCATTTTTTACACATGTAATTGGTTTGGTTACCCAAATCAGGTCTCATGGTGAGACATTTGAGCAAAGGATAATAGTTGAGACAATTTTGAGAAGACTTCCAACAATATTTGATGCCATTTTTGTGGCCATAGAAGAGACAAAGGATCTCTCACAATTTTCATTGGATGAGCTTCATGCATCATTGATTTCTCATTAATAGAGACTAAACAGAGAAACAAACTCCTCATTCGAGCATGCCTTCAAGGAACAAATTTCATTTGGTCAAGGTAGAGGCAGAGGAATGCCAAATGGTACAAGAAGAGGAAGAAGCCCACAAAGAGGTGTAAGAGGCAGCCCTTCAAGCTCAAGTAGAAGGGGCAATAGTCAAAATCCAAGTCAAGGCCAAAGCCAAAATTAAGCACAAAGTGAGAGGTATGATAAATCTCAAGTTCAATGTTCTTATTGTAAGAATTATAGTCATTATGGAAATGAATTTAGAAATAAACGACATGACATAAGTAACAAACCAAGTGAAAATTTTACAAAGGAAAGTCATAACCAAGATACCATGGTTTTAGCTTATAATGGAGCACAAGAAAATCAAACAGACGTATGGTTTCTAGATTCATGGTGTAACAACCACATGACAAGGAACATAGAAATGTTTTCCAAATTAGATGAAAGTGTGAAATCTAAAGTGGCATTATGACTAATAGTAAAGTCTACGTCATGGCAAAAGGAAGAGTCAATATTCTAACAAAGAAGGGGGTGAAGAAGTACATTTCACATGTTTATTTTTGTCACTTGTTTGAAGCATAACCTCATAATAATTTGGAAGATCATGCAAAAGTGCTAAAATGTATTTTTTTTAAATGATGATTACACAATTTTGGATAAGTCTCCGAGCAGGCAGTTGATTGCAAAAGTTTATTTAACAAACAATATAATGTTTCCTCTCAAGCTAAAACTAGATTTGAAGGAAGAAGGTGATCAAGCACAATTGTAAATGAATTCACAAGAGAATGAAATAAATGTAGCAGATTTCACACAAGTAAACTTTCAAGCAGAACTTAAAGATAAAAGATGGTTATGGAATTTGAGATTTTCCCATCTTAATTTTGGAGGTTTGAATTTGTTGCATAGGAAAGGCATGGTGAAGGGATTGCCACTTATAGAAAAACCAGAAACCCTATGTGAAGGATGTATCTTGGGTGTACAACATAGAGATATATTTATAGCAGGAAAGTCAATAAGGGAAAAGGTACCTTTGGATATAGTTAATTCAAATTTATTTGGACCATTGAAAACACCATCAATTGGGGGTAGCTACTATTTTTTGACTTTCATAGATGATGACACAAGGAATACATGGGTCTACTTCCTGAAAAAAAAAAGTGAGGTGTTTGAGCACTTCCTCCAATACAAGCCTCTTGTTCAGAAGCAAAGTGCACACTAAATCAATGTTTTGAACATTGACATAAATGGCGAGTACATCTCAAATGAATTCCTATATTTTTGCAGGGAGCATGGAATTCACAAGAAATTTACAAGAAGGTATACACCTCAAAAAAATGGTGTCGAGGAGAGAAAAAATAGGACCATTATGGAAATTGAAAGGATTATGTTGAAGGAATTTTTTTTGCCAAATTATTATTGGGCTGAAGTTATGGCTTGTGTAGCATATATCATTAATAGGTGTCCAAAAAAAAGTGTTACGAATATGTTTCCTGAAGAGGCATGGAGTGGAATAAAGCATAGTGTCACTCACATGAGAATGTTTGGATGTGTGGCTTATGCAAATGTCATGGATGAATTAAGCAATAATTTGGACAACAAAGGGGAGAAATGCATATTTTTTGGATATAGTGATGAATCCAAGGAATAAAAGCTCTACAATCCATTAACCAAGAAGGTCATAATCAGCATAGATGTGTAGTTCATACAAGAGGAAGAATGGTATGGAAGTTTAGAGAAGACCATCAATGTGGAAACATGTATACCACATAAAGACAAAGAGGAATTGATCACAACAAGTAATTCCTCAATGGTGACTCCTCGTAGTCCTATTCAAGCTCAACAAATCAGTCACCAAGTGACACCATCAACAATAATAGGGTAGTGCTGCACAGTCAAGTAATTTCTTCTCCAAGCACACTGCAAAGATCCCCAACACCATCTATCTCAAGCACAACTTCAAGTGACATGTCAATTCCATTTTCTACAAGCATAAGAAGACAAAAATTCAGAAATTCAAGTGAAATGTATGAGCATAATAAATTTGATAGTAACGTTGGTCTGAATTTCTTATTTTCATTATTTTGTCATGTATATGACCCAATCCATTTTCAGGATGCAATCAAACAAGAAAAATGGGTCCCGAAAATGGATGAGGAAATAAGATAAATAGAAAAGAATGACACATGGGAGTTAATGGACCTTCCGCAAGGAAAAAAACTCATTGGAGTGAAGTGGGTATATAAGACCAAGAGCAACGTTGAAGAAAATATTGAAAGGAATAAAGCAAGGCTAGTTATCAAAGGATACATGTAGCAGCATGGAAGTGATTATGCGGA
This sequence comes from Pinus albicaulis, assembly GCA_034641835.2. NCBI lineage: Eukaryota > Viridiplantae > Streptophyta > Pinopsida > Pinales > Pinaceae > Pinus > Pinus albicaulis. Next base: position 845,096,838 of record CM076582.1, on the reverse strand, counting down.
GAAAATTGTGCCAATCACGAGAATGGAGGTAGTACATACAATGTTGTCAATTGTTGCACAACATAAATGGAAAGTGTATTAAATGGACATAAAATTAGTTTCCTTGAATGGAGAGTTAAATTAGGAGGTGTATGTTGTGCAACTACCTGGTAATGAGGTAGAAGGCTAAGAAGAAAAGGTTTATAGGGTGTGGAAAGATATTTATGGGTTGAAGAAAGCAAGGTTTGCATGGTAAAGTAGAATAGATGCTTACTTGATGGACAATGGCTTTGAAAAATGTGATGGTGAGCCTAATCTCCACATCAAAGACAGTGACGATAAAATTGTTATTTTTGTTCTATGTGTATATGATTTTATTTTTATAGGTACTTATGATTTACTCATTGTTGATTTTGAAGAAGTCACAAAAAGGGAGTTTGAAATGACTGACTTGGGGTTGTTAAGGTATTTTTTGGGCATAAAAGTGAAGCAAATAGAAAATGGTATTTTTATTTCCCAAGAAAATTATGTAGCAAACATTTTAGAGAGGTTTAAAATGTGGAACAACAACCCCGCACCAACTCCGATTGTCATGGGGTTGAATTTGAGCAAAGAAGATTTCAACAACAATGTCAATCCAACATTATACAAAATTATGGTGGGAATATTAATGTATTTGACCACAAATAGGCCTGATATAATGTATGCAGTGAGTTTGGTGTCAAGGTTCATGGAGTCATCCAAGGAGACACATTGGCAAGAAGCGAAAAGTATTTTAAATTATGTCAATGGGACAATGGAGTATGGTGTTTTGTACCCTGCTAAAAATGATTTTTGGTTGTTTGGTTACAAAGATAGTGACCGGGCAGGAAGTGTTGATGAAATAAAGAGCACATCAAGATATATTTTTCATTTAGGCTTGAGAGCCATTTCATGGGCCTCCAAGAAGTAAGCGATAGTGTCATTTCCAAAAACAGAAGCTGAATATGTAGTCGCAACAATAGCAACATGTCAAGAAATTTAGATGAGAATACTATTGAGAGATTTATTCCATGAACAAGAGGGAATAACAACTATTTTTTGCAACAAAAGTTCCACAATTGCACTCTCAAATAATTATGTCTTTCATAAGGGGACCAAACACATTGACACCAAATATAATTTTATAAGAGAATTGATTAAAAATGGTGAGATTTTGTTGCAGCATTGCAGGTCAGAAAAAAAAAATTGAAGAAACCTTCACAAAGCCACTTCCACATGAAAAAAAAAAATCTCAGAGATTGTTTGGGAATTGACAATGTCAGCAGTTATGATTAAAGGGAAGTGTTGGAAAAATAATCCCAACCACTACGTTAAATATGCTGACAGTAGCCATATCATTGATAGATGTGTAAATAAATCAAGTAGATATTTTTCAAGCTGTGGATTTAGTTTTCAGGCTAAAGGACATGGCTTAAATCAAGTTCTGCGCAGGAGTACAAATTCCCCATTCTGAAACACGTGAGTTAATTAAATTCAAATGGATATTTAATGTAGGGTTGGTAAAAACTTAAAACATATAGTTAGACATTAATTTAGTAACTAATTACACTACAAGGCACACTTCTTTGAAAACAACTACCCGAATTTCCACAGTGTACCTGTCTATACCATTAGATCAAATGTTAGATGATTGAAATGTTTTAGGCCATTGATCCACAACCTCCTTCATTTAAGCTAACTACCTAACTAACTCTCTAACCTCTATGAATTTATCTTCCCCTAAATATAATATAGGGCCTATAATATCATAATAGCAATAGAAAGCCATAGATTCATCCCTTTGATGCAGGTGACCAATTGCCTCTTAGAGTCAGTGGAAACACGGTGCTCCTGTCGAACAAATCTAAAGACGCAACCTGGGAAAGTATATGATGAATGTCGTCCCTGATGATGAGGCCTACCATTGCGTCATGGAAAAGGAAACACTGAGGGTTTCTATGGTGTCAAACTCCACACATTCTCATCGACATCACAAGGGGGTAGTGAGGAAGAACATGGCCACATTGGGCACCAAAGTTCTCCCCATAACGAAACTACTCTACTATGCTGACAATGTGATATGTATCAAGGTCCTAGAAATGAATTTGAAGCCTTATATTCCTAATTACAAGCTCATTTTCCATCAATCATCTTGGGGGTTGAAATCTGATAAGAGGATTCGAGAAAAGCTAGCAACTAACTAATTATGACTTGGAGCCCTCTTGAATCGTGCTCTATTGGTTTGACAACACTTCCACCAATGGGATCTAGTATGAAATGGCTTACATGGAAGCTAAGAGATGGTTCAGGGCAAGAGATCAAATTTGGAAGATAGCGTTGGGTTCACAATTCAAGTGTAACAAAGAAGTTTTAAATTTTTTGAAAGAAACCCATCCTCTCGAAACTACTATTTGGTATGATCGCATCCACTGGTATCCTTGCAATACTCATAAAGCTTACACCGATGATTATTGTAACAAATGGTTTAATCGGTTACAGCCATGAATTCGTGCAATATAAGACCAACATTAACCCATATTTATGCAAGAACACAATAGAATACACATATAACCATAAATACATATATGCAATGGAAATAACACCTCATTTCATTAATATCAAAGAACTCAAATTTTCTTACAGACAGAATGGAAGTTAACTAGCTAGACTGTTGGAAGCTTATCTCTGAGAAGAGATGTGGCAGCTACAGGCCTCTAAAATATGTGTTACAATGAGGCTCGAAGGCCTATGTATTATTTAGAAATAATGGAAAACCCTAAACATCCAAAAAACTAACCCTAGGAGACGAAACGCCAGACTATGGGCCCCTTTGGGGTAAATTGGTACATCAATTTCCTGGGTTCGTAACTTTGGCATACTATCTCCGTTTGACGTGCATGATACATCATTAGAAATATCTATTTGAGGACTACAACTACCGACTACAAATGTATATTTCATAATGTAATCATATTGTCCAATCAAGTGATGCCCAAAAAACGTCATTTAGGGCCTCAAAATGGCTCAGGAAGTTCAAGACTCGAAAAAATGCTAAAAATAGTAAGTTATGACGAAATTGAAAAACTGAAAGAGACAATGGTGGGGCCCCAAGTGGAATATGCAGGTGGCCACTAATATCCACCTAGATCATTTCTCCACCCTTAGGAAGCACTAGTCCCCATTGCATTGATTTCCTCCATGAGAGGAGGAAGCTTCTGATGAACTTGGTCCTTAGTGAACTACTTGCCTTGGTGCAGGAGTGGTCAACTTTGACAACCTGATACAGTTTTATATTTTTTGGCGAGTGTTCTTGATTTGCATCTCCATGATACAATCTATAGTGGCATGTTCCATGCAGTCTGGGTTTAACTCTGTTGGTGTGAGTTGTTCTGCAATGTCAGAGGTGTTCAGTAGAGGTGGGAAGTAGGGACGAAGGCGGTCCACATTGAATATTCAGTGCAGACCAAGGAATGGTGGAATATTGAGCTCAAATAAAATGTTCCCTATAGCCTTAGTGATGGTTTAAAACCCATATCAGAGCGGGCGAAGCTTGCGGTGGGGTCTAGTGAGGCGCTCCTTCTGTAAATGTAGCCAGACTTTGTCGCCCACCTGGAAGTTGTGTGGCACCTGATGTTGATCATGTTGTTGCTTGTACTTAGCATTGACTCTGTCCAATATGTCATGAACCCTTTGGAAGGTATTTTTAATGAAATCGATGAAGTTGTTCACTTTGTCAGCTTCAGATTGGACATGAGCCATATCGGCCTCAGTAGCCGCGAATAACATGGCTACATTAATGGGACATAGTGGTTGGAATCCCAAACCCACCTAAAAGGGGTTTTGGGCAGTTGAATTTTGGAGATCCCAGTTATAACTATGATGTACATAGGGGAGGCTCTCATCCCATGTGTGTGGATGCTTTGAATTGTACATGCGCAGAAAGTTGTGGACTTGGTGAGCTTGACGTCCAGCATTGACTAAAGGCTAGACCAAAATGTGTTGAGGAACCCGATGTCCCGATATGAGATGATAGACTATGGGATCCAAAAGTGCACCCACACTCATTCAAAGAAGAGCTTAGCAGTGGCTTCTACTGTGATATTATTCTTACAGGGTGCCATAATGGCCATCTTCAAGAATCTATCGACGACCACGAAAACACAGTCATTTCCATGCTTAATAGAAGGAATACCCAACATGTAATCCATGGAGATGGATTCCAAAGGTTGACTAGGGGTAGGTAGCAGAGCATATAGGCCTTGCTTCTTGATGGTTGGTTTGGCAATGGCGCAAGCAATGCAGGATCTGATGTACTTCCCAACATCTTGTCGAAGGATCGGCCAATAGAAATACTTCTGCAGTACTGCCACTATTTTCTCGACCCTAAAATGCCCAGCGACTCGACTATAGTGTGCCTCCCATATCATCTTGGCACACTCACTTGAAGGAACGCAAAGGTGTCCCAGGTGACATAACAGTGCATCTTGGAGGTGAAATTTTGGAACTTGCGTACCCCTCAAGAGTGCCTTGTATGTGTGACCGAATTCTGGATTTCTCTTGTAGAGAAGCGGCCAATCAGAAGTCTTTTATCCACAAGAGTTAAGAATGGTGGTTAGCGCCATGATCGGTGGTCAGCTGAGGTAGTCTGCAACATTATTGGTGCTACCTTTCTTGTACTTGATGTTCAAATGAAACTGTTGTAGATATGTGGACCACTTCAGATAACAATCGTTCTACAACTTCCCTTTTGTCTGTATGAACTGTAGGGGTTGGTGGTCTGTGTCGATGATTGTTTCCTTCCCCAAAATGGAATGCTTCCATTATCGACAATCCTGCACAATGGAATACATTTCTTTGTCATAAGTGGGATACTTGCCATCTCTGCCAGATAATGTCTCATTGTGATATGCCACTGGATGCCCCTGTTGGGTAAGAACTGCCCCAATAACATAGTCAGCGGCATCTGTCTCGATATCAAATTGTTGTTGCAAGTATGGTAATTTGAGAACTGGGGCAGAACATATGCGATGTTCCAATTCTATGAATTCCTTCTATTGAGATTCCAACCAAAATAATTTTTCTTTCGCTCCTTCCTTGGTGACTTGACTCAAGGGCCACGTGATACAAGAGTATCCCAGCACAAACTTTCAGTATAAATTAGCAAGACCCAGAAAGATACGAAGCTTTGTTAGAGCGGTTAGGGCTAGCCAATCCCGAATGACTTGGATCTTGGTTGGATCCACATGCACCCCCCTTTCATCAATAATGTATCCTAGATATTGAATCTGGGTCATGCCAAAAGTGAAATTCTCTAAATTGGCACACAACTTGTGTTTCCACAGTGTTTGGAGGACTTGTCGGATGTGGAGGAGGCACTCTTCCCAAGTCTAGCTGAAGATCACAATGTCATATAAGTAAAACACTACAAATGAGTTGGTGAATGGCTGCAAGTTGTTTCTATCAACCTCATGAAGGTTATGGGAGCATTCGTCAACCTGAAAGGCATGACCATCCATTCGAAAAGGCCCTCCTTGGCTTTGAAGGCAGTCTTCCACACATCGGAGAGTTCGATTGGTACCTGGTGATACCCAGACTTCAAGTCGATCTTACTAAAATATTTTTCCCCTTTGAGTTCGTCCAGAAGGTCATCAATCCATGGGATTGGTTACCTATTCTAGAAAATGATCTTGTTCAACACCCGATATTCAATACAGAGTCCCCAAGTCCCATCCTTATTTTGTACCAACATTATCAGGCTCCCACAAAGTGATGAACTAGGCTGGATGTGACCTTTTTGCAGCAACTCCTGAATCTGCCTCTTTATTTCATTGTTCTCCATAACAGAACACTGATAGATTAGTCCATTGGGTAGTGGCGCACCTAGGGTCAGATCAATGGGGTACCTGACTTGATAGTGTAGAGCCACCCCTATGGGTGAGGTGTGTTGATATTTTTGTGTATTTGGTGTAGAATAAGTTGTGCTCTAGGTCCCAAATTCTATGGAGGGAATAGAGTACACTTGATCTACAAGACCCAGAAATGGATTTGGGAAATTTCAATTTTTGTTCAAGTTATTCAAATAATTAATTATTTTTAATGGATTTCCTAAGTCTAACTTAGGAAAATAAAATATTTAAAGTGAATTAATTAACACATGTGTTGAAATTGTCTTAAGTCACGTGGATCAAATAGTATTTTAATCTCAACCATTGATGGATGCTTTAATATTGGTCGTTGAAGGGTCCAATGAAAAATTATAAGAGAAAGGCTTGAGGGTTAGTTGAAGACACATAATTTCTGTAGAACTGTGGAATAGATATGGAATTATAGGGTGGGTTTGCTAAGAATTTCCAGTGGAATTTCCTGCAGTGAGGGGTAGTATTAGCTGAGAGAATGATCTAATTCCAAGAGCCAAGAGACAGCAAGAGGCGAGAGGAGCAGCTCAAGGACAGCGCAGAGAAGAAGAGCAACATCTATGCAGGTGTTGCGCAGCTGCTACACAGGTGCTACGGAGGACAATGCAAAGGCACTAGGAGGCTTCGGAAATCACACAAAGAACACATATTTAATTAAATTTGGAAGTATTCTATTACAAGGCCTTCAACAACATTAATTCTTGTGTAAATCACCATATTAACTTAATTTAAGATAAAAGTAATTTTAGGAATGTCAAACCAATTAGAGACCATGAATAGGTCAAACATGGGGTTGTTAGGTACAATAGTATCAAAGCACAATATGAGTGTGAAAGAAAACTCTTAGAAACAATTTATCTAAGGTAAATCGTATTAGTATGTCTAACATTCAAGAAAGATATTATAGTTATGGATAACATATTAGAGTCATGGATGTTTTAATTTTGTGTTAGATGATTCTAACCCCATTCCCCACAACCTCCTAGAGAGTTTTTGATTGAATAATAGTGATGTGAGGATCTTTGTGTATGTGGAAAGGAAGTGCCTCCCTTGCATTGATTTGAAACTAGTCTACTAGAAACTTAGTAAAATGTTTGTGTGATAAAAATTATATCCCTTCATTGCCTTTAAGTAACACTAATGAGGAGGTGATAATTCTTCTTTACAACATCCATGCATACACTATTAAAGCTAGGCACTATTGATCTATGTATTTCAATAAGGTTGGGTATCATTGATCTATCTCCACTCATAGCCAAGTACTTCAAATGAGAGTTCTTAAATGGGTATTCAAGGCATTCCATTATGATGGACACTGTCACAATTTGAAGTAAGAAAGAATTAGTCGTTGTTGAGAACCAACATACATAGAAAGGTAAATAGTGGAAGCAAGGGTTTTCAAAAAATAGTACACTTGATGGTAGTCTAGATATTTATCTCTCCTAGTCAACATTGTCAAAAACTAATAATGGTCCTAATGTAATAGTGCCAACCTATTGTACGAAAAACCATGATTGACGATTACTTTCACCCAGAGGAGAAAATGATAAGAATTGTTAATGGGAAATAAATAAATGTGAAACACAACTTATGGATTTTAGTTGAAATTTATATAAGTCCTCATGCTCTTTAATTATTAAATATTTAATGTAACTACTAATAAATTATCATTAAGATGTTAATTTTGAATATTAAATATGTATCAAAATTTCATTTATCTATTACACATGATTTTCCATGTGGTCTAAATAAACCACTTAAAACCCATTATTAATAAATTCTAATTAGTTTTGTAAAAGATGTATCTTTACTTACATTAAGAGACTTATTTCAAAAATATATTACATTTATAAACTTGTATCAATACATATAACTAAATGGAATACAATAAATAGCTTCAGGTCTTGTTAGCTTCTATGAGATTATTTTAATTGCAAATAGTTTATTTAATAATTGAATTTTACAAAATGTTAATCTTGACGAGAAAATCATGTCATATGGTGGAAAAAAGTTTAAAGATGTTCATTTATGAAGAAACTCTTGAATGATCTTGAATAGTCTACTTGATGCTCATCATGAATTAATTAATCCATGTTTTAATAGAAAACAATTTTTTACATAGAGTTTTCTTTTAGAAATAACAATATCACATTTATACATTCATATTAAACCACATGATAGGTAAATAAAAATCAATCAATTGTTTCTTGATGTATCAACTTATATGGCATGATTAAATATAAAAGTACTGGATTTAAAAATTCATAGTTAGCGAGAGTTATCGATTGGAAATAGAATAATTAGCGAGAGTTATCAATTGGAAATAGAATAAACCACTTAGAACTCATCATCGATTGATTTTAATTTGCTATTTTTTCTAAGAATTGTCTCTTTACTTACATTAAGAGTTTTATTTCAAAAATATACTTCATTTATAACCTTGTATAAATGCATATAAATAAATAGAATTTAATACATGCTTTATGTCTTGTTGGGTTTTATTATTTCAATTAGAAATGATTTATTTGAAATTTATAAAATGTTAATAGGGATGGGAAAATAAAATGTTGTATGTTTTAAAATGTTTAAATACATTTATTTATGACCTATATCTTAAGATAACGTGAGGAATCTACCTACTATTCATTATCAATTAATTGTTTCATGTGTTGATAGGAAAATTTTCATTTTACATGGAGTTTTTTTCAAAAAAACAATGTCACATTTATATACTTATATTAAACTTCAGGATAGGCAAATAAAAGTTGATAAATGGCTTTATATAGACCACTTATAACTTATTATCAATTATTTCTAATTTTTTTATTATAAATAATATATATGTATTTACATTAAAAGCTACATTTCAAAAATACATCACATTTATAAACTTCCATTAATGCATATAACCAAATAGAATACAATAAATAGCTTTGAGTCCTCTTGGATTCTATGAGGTTGTTTAAATTACAATTAAATTATTTAAGAATTGAAAATGAAATTTTTTAAAAATGGATGGGAAAATAAATGTCTTATGGTGCAAAAAGTTTAAATACAGCTATATATGATCCATCTCTTTAATTAATCTAGATGGCCCACTTAAAACGTTTTTAATTATTTTTTCCATGTTTTATTAAGAAGATAATTTTGTTTTACATGGAGTTTTACTTCGAAAAAATACAATATGAAATTAATACTCATATTAAAATAGGTGGTAAACAAATAAAAGTAAATAAATGGATTCATTATTAACTTATATGGGATAAGATGATTACATACAGAAATATATATATATATATATATATATATATATATGGATTAAAAATCGAATGCCTTATAATTTAAGGAGTTTGAAGTGTTCACCTATGACCCATCACCCATTAGCTTAAATATTCCACTTAATACTTATTATCAAGAAATCATTAGATTTATTTTTGGAAGAAATGTCTCATAGTATATGGCTATTATATATCACATTTATACACTCATATTAATGGATATAACTAAGTAAAAATAAATAATATAATTATGGCTCATATGATATGATTTCAGTTTATTTAAAATACAAATTTACGAACAAACAAACAAAAATCTTCAAATAATGTAATCGTATGCCATATTAAAAAAAAAAGGTTCAAAGACACCTTCATAGTCCACTTAGCCATCATTATCATTAATTATATATTTTTTTAGAAATGATAAATTATTTATAATATATTTTTATCTCAAAAATAATATATCAAATTTATGAAGTCATATTAATGCATTTTACAGGTAAAAGGTCAATAAGTAACTTAACTAACTTTGAGTCTAGTTGATTTTCAATATGATATGATTTTAATTACAACCATTAATTGATTGAAGTATATAAATTTATGTAAAATATGGATTGAGAAATCACATATCTTATGCTTCAAAATGTTCAAATCATTTACCTATGCCATATTTTCCATTAGCCCAAATAGCCAATAGTGCATGTAGCATTTATCAAGTAAATTATTATAATTTCTTCAATAAGAATTTCACCTTTGTTTGCAAGTGGCTCTATTTCAAAACTTATATTTCACATTTATATATCAGTATTATGCATATTAGTAAATAGAAGTCATTAAAAATAACAACATGCCATGATGGTTATTTTAAGATGATTTAAATGGAAAATAGTTCATTTAAGAACACACATACACACACATATTAGCAAAAAAAAAAATCGATACAACAAAGTCATTGAAAAAATATTTATAAATAATAATTTAAATGTATAATAATATAATTGAAAATTCCCATTGTAATTTTCCTTTCTTATTAATAGAAAGTTCTAAATTTTTTCCTCAAAAAAAAATAACTGACAATTCCCATATAATATTCCAAAAGATATAAAACTATACAAATTGATTAGAAAAAACTATGTTCAAATTGCATTAAAAAATTAGAATGTAGTTGTGAACAAATTTATAAAGAAAATTATATCCATCCATTATAATGAAGTACATGTTCTATTGAACATTCGAATGTAATCACTTTTCTCTTTCATTTTCATCCGATGAAGTGTCAAATTATAATTACAATTTCCCCAGTAAAGTGAACAAACTAATGATATGTTTACTTTATATATACAACCTAATACCTTTATTTAATTTGTATGGAATAAGCAAATCTTATAGGATCACATTGATCCACCATTAAAATAATTGATATTAAGACTTATAATGATTTTCTTAATTTCAATTGAAAGATATAATTATAATGGTTGCAATTAAAAAAACTAATTATAAATTAGTTTCCACATGTAATATAATACAATTTTTAAATTTCAAACCTAATTAATTATACGCTAATATCTAGAGTCTCTACTTTAGTTTCTTTTGGTGCTTCTTTTAGTAAAGATTTTATGTCTATTGTTGGTTCTACATACATCCTAATATAGTTTTTCAACTTATATGAAATAAAAAAAATTATAAGAATGCACTGAACCATCATTTGCATTATTAATTTCTAAGGGATATAATGATAACTTAAACCACAATTGAAAAAAATAATTGTAATGCTCCAATTCAAACAAATAGACCAATTATCTATTAATTTTTACATACAATCTAATCCATTGTAAAAATTTATATAGCACGGGAAATTTTGATACGAAAACATTAAGAAACCATTCAGATCAATATTTTTTATCAATACAATAATATCTCACAAACCAAATCAACAATTGTTTTATAGCATTGTGAAGTAGAAGTCAAATTAGATTTAAAAGGTCTACAAAATATAGTAATAATTCATGATGTCATACATAATAAGACATGAAATAGACACCAATAATCTTACGGTGCAATTAGATGTGATTGAACGTCCTTCAAAATAGATCGCACATATGTTGCCTTGCTGCGTTTATTCAACATTCTCCATATCTCATAGATCAATCAATTATCATCTTCATTTGTTACAAAGAATGGAGGGGCAAGAATCACATTTTCTTTTGGATTTCCTTTCATTCTCTCAAGTGAAAAATCCACTATAATAGTATTGGTTGCATCATATTGGGTATGAATTTCCCACATTTGTTCAATGATTTAGTGTATCTTTTGTTGGATTGTCAGTGGTCTTATCTCCCTTTTGTGGTTTACACTCTGAAGCAGTCCACATAAACACAAGTTTATCTTGTAATTTTTCTGAAAACAACTTTTTTAGAACTCTTCTTGTGTTTTTTTTCAAGGCTGCCGTCCAAATTGCAATTTCAAAATATTCATTTTTAAAACACATTTCAAAAAATGTTTTTACATGTGGATGAATCCAAAATAACTTTTTCTCTATTGTTTACTCTGCATCAGTTCCCATTTTCTCAATATGTTCTTTATTTGTTGCTTCATCATCGATACAATGAGATACAATGACTAATACCCATTTCTATCTCCATCATTTCATGGTCATTGCCTTGATTAATTCCTTTCTTATCATCATAAAATATGAAAATAAAATAAATTAAAAAAGTAACAAGAGCAATAACCAAAAAAATTATATACATGGTAAGATAACATCTTCTCCTCCTATTTCCATTTCTAAATTTGTTTCAACATCATGCACACTATATTGATTATTTGTCTACTTCCCACTTTCATCATTCCCTATTTTATAATCTCCATCATTAGTCATTGTAGTAGACATTTTGACAAATAATAAATTTGAACAAAATAGTATCCAAAGTATTATAAGAGAAACAACAAAGAAACTGTAGTACCTGAATTTTCCAGCTAATGGATCATGAGTTTGATAGTTGAAAATATTTGTAACTATTCAACATTATTGTCCTTTGTGACTTTGTTTTCACAACGCATGCAATTCTTCTTCTATATGTACAAAAAACCTTGATTAAATTTCCCCCCACACAAAGAGAAATAACCACTTTTGCATTACTAAATTGTTGATGTTTTTCCAATAAATCCATCCATAAATCGTAATCTCTCTCCTTTTCATCGAGTGTGTATTCAAATGTGTAAGAGTATTTTGAAGCCTCAAAATTTTTTAATTCTAAAGTATAGAAATGTATAGTCAAAACTATATCGTAACTAAACTTTTTTGGAACTTATATTCATAAATTCCACTAGTCATTTTATATTTTAATTTGGATTTCTTTATGGAAATTTCCAAATTTTGATGTACATCATTACGAAACCAGAGTTCTACTAAGATAATTGTAGTAAATTCATTCAAATCACTTTTTTCGATAAAAAATCGAAAAAAAATCAATATAATGGCCCTTGTGGAATGGTTCTTTTTACAAAGCCAATATATCCAGAACAAAAATGTCAGTATGTAAAATTGGCTGCACCTAATATGGAAAAGAGTGCAAAACTGTTGACAAAAGATCAAGGCCCCAAAAATGATAACCAAATTCAAAATCGTTGTCAACATGTTGAATGTTTTTTGATCCATTTATCATTCTGTCAAGGACTCCACATGCTTGTTGAGAAGGAATATATGTTTGTATTTTGTGTTCCTTTTGCATAAGTAGACCATGCCACAGTGTTGCAAAAATTGGAAAATATGATATCGTTAATTTCATAATGCTCAAGAATATTGAATGTGGTAAGAGTCTTATCATTCAATTTCTCATCATGACTTTGACAATATGTAACCATTGCATCCAATATTGTCCTATTGGTTTTCAATTTAGAACAATAATATTTTAATTTTATGGCATTTGTTGGATTAATAGGTGGAAGAGAAAATAAAATGTTTCCATCCAATAACTTATATGCTAGTAAAGCAATTTATTCTATGGTTAATTCCTGAAGGGGACGAAAAGTAGTCATTGTCAAACTATGTATACTATTCTTCTTGTAGTTCTCAAAATTAGGTTGGCTTCGAGAACACTTTAATGTGCCTAGTTGGTAACAATTAAAAAAAACGTCCTAATTATCCCAACTATCTTCATTAAGATATAAGAGAATTGTTTTATTGGGAAAAAAATGAAATTGGACAGTCGAAGAAGGATCACAACATTTCATCATCGACCTGATAAAATAATACATATAAACTAATAAGAATTCAATGTAGAGATGAAACTAAATAAGGTATAAGCTAATGAAAATTAATTACAAATATGAGAAAATATGACACATATTATCAACTTTAATCATTTATCTAAATTAAAAAGAGATGTAATAATAAAATGTTAAATGAAAAAATAATTAAATAGCATACCTTGTCTTCGGTTTTCTTAGAACATGTCCAATAATCATTTTCTTCAGTTTGTCACTGGCAATTAAGAAATGTCTTCCAAAGCATACACAATCAATAAATGGAGTTTCATAGAATAGATTTTTGGCTGAATTTAGTTCAAAACAAATGTGAATCACATCAGCGGGTTCAACTGATGGATGCAAGAATCGAGCATTACATTTTTTATATTTCTGTTTCGCCTCCATAGATACATTATATTTAGGATTTGTTAAAATTTATGTCACTGCTTGAATGGTGTGTTCACCATCAACTATCAAAAAATTGATATTCTTAGCATCTAGATACGTCTCATTTATAATTTTGATAGAGTTGACCAATGGATCAAACTCATTGATGTCAAATGGAATCAGAAAAGCATCAAGCAATGAGGTTTGAAAATTTTCAAGGAATGATTTCACTAATACTTGAACATTTAAATCATCTCGTGATCTCAATTTAAACACTTTGGGGGCTTATATATATCTTTCAACATCCACCTTTCTACTAAAGGTGATTGAAAATATATATAAATCCTTGAAAGCTTCATGAATTTCATCAGATTGATCTGCAAGTTTTGTTGTCTCAGATTCAAATTTCCTAGATTTGTGAAATTTTGTAGCAGGTTTGAAATCACTTTTAGTAATGTTCCTCCAATTCAGATAAATATACTCTTCTCAAAGAAATTAAATTAGAATCAAGTTTATCATCTAGTATTTTGTCAAGAAGTTTACCTTTTTGTCGTAAATAAAGATGTACAGATGATGTTTTTTTACATATTACATCGCGATATCTTCGAACGATAGTGATGCATTTTAAAAGATCTATTCAACTATTCAATCCAGATCTAGAAAAACTCTCATAGTTATCCAACTTAAAAATTGAATTCTTTATAGTATGGGAGTTTCTATCTGGACATACGAATCATGCACAAACTGATATTGATTAGATGTGTTGTATTTTTTAAACATTTCAAAGGTAGAAGTTGAAGGTGTTATTGATGCTGCCATTTGAGTTGTTTTTTTTCTTTTTCGAAAATGATGACTATAACATTTCACTTTATTTGGTGACAACCAATTCTTCATACAAAAAAAGAATAATTTTTTTTTTTCATAAATCAAAATGAAATTAGAATTTCAAATATTGTCATGTGAGGTTATTTTTAGAATCTATTATTATAGTTTCAAATCATTGAAGAAAATATGTATTTATAATACTACCACTACTTGCATCATTATATGTGTAACAAAACGAACAAGAACAATAACAAGTGTATAAATCACAATAATAGCTAATGATAGATTTACTTTTAGCACAAACACAAGTATATTACCAAAAGAAATATTGTAGGGAAAAAAGAAACCTATTATGTGCTACATTTTCTTCTAGCATAGATACAAGGCATTCTCAATAGCAACATTGCAAGATGAAATAAATCTAACATGTGCTAGATTTACTTTTAGTAGAAAGGCAAGCATATTTCCAACAACAAAGGTGCATGCCAAAAGAAAACTAGGGCCTGTTAAATTTCCTTCTAGGAAAAACACAAACACAATGGCAATAATAACATTACAAGGGGAATGAAATCTAACGTGCTAGATTTCCTTCTAGCCCAAACATATGCGCATTGCCAATAAAAAAATTAGAAGGTGAAAGAAATCTAATGTGTGTAAGATTTCCTTCTAGCATAAATACAAGAAGACAATAACATTATAAGGTTAAAGAATTCTAGTGCATGTTAAATTTACTTCTAGCACAAGCACAAGCATGTTGACATCAACAACATTATAGGGCAAAGGAAATATAACATGTGCTAGATTTCCTTACAGCACAACACAAGCACATTATAATATGAATCAAATATAGCACGTGCTAGATTTCCTTTTAGCACACACATAAGAACATAACAACATTGTGGGCATAAATAAATCTAACACACGCTAAATTTACTTCTAGCACAAGCTAAAGCATATTGCCGATAACAACATTGCAAGAAAAGAAATCTAACATGTGTTAAATTTCCTTTTAACATAGTCACATAAATATTTCACTTAACAACATTGCAAGGTCAAATAATCTAGAATATTTCTTTCTAGCACAAACAACCAGATTTTCAACCACAACATGGCATTGTGAAACAAATATTGCACATGCTAAATTTCCTTCTAGCTCAAACACAAGCACTTTTCAATAAAAAAGTTGCAAGTTGAATTCTAATGCGTGCTAAATTTCCTTCTAGCACAAACACAAGAACATAAGAAACATTGTAAGGCAAACAAAATCTCGCATGTGCTATATTTTACTTTTAGCAAAAACACAAGCCTATTTCCAAAAAAAACACTATCAATAAAAATAAATCTAACATGTGCTAGATTTCATTCTATCATAAACAGAAGTGCATTGCTAATAACAACATTATAAGAGGAAAAAAATATAATGAGTGATATATTTCCTTGTAGCATAAATAAGCGCACATTTTTGATAACGCCATTGCAAGGTGAAGGAAACCTAACCCATGCTAAATTTTCCTGTATCAAAAACAGAAGCACATAACAGCATGATGTAGATTAGAACTTCTATAATCCTATGTAGTATGATTGAAGAGACCGATGTTTTGGGTGAACACTTCACATAACAACATGGCAGGGTTAAAGAAAAACATAAGCACATAAAAACATGATGTATATTAGAACTTCTAGAATCTTGTGTAATATGATTGAAGAGCCCAATGTTTTAGGTGAGCACTTCACATAACAACATGGCAGGGTTAAAGAGATATAGCTCATGCTAGATTTACTTTTAGCACAAACACAAGTATATTTCAAGGCAAAAAGAAATCTATTGTGCTAGATTTTCTTCTATCATAGATAAAAGGCATTCTCAATAGCAACATTTCAAGGTGAAAGAAATCTAACATGTGTTAGATTCACTTTTAGTAGAAAGACAAGCACATTGCCAACAAAAAAGGTGCATGCCAAAAGAAAACTAGGATCTATTAAATTTTCTTCTAGGACAAACATTAATAAAATGGCAATAACATCATTACAAGGTGAATGAAATCTAATGTATGCTAGATTTCCTTCTAGCCCAAACATAAACGCATTGCCAATAACAAAATTATTAGGTCAAAGAAATCTAATGTGTGTGGAAGGTTTCCTTCTAGCATAAACACAAAAAGACAAGCACATTATAAGGTGAAATAATTCTAGTGCATGTTAGATTTACTTCTAGCACAAACACAAGCATGTTGACAACAAAAACAATATAGGGCAAAGGAAATCTAACATGTGCTAGATTTCCTTACAACACAACACAAGCACATTATATGATGAAACAAATCTAGCAAGTCATATATTTCCTTCTAGCACACACATAAGAACATAACAACATTGTAGGGTTAAATAAATCTAACACGTGCTAAATTTACTTCTAGCACAAGCTAAAGCATATTGCCAATAACAACATTGCAAGAAACCAAATCTAATGTGTGCTAAATTTCCTTCTAACATAGTCACATTCATATTTCCAATAACAACATTGCAAGTTCAAAGAATATAGCATATTCCCTTCTAGCACAAACAACCAAATTTCCAACCACAACATGGCATTGTGAAACAAATCTAGCACATGCTAAATTTCCTTCTAGCTCAGACACAAACACTTGTCAATAAAGATGTTGCAAGTTTAATTCTGACATGTGCTAAATTTCCTTCTAGCACATGACAGACATTGTAAGGCGAACAAAATATAGCATGTGCTATATTTAATTTTAGCAAAAACACAAGCCTATTTCCAACAACAACATTATGAAGAAAAATAAATCTAACACGTGCTAGATTTTATTCTATCATAAACGGAAGTGCATTGCTAATAACAACATTGTAACATGAAAAAAATATGAGTGATATATTTCCTTGTAGAATAAATAAGTGCACATTGTCGATAACACCATTGCAAGGTGAAGGAAATATAACCCATGCTAAATTTTCCTATAGAAAAAACATAAGCACATAACAACATCGCAGGGTTAAAGAAATCTAGCTCGTGCTAGATTTACTTTTATAACAAACACAAGTATATTGCCAAAAGAAATATTGCAGGCCAAAAATAAATCTATTATGTGCAAGATTTTCTTCTATCATAGATAGAAGGCATTCTAAATAGCAACATTGCAAAGTGAAAGAAATCTAACATGTGCCAGAATTAATTTTAGTAGAAGGACAAGCATATTGCCAGCAACAAAGGTGCATTCCAAAATAAAACTAGGAGCTGTTAAATTTTATTCTAGGAAAAGCAAAAACACAAGGGAAATAATAACATTACAAAGGGAATGAAATCTAAAGTGTGCTAGATTTCCTTTTAGCCCAAACATATGTGCATTGCCAAAAAAAAATATAAGGTGAAAGAAATCTAATGTGTGTAAGATTTTCTTCTAGCATAAACACAAGCAGACAATCACATTACAAGGTGAAAGAATTCTAGTGCATGCTAGATTTACTTCTAGCACAAACACAAGCATGTTGACAACAACAACATTATAGGGCAAAGGAAATCTAACATGTGCTAGATTTCCTTACAGCACAACACAAGCACATTATAAGATGAAACAAATCTAGCATGTGTTAGATTTCCTTCTAGCACATGCATAAGAACATAACAACATGGTAAGGTTAATTAAATCTAACACACGCTAAATTTACTTCTTGCACAAGCTAAAGCATATTGCAAATAACAACATTGCAAAAAAAGAAATATAACATGTGCTAAATTTCCTTCTAACATAGTCACATGCATATTTCCAATAACAACCTTGCAAGGTCAAAGAATCTAGCATATATCCTTCTAGTACAAACAAACGGATTGCCAACCACAACATGCCATTGTGAAACAAATCTAGTGCATGCTAAATTTCCTTCTAGCTCAAACACAAACACATTGTCAATAAAAATGTTGCAAGTTGAATTCCAACAATTCAATATGTGTAGTGGAATTAGAAATTTCGGACCCCCCTCCACCCTCTCACTATTACGACTTACCACTTAAGGGGGGTCTGAAATACCACTTTTGCTCCTTCAAAACTGCTTTCTCCAAATAAAAAATTGTTTTTAGCCGGTTTGACCAGTCTGTTTGCGGAGAGAGATTTTGGGAAAATGGCAGCGAATTTTGAAAAACCGAGAGAGGTTTTTGTTCAACACGAGCTGAAGAACAAACACATCTCCCAGATTTTGCACAGGTGTCTTTAGTTGGGAGAATCGAAGCCATCTTTCAGCCCTATTTTTCAGATTTTTGTTTTTCCTGTTTTGGTCATGATATTTCAGCGACTATTTCGGAGAGATGGAGATGAATTTTGAGAATCCAGGAGAGGTTTTTGACCATAACAGGGAAAAGAAAAATAACCTCTCTCATATTTTTCATAGGTGTCGCTGTTGGGGAGAAAAAAATGTCTAAGTGCGACCCATTTTCAACAAATTCGGCCCAACTTTCAGCTCTGTAACCATCTTTCTATTTTTCAAGAGGAGATGAGAGATTCGATCAAGATAAGTGTTTCAAGGTATGAAATAATATGTATCACTCCAAGGACTATTAGATAGCCCAAGTGTCAAGCTTGATAGGATTCATACCAAAAGCATATGACAATCCTGATTTCAGAGGAATCAAAGAAAGGCCAGATGTCCAGCATGTCTTCAGAACTCGAGCAGTTTTATTTACTCATGTCCAGTGATGTTATTTCCTTCTCTATTATGCAGTGAGAAAGAAAGTAACTACTAGTTACAAGAAGGGTTGTACTCAGTTAGTTATATTGATATATACTTCATTGTTAAAAGTATGTGAAGGGGGGAAAATATGAATGAGGAACTGCGTCCCATTCTGTAATGTTGTGGGTTCTTGAAAAGTAATTCAAGAGAATTTTCCAAGATTCAAGTGGTGCACCAAATGGTGAATTTTTCTCCTATTTTATGTTTTATTCACTATTCTGTTGTCTTATTATTTCTGCATTCTAATTTGTAGAACAAAAAATGATGAATAGGATTTGTTTCCAGAGCACCTTGTTCTAGTTGATTCTGTAAATATTCTATGTTTTCCACTAATGCTAAACCCAGGAATTCTTAATTTCTCATCGGTTTATGTTGAACCTTACCCTCTAATTTAGTTGAGGAATTATTAATTGCTCCTCCATTTTTGTTGAGTTCCACTTTCGTGTATCTTCCCACTCCATTTTATTCTTAGAGATCCAAAGTAGTACTCCTAGCTTGCCCTGTTTCACTCATGCTTGATTTCTTCTGCAAATTATTCACCTGAGCCCTTTGAATCCATTTCCCAATAACCGTTTTCCCTCTCTTTCCCCACCAAACCAAATTCAAAACCCAACTCTGCTTACATAAACTAGCCTAAAATGCCCAATAAACAAATCTAAATCCTACAGAGAGATCCCTCTCTAGGTCTAGGAGGGCTAGATCCTAGACCCAAAGATATTTTTATGTTTCCTCCAAGATTGTGCCTTCAGCCTCAGAATTATAGAGTAATAACATTGTCTATTCTTACTATAGGAGAGTCTTTAGAGCTTCCCTATAATCAGAATTGATCTCGTGGATCTGGATGACCATCTGATTGATCCCAGTAATGAGAGAAATGAGTACATCAATTGATGGATCCCATGGCACTGCAGACGATGATTCTTGTGACTGCATCTTGGAAAAACTAAAAATTATCCTAGAAGTGGACTCCTCAAGGCCAGCCATCATAGAGTGCCTCAATTGAAAATTTTATCACTCATGAATTTATAAATATTTGGTTTGCATTATTGTAAGCTATATTAATAGCTTAGAAAATTAATCATATGTTTAGATATTTGTATTGTCGTTTCATTGATTCTTATTGTCACCTCTCTATACAACTTTATAACATGATGCTTCTTCATAATATTACAATTTTCTATTATTTTTGTACCAGCAATACATTGTACACATCATCCCTAGTCTTTGCAATATGTTGGTTGTTTGAATAAGATGATGACATTTTTCTAAGTTTTATGTCCATTTTTAATAATGCACACTTTGTAGCGGGGTTCACTGATTATCACTGTGTGATACTCCTCTCTTGCGCGAGATGTTAAGAATCGTAATTACACCCATAGTTGTCATATTATTTCCATTAAAATTTTGTGACATTGCACAATTTATTACGTGATATAGTTATGTTGTAACATCACAACCAATTTCGCCTTGTTTTCGTCCAGTGCAACACATGCAATCTAACCAATCTCCCATGAATTGAAGGGATGCACACTTGAAAGTGACTAGTCACACTTTATAGCCTAACGATAGAAGCTCCTCGATATAGTACTTGAGTAAAACATAATTCCATGTTTGACAATGCATTGTCCTTGTGTTAATGTGAAGGAGCATTCTGGGTTCTTTCATACAAGGGGGGGGTGGGGAATCAAAAAAAATATATTAAATCTACATGTATCTCATATAAGAAAATACTATTGAAAATAAGGGTACCAAGAAAATGTTTCCTAGTGCATTTATCCTTTTCTCCTAGGAAGACACTTTAATGAATTTTTGTCTAAGCACATTATGAGTATTAATGTCATGGAGAAAAATACCTTTTATGAGTTGTGTACCATGTACTTCGGTTTATTGATGTCACTTGTGTCATAAACTAACTTTATGTGATAAGTACAAAGTACACTTTATAATATTAAAGTAGCTTTTATGCTTTAAAAATGACTTTATGAGAGAAAAAGTTCACATGGAACAAAATATTAAAAACTACTAGGAGGCTCAATAATTGAGGGGGAGCACATGAGAGAGAGGCCAAGTGGTGGACTTGACCTCATAAATTGATCTCATGCGCTGATGTTTAATCTCGGCCCTTGATTTCAAGGGTTAGAGTTCTCCTCACTTTAGATGACAAAAAAGGAAAAAGGAGACGGGGAGGTTCATTCATTCTCATGAGATTTGAGGAGAGGAGAGAAAGGAATGAGGAGGATGAGCTTGCAGGTATGAGGAAGAGGAAATTGAACACCTAAGAAGAACCCCAGTTTTTTGCTGCTAACTAGCACAAATACTGAGATTTTTGAGCTAGGTTTTGCAGGCTGATTTTACTGTGTTGGCTGGCCAAAATAATTGGAAAAGTGAGTGTTGGTCTTGTTGGGTATCTGAGTGTGAGACTCAGGATATTTCTAGTGTGAAAAGGAGCATTTCAAACCTTTTGCATATTCACAATCACAAGGCCAAGTATTAAAGGAGACTATCTCCCAGTATATTCGTGGCTTGGAGCATGAAATTTGAGGCTCGTTTAGCATGATTCCAGGAAGGAAATAGCATCATAATTTGGCACTAATTTCTGAGAAATATTTCTGCTATTTGTAGGTCATAGTTCAAGGCACTGTAAATGATTCTTGTGCATATAATTCAAGGCATATCACAGTTGTGTTTATGACTATATGAGGGTTCAAATTTGTATGTAACTTGGTAGTAACTTCAACAAGAAAAAAGGGAGATTAGTTGTCTTTATCTCGTTTGTGTAAAAATTTCCTTGAGAGCAATTAAATCCTCCTTTATAACTGGTTTTCCCCTTGTGGTTTTTTCTAGGGTCATTAGTCCAAATCAATCCGTAAATTTCTGAGTGTGCTTACTTGCATTTTCTTTCATATTAAAAAAAAAAATATAATATATATATATATATATATATATATATATATATATATATATATATATATATATATATATATATATAATGGTAGAGGTAGCTCTATAGTGTTTCAAATAAATTAGCATTAATTGTTTTACATATCTCCTAATTGTTTGGGGTGATGGCATAAAAATTTCATGATAAAAAATTGAAACTGGGAAGGGCTACAACATTTAAAATATTTCTACATGGTATCAGAGCCTGAGAGACTTCAGATTTGAGATTTTAATCAGGTGATAGAAGAGACCAGCAAGCAGTCTTCTGCCATATCAGTGAACAACAATTACAAAACCTCAGTTAGAAACCCAAATAATTATTTGTTGAGAGGAAGGAAGATTTCCTATAAACAGATTTTCTCTTTTGTGTTGGTTTTGAGGGTCATGGTGACTAGCTTGAGGGCAAAGGATTGATTGAGTGGGGCTTATAATTTTGGCCCCTGGAAGAAGAGGATGATGTTGTGACATGAACAAGTTGAAGTGTGCAATATAGTGCAAAATCCTATGCAACCTCCTACTTATGCAGATCAGTTGGTGGAATTCATCAAGAATAATGTTAAGGCAAGGAGAATAATCCTTGATGGCATCAAAGACCACCTATTCCCTCATGTGACAGGAATGAATTTTTCCTACGAGATGTGGGCTTCACTTGTCACATTACACCAGAGTTCCAATGAGAAAAGGAAGATGGCATTGAGGCAAAAGCTAAGAGACACCAATATGACCAATATGAACAGTTTAACCTTATACGTCACCAAGGTCTCATAGGTGAAGGATGAGTTGGTTGACATGGAAGAGGCTATCCCTGAGGACCAATTGATCAGGATTGTGCTAGATGGTTTCCCCTAAAAATGGGATGGATTCATACATGGCATTGTGGTCGGAGAGCACTTTTCAAACTAGAGGCAGATGTGGGATGATTTCATCCAGGAGGAGACCAGGAGGAGTGCAAAGAGTAGCAGTTAGCATGGTGGGGGAGATGAGGAGGAGAATTCGACCCTTGCAATGAAGGGAAAAAAGAGGGCCAAGAAGGGGTCTTCTAGTGGAGGAAAGAAGGCGAAGGGCAAGTAGAAGGTGAAGGAGAAGGACATGAGCAAAGTGAAATGATTTTATTATGGGAATATGGATCACTATGTTGTTTAGTGTCCCAATAAGAAGGGAACGAAGAAGAAGGGAGTTGCAGCTTAGCTAGAGGTGGATAAGTTCACTTCCAAATTTGACACAGATTTTTCCTTATCGGCAGAGGTGGATGAGTTTTCCTTACTGCTAAGTCTAGCCACTCATGTCACATCTTTCGATGTGTGGTTTGTAGATATTGGAGCATCCTGCCATATGACCAGACACTGGAGTGAGAGAGCATTTCACGAGTCTATCAGAGGATAATAATGATTTGGAGGTTGTGCTTGGAGATAAATCCAAGGTCAGTGCAACAGGAGTGGGGGAAGTATCATTTCAAAGTAAGTCATTAACTCCTCTGAAAGTGACAAATGTTCTCTATGTTATACGGTTGAAGAAGAACTTCACATCAGTTCAAATTTGAAGGACAGGGGTAGAGGTGGTGTTCCAAGGAGGAAAAGAGATGATATATCCCATAGGATCTAGTATTGAGTCTACTAGAGTGATTGGAGTATGCATCGAGAGGCTATAGAGGTTTATGTTTCAACATATTCGAGCCTTGGTGGCACAAACTAGAAACAGTGAGTTGTGCGATATTTGGCACAAGAGGGTGGCCCACTTGCATCATGGAGCATTCAGGATGCTGAGGGAGATGGTTACTGGGTTACCTGAGTTCAGCACTAAGCATTATGATGCATTAAGGGGTGTGCATTTCGAATGTTGAGGGAAATGGTTGTTGGTTTACCTGAATTTAGCACTAAGAATAATGATGTGTGCAAGGGGTGTGCTTTGGGAAAATACACCAAGACATCTTTCCAGAGAATTGACAACAGAGTTGTAGGTATCCTCGACTTGGTACAATCTGATGTCTATGGTCCTATGTCTAATGTATCACTAAGAAGATGTGAGTACTATGTGAACTTCATTAATTACCACTACTGGAAGACCTAGATTTTCTTTCTGAAGACCAAGGATGAAGTATTCAAGAGGTTCCAAGTGTTTAAGTCTCTTGTGGAGAACCAGACGGGGAAGAAGATCAAGGTGTTGAGATCACAAAATGGGGGTGAATATACCTCCACAGAGATAAATGATTTTCGTAGGAGTGCAAGCGTTAGGAGAGAGTACATAACACCTTATAACCCCAGTAGAATGGGGTGGTAGAGAGGAATAATAGAGCCATAGTGAGTTCAGGTAGAGCTATTTTTCATGATTAGATATTACCTTTCTTATGGGTCGAGGCGTGTAACAATGCAATGTATTTGCAGAAAAGGAGCCCACACAGAGTGTTTGGGAGTAAGACTCCCGAGGATGCTTCTTCTAGGAAGAAGCCTAAGATTAGGCACATCGGGATCCTTGGGTGCCTTACATATTCACATGTCCCTGAGGAGAAGAGGACAAATTTGGAACCCATTGAAAAGAAGGGTATCCTTGTGGGTTACAGTGAGACCAGCATGGCATATCGTATATCGTATATACATTCATGCACTAAGTAAAGTTGTCCTCAATAGAGGGCCTCACCACAGGTATCAATATCTTCAAGTGGTACACCAAGGTCAAGAGGATCACATTCTTCAGAGGTCACAGGTTCAGGGATGGCAGGTTCACAAAGGCCGATATCACTAAGTTTTTTCCCCTTTTTTTTTATCAGATGCTAGAAAATGGATTCTTGTGCTCTATATATTTAGGGATTGTCTTCACCTCAGCTCTAAAACCATGTTAATTTTTCATCAATTTGTTCTATGTTGCAACTATCACTCCATTAATAACCAATAGCATCCAATTTAAAAATTTACTTCTTCAAATATCCAATGACAATAGAGCAATAGTAGATAGAACAATTAAAAAAATGCACAATGAAAGAGAGCCAGGGGACAAGAGACAAATTTGGTCAATGACTAGGGAAAATCCCACTATGGGGAAACCCTGTAAATGTTCTTCTATGAGATTATCTTCAAATGTTCAGTAGAGAAAGAGTACATCATCAAATATCCAAATTTATTATCCAATATCCAATCCATAATCCAAAACAAAGACAAAAGAGAGAGAGAGTCAATAAGAGTCAACTCAAGTGCAAATCTATACTAGCCAACAGAAACAGTATGTGCGCTAACCAATCAACGATCAACACAATGCCTTAGAAGCATGGTCTATTTCAATCAAACTCGGGCTCTAATGCTAGTAAAATTCTGTCCAAAAAAATCCTCAAGAACTCATTCAAACTCGATCAAAAGAGAGAGAAGGTCTATTTTCACGGTCTGTAATTTTCTACAATCAATCTTGAAAGTCATTGTTAGTCAAACTTCTCATAATTCCTTGATTTGTGTGACCTTCAATGCAGCCAAAAGAGATAAAAAATTTCCACCCAAAAGCGTAGTCAAAGGAGGTCAACATTGGTCAATGGTCTTGCAATTCCTACAGCTCGGCCCAGTCAAAAACAACCACCTGTCCTTCCAATGTGTGAGATAAATCCTTCAAATCTGATTTGTATGAATCAATAGGAATAGGAGAGACAAGATGTGATGTGAGGTGATGAAGTTCCAAGTGAGGATGAAGGTCTCATGTATTTATATGAATCGATGAGGGTGAAAAGACATGTAGATTAGGATTCATGAGCCTACATGATGTTGAAGTTGACCTTCATAATTTGCACATGTGTGGGCTTTAATTCAAAAACACACTTCTCCTTGTCCAATTTGAGTGAACTTTAGGTCAATTTTGGTCCTCTTTAAAAGAGGAATTTAATGCAATAATTATCTCCATCCAAATGAGTTGTCCAAAGTGGAATTTGATCATAGTTGCATAATTTAAAAGATATCTCTATTATGTGATCTGGATATACTTCTTGGAAAAAAGGAAGAGGTTTTCTCTAGGTTCAAGGAGTTCAAATCCATTGTAGAGAACTAGACAACGAGAAATATTAAAACAATAAAGTCTAATAACAGAGGCGAGTACACCTCAAATGCTTTCAAGGACTTTTTTGCAGGTGAGGGTATCATAAAAAAGTTGACAATTCCATACAACCCTAAAAAAAATGGGGTTGCAAAGTGGAAGAATAGGGCCATTATTGGAGCAGCCAAGGCTATGTTACATGACCAAAGAGTTGTCTATGTTTTTATGGGTAGAGGCTTGTAACATTGCTTTTTATTTGTAGAACCAAATTCCACATAAAGTGTTGCACAAGTTGACACTTGAGGAGGATTTTACATAGAAGAGGAAAATTTTTGTCAAGCATATGTATCTTTGGTTGTCTAGTATATTGGCATGTTACATTGAAAAAGAGAAAGAAATTGGAACCCACCATGGAGAAGGGAACTCTTGTGGGGTACAAAAAAACTCAAATTCCTACAAGATATATATTCCAGCACTTGGGAAAATGGTCCCGCACAAGATGTAAGTTTTGAGGATCATAAGGCTCTCAAGAAGTCATGCAACACAGATTTGTCTACAATGGAGGTTTAGGAGAAAGTGAAACCAAAGATAGAGATAGTGTAGACACCCTAGGTTATTGTGTCATAAATTAGTGTGCATAATGAGTAGCGCACGCAGGAGGTGCAGGACGAGGAGCAAAGGGTTCCTCTCACTCAGGCTTAGACTCCCATCAAGAGGAGGAAGAGGATCAAGTGGGTAATGCAGACACTAAGAGATGCTCAGGTGTATGTGGGTACTCCTATATATTCAGTCAGAAAGAGTAAGGTACCACAAATATATTAAGGCTATATGGCATTGATGAGTGATTTGATTGAGGTCAAGACTTCCAACTTCCAAGAGGCATATGAGCATCAAGTGTGGATGGATGATATGGTGTAAGAGTATTCTTCCATCATGAAGAATAATTTTTTGGAGGTTGTGCTAAAGCTGAAGTTCAAACCTATGGTTGGCTCTAGATGGGCCTACAAGATTAAGCACATTGCAAATGGTAGTGTGGAAAATTTCAAGGCCCGATTTGTGGCTAAGGGGTTTTCATAGAAGGAAGGGATTGACCATGATGAGACCTTCACCCTCGCGGCCAAATACTCATCCATCAAAGCAGTAATTTCTATTGTAGCACATATGGGTTGGAGGATTCACTAGATCGATGTGAAGACATCCTTCCTAAATGGTGTGGTTTAGGAAGGGATGTAATATTGAGCAGACGGAGGGTTTGAGGTACATGGGAGATGTTTGCTCAACTTAGTGTTCCTAAATTGATGTCATAAATTGTCAACCAGGTCTAGTAAACTATTGAAGTGAAGTGCACTATATGTGCCTAGGTATCTTCTTCATACTTCATTGTGTTTAGTGTTTTTCTAGTGTTTTTGGTTTTGTGTTTTTATACTAAGAGAAAAAGAACTAAATTGTTGGCAAATAGAAGTGACTGATCACACTAGAACAGAACAAAATCTACTCTAGACTATGTATGACACCTAAGAACAGAAAATGTCAATCTACAGATTATAAAACTTGTCAATAAAAGTAACTCATAACATTAACTCAGTCCAATTAATTTCATTAGAGGTATGTTGGAACAACTTAAGAAAAGGATAATTTTGATGTAATGAGGTTCTCCTTAATAAACAACAACCTACAATATCACAGAGAAAATCTTATCCATGGTTAAAAAATTGTTGGAACACTTTGAGAAAAGATTGTCTGCAATTTAGTAAGGAATCCTATGCTAACATAACTTATGACACTATAATCAACCCACTCTGCAACTCAAAATGTTACTATTAAGCCTCATTCAAGGGTTAGAGATCTCTTGGAATAGCTTTGGAAAGAGGTTGTTTGTAAAATTATGAGAAATTGTAGAATAGTCAAGACCTCAAAATGATATAACTACTTCTTGTCCATATGATAATGATGTGTTAGAAGAGATTAAGAACAAGAGCAGTTTGTAAATAATGAAGGCCTTATAATCTAATTTAACAAAACTAGAACACAACTAGCTAATAAAACTTGAAATACAATGAACAAAACTGAACTAGAATGCAATTAATAAAACTTGAAATGCAGTGAACAAAACTAAACTAGAATGAAATTAACTTCCAAAGTATTACAGCTCTATCTCATTCACGTGTTAGTGATATATTGGAACAGTTCATAAGAACAAGATTGACTGTAACATTCGATTTAAGTGAATCATAAAACATGAAGCTCGGAAAACTACCTAAATTAAGAACGAAACAGGGCTAAAGTCACTTATCTAGAAAATATGCACAAAGCCTTTCGGACAATAGGGGCCCTCTACCATCGGATTGGCACATGAATCTCCTCAAGATTGCTTCATATCATGCATTAAATTTGTACTTCTTTCATTAAAGGAAAACGCTTCAGAAACAGAGTATCACAGTCTTGGACAACTTAACAACAAAACATCAACTAGCTAACTCTCTCTCGGTTCACCGAGTTATTTTTATAAACAAAGTACATAACTGTCGTTGAGAAGAAATAGGGATAGGTGTATTTTTCAATCAAAATCGAATTATAACTCCTATTGACGCCTCATACTTTGCTGAAGACATCTGCATAATCCTTGTCCTGGTAGAAGACTACTTCTTGGTTTTGGTTTCCTCCACGTGCATAACCACTTGTATATTTTTTCTTAGACTTCGTAGAGGGAAAGGAATGATGTAGGTGAGTTCTGGAATTCAACCATATGTGTTTTTCCTTTAAGTGACACCTGTAACCTGTGTGAACATAAAGATAGCTGCGGAATATGTGACTAGCTACAGAATGGCTGCATTTTGTAGCTAGGTCTGATCAAAAATCACTATGACAACAAAACCACAAAAGTTTAGTAATTCATTCACTGCATGCATTCTTAAAGTAACTTTAATCATTCCTATTTATCTTTTAAGCCTAGAACTAATAAAGGACAAATGGAATGGAGTGAAATTTGGTGAAAGGAAATGACATATTTGGGGCTCAACATACCCCCACTGCAAAGCTTTTGCATGTCCACATGCAATCAATCCATGTATTCTGAAACTTTTGCTAGGACATATAACTTCCTTTTTCTTCTTGCTTGGTGTTCAATGGCATCCTAGGCTTCCTTATGACCAATTTGAACCTCAGCTTTATAAGTGCCCTGCTCAACTTTTTGTTTTTCTTCTTCAGCTTCTCACTATCCTTGTACAATTTTTCCATTTGCGGAGAAAGAGTTGTGTTCATATCACTTTTTAGCTTCACTTCCTCCCTTAGAATTTCATTTTAATTTTTTATATGCCTATTAAGTATTTCCAATTCATATTTATCTTTCCTCGGCACATTAATTGGAGATTCTTGTGAGCTAGGAGTTCTTCCTCTGCTTTCTGAGGCTCTCTTTTCTAATGACTCAACATAATTATATATTTTTTGTTGGGCTAGGTGTACCTCCAAAGTTCCTGCATCAATATCTTCTTCGTACTGGTACTCAGGAGATCTGTCAGTTACTGTCTCTTCATCTTCAATGTTTATTATTCCTGTTTTCTTAACTCCAGTCTTCTTCAATATGCCTCTAAGCCTGTGGCTTCTTCTTAGTTTAGATGGTCCCTCACCTCTCTCCTTAGAATAATTTATTATTATCTTCTCCTTTTTAAGTTGTTTCTTAATTTCAGCCAAATTTTCAGAGATAAACTCCTCACTGTCTTCCTGTATGGATTTACCAGTTTTAATTTCAACAGATTTGGAAATTTTCCCTCTCCTGATTCTTCTTGCAAGTTTGCCTTCAGATGGAGTTTCTTTAGATTCTTCAAAATTATTCCTCAAGAGGAACTCATCCCAACTGTCTCCCACCTTTTTAAAATGATGCTCAATTAGGATTTTAACTAGGCCATGGTGATATAGGGTGGTTTCCAAGAATTGAACCCACTTTTGGACATTAGAAGCCATTATCTTTAGGCTATGGAGTAAGAAAAAGGGTAAATTGATTTCTTCATCTAATAAATGCATCATAAGTCAAATGTGATAAATATATAGGGTACCAAACCTTCCCTCACAAGTTATAATTTTTTGTAGAATTAACAACATATTTTTCCATTTATTCTTCAATGTTGAGCTAGGAATGCCCTTCTTAAAAACTAAAATATCCATACCTGGTGTTTTTAACATCTGCCTCCATGCTTCATTGTGGAACTCTTTGTTTTTGAACCATCGTTCACCTTGCCTTAGAAATTATGTTGCTTCTGCAATGAAGGATTCTGTGATAATGAACTTAACATCACCTATTTCAACTTCTGACCCGTTGAAGGACTGGGAAAATGTCTTGGTAACCTCCTTATGGAGTCCATTGAACTTTTCCAAAAACTGTAGCCACCCAACCTACCATAACATCTCTCTAATCTGTGGGTAACCCTCTAGGTATTTGGTTCCAACTGGTTCGGACCTTACAATGAGTCCCATGGCTTCTTTTTTCTATCTTCAATTTATTGCTCCGTTACTACTCTCCTATTCAAGGTAAAAATGGCTATAGAGAATTTTTTTCACCTCAAAGATGACTTCTCTATTTTTGCAAACAGGAATTGGCTATGGAAAAATGACATGAAGTGGTTATGGAATGAGTGAAATACGGTGAGGGTAAATTACACGAATAAATGAGTTTGAGAGTTGTCATGGAGTGAAAGACCGTGGAAAAATCTCGTGAGAATTTCAAAATCATCACTGAATACTTCGGGTTAGTGACGTGACCTAATAGGTCACTTCAAGTGCTAACCATTAATTTTTAATAAATGATGGTTTGATATGGCGGAATGGAAGGGATTTGTCCATGAATTTTATGATAGGCTTGATAGGCTTGATCAATACGAATAATCAAAATAACTTTATGAAACATACATATAACTTAACCATACTATAACTTTCATAATCTGTTATCATAATAATTTCACAAGTTACCTTAGCCCTTCTTTTGATTTTTTCTTTTTTCAATATGCTTGGTCTTTTCTTTGAGAATCATTGATCTTTCAGTCTTCATAATTCCTTTGATTTTTCTTGTTGACATAGGTGTGTAGGATCAATTTGCTACTGAACAAGTGGTTGCTGGATAGTTGCCTACACGATATCTGGCTACAGAATGTCTGGCTATAGAATGTCTGGCTGCAGAATGTCTGGCTGTAGAATATACCTGTAGAAGCTTTGAAACATGGAATGAAATGATTTGAAACATGGATGGAATGTAGTATGGAATGAAATAAAATGGATCATGAAATATGGTTGAATGAATCATGAGTGAAGTGAAATATGATGGAATGAAATGGATCATAAATGTGAAGTGGAATGAAATATGAAAAGTGGCCTGCAACTTATGATTTCTAATACTCAATTGCAGAAAGAGATCAAATTTTGAAATAAAAATGAGATGGTCCATGAAATGGAGTGAATGAAGTATGGATGAATGGAGTGAATGAAATATGAATGAAGTGAGATATGATGAAGTGAAATGGATCATAAGTGGAATGTGATATGTAAAGTGGGCCTACACTTATGATTTTATGATAGTTGCTTGCACGAAAAGAACAATTT
The DNA here is from genome assembly GCA_034641835.2 of Pinus albicaulis. Classification (NCBI taxonomy): domain Eukaryota; kingdom Viridiplantae; phylum Streptophyta; class Pinopsida; order Pinales; family Pinaceae; genus Pinus; species Pinus albicaulis. Next base: position 845,064,914 of record CM076582.1, on the reverse strand, counting down.
ATTTATTTATTTTTTGAAAAGGTAAAGTGTCAGAAAGATTCTGATTTCCACTTTATCTTTTATGTATAAATATGCTAATCAATGATTACTTTTCATGTTTATACTTTTTTTTATTTTCTTTTTTTTATTTTTTATTATTTATTTATTTATTTATTTATTTTTCATCATCTCACTTCAGAAAATACAATTAAGTTGATGAATAAGAAGGATTCTTCTTCATTAACTTCACATCACTGTTCTCTTGGAGTCTCTTGGCAAATTCTTCTCTTGAAAGTGACTTATGATACAGCTTCAATCTATGACCATTTACAAGAAAAGTGACCTCATCTTCATCTATTGTCCAGATTTTTATTGCTCCATTGTCAAAAAATTTCACAATTTCATATGGCCCAAGCCAATGTGTTTGGCATTTACCTTGAAAATTTTTGAACTTTGAATCAAACAAGAGGGCCCAGTCACCTTCTTTGAATTTCTTTTCCTTAATGTACTTATCATGCCATCTAGTCCTTTGCTGCTGGACTATACTTGTTTTCTAGACTACATCTTGTCTGATCTCATCCAATTCATTAATATGCTCCAATCTGTCATTTTGTGCCTCTGTTAGATCAAGTCCTAGCTAAACTACCATTTTAAAAGTTTGAATCTGAAACTCTATGGGAAACAAGACTTGTTTTCCATAAACAAGCTCATAAGGAGTATGACCTGTTGTGATTCTCTATGTAGTTCTATAGGCCCACAAGGCTTCAGGAAGCCTGTCTGCCCAATCTCTTCTATGTAAATGAATAGTCTATGTTAGGATCCCTTCAATGACCTTGTTAGTAGATTCCACTTGGCCATTTGCTTGTGGATGATAGGGAGTAGATTTTCTGTGTCTGATTTTGTACCTCTCCACCATTTGTTCCACTAGCCTTGATGTGAATTGAGCTCCTTGATCTGTAACAATTTCTCTTGGGAAACCAAAACGAGTAAAAATATCCTCAAAAATAAAATTAACTATAGATGCTTTAGTAGCATAAAGTAATGGCTTGGCCTCTACCCATTTGGTAACATAATCAGTGCAAACTAATATATATTTATTTTATCTTGATAGAGGACTAATAGTTCCTACAAAATCTAAAGCCCATTTCTCAAAAGGTTCAATGTGTACCTGAGGCTGCAATTGAATCTCACCTGAAGGAGAAGGTTTCCCTACCCTTTGGCAACTGTCACACCTTTTGACATACTCTTTAGCATCTTTAAAAAGGGATGGCCAATAATATCCCAAATGGAGGATATTATAAGTTGTCCTTTTATCAGCAAAGTGTCCACCACAAGGTTCATCATGACATGCCTTGAGAATCTCAGGCATCTCATATTCTCGAACACATCTCCTAATGATAAATTCTGGACCTGTTTTGCATAACTCATTAGAAACCCATGAATATTTTTCACTGTCATAAATGATCTTTCTTTTGTCTCTTGCATTCATTATTGAAGGAAATTTCTCTGAAAATAAATAATTAGGAATGTCAGCAAACCAAGGAGTTTGAGTAGAAATTGCAAAAATATATTCATCATGGAATTGATCTTCAACTGGAGTGTTGTCTTTAATGGTTTGGAGTCTAGATAGGAAATTAGCTACAATATTTTGTTTTCCAGGCCTATCTAGAATGGTAATGTTTAATTCATGTAAAAGCAATAACCATATTATGACTCTGCCATTAGTAATTGATTTGTTCATTAGATATTTAATTGCAGAGTGATCTGTGTGAACAAAAGTTTCATAGCCTATTATATAGTGTTTGAATTTATTTATGGCATGAACAAAAACTAAGAACTCTTTTTCAGTTACAGTATAATTTAACTCCGAAGGGGTCAAATTTTTACTTGTATAGTAGATGGCATAAGGAATAAGGTCTTTTTGTCCCAATACAGCTCCTAAAGTTGTGTCTGAGGCATCTGTTGAAATATGAAAAGGTAATTTCCAGTTAGGTCCCCTTAAAATAGGTGCTTCAGAGATTTTTGTTTTCAAGGTCTCAAAGGCTAACTGGAAATCAGGATTCCACTTGAATTCACAGTCCTTGGTAAGTAATTTGAAAAGTGGAGATGCTATCTTGGTGAAGTTTTCTATAAACCTTCGATAATATCATGTAAATCCTAGAAAACTCCTAACATCTTTTTGACAACTTGGAATAGATAAATTAGAGATGACTTCAACTTTTGACTCATCAACTCTAATCCCATCCCCTGAAATGTGATGTCCTAAAACAATTCCTTCAGTAAACATCATAAAACACTTCTCATGACTTAGTGAAATATTTTCTTCTTTACATCTCTTTAAAACTTTTTCCAAGTTTGCTAAGGCTTCTTCAAATGTGTTTCCATAGACTGTGAAATCATCCATATATACCTCTACACAATCATGTATTAGATCTGAAAATATTCCTAGTACTGCCCTTTGAAATGTTGCAGGTGCATTGCATAATCCAAATGGAAATACTCGGTAAGCATAGGTACCCCAAGGACAGGTAAATGTGGTTTTGTCTTGATCCTCAAGTGCTACTTGAATTTTATTATAACCACTAAACCCATCTAGAAATGAGAAGTACTTTTTGCTAGCTAAGGTATCTAACACCTGATCTATGAAAGGTAGGGGAAAATGATCTTTAAGAGTAGCTTTGTTTAATTCTCGGTAGTCAATACATATCCTCCATTTACCATTTTTCTTTGGCACAATTACCAAAGGAGAAACCCACTGACTATCTGAAATGGGATAGATAAAGTTGACATTTAACAATTTCTGCAATTCTTCTTTAACAATCTCCCTAAGATTTGGATTCATCCGTCTCTGAGGTTGTCTGATTGGTTTACAATTTTCCTCTATGTAGATGTTATGAGTGCAAGTCTTAGGGCTTATCCCTTTCATATCAGTGTACTCCCATGCATATGCAGAAGAATGTCTCTGTAATATCTTGACTAGCTCTTCTTGTTGAGATTTCTCTAGGTTCTTGTTTATGTTTAAAGTTTTGCCTAGAAATATCTCAATTGTAGAGCTGCCAAATTTATCCATGGAGTAAAGAGACATCTATCTTGATGATAAAAACTCAATGTTGGATTCTTCTTGAAATTGTTCATGTTTGTATTCCGAAGAGGATTCAAAATTTTCTAAGGTATTCAGAATCTGGCTATCTTCACTAATTTCTGAAATTGTGAAGAGAGGTTGTATGTCTTATTCATCCTCAATCCATTGAGTATCATCTAATTCTGTAATTGTTTTTGCTGGAGGATACAAGGTAAATTTCTTGGTTGAACTACCATCAGAGATGTACATATCACCGGATCTACAGCTAATGAAAGCATCAGTTGTAGCTAACCAAGGTCTTCCTAATATAATAGGATGTCCTCCTAGATTATTCTTAGGAGTTAGGATCATACAATCCACATGATACTCCAAAGAATCTAGGGACACTGGAATGTATTCTATTACCCCATCAAGTTTGATCACAGATCTGTCTTCCAATTGTAAAAATGTGGGTGTAAAAAGAAGATTAGGAAGTTTTAGTTTATCCATGATTTGTCTACTCATGATATTGATTGCTACTCCTAAATCAATAAGTGTGTTTTGGATCTCAATTCAATTGATGTGTATTTTAACAACTGGATTTCCTGGGTCTAGATACTTTGGAATATAAATCTTACCCATCATGATGTCTGATATTTTTCCTGCTAGTTGAATTTTCTTTGTCTCTTGATTCTTTTTCCTGTTTTTTTCATGCTCAACTCCTTTATTGTCTTTTTTAAGATTGGAATTTCCTTGATAGCTTGTAATAATGGGATCTTAATACAAAAATTCCTCAGCTCATCTAGGAAATCATAATTAGGTAGCATAATTTTTTTTTCTACACCCATATCAATTTGTAATCTTTCTAGAAAGGGCCGTGTAGAGATGGATGTTGATGGCTGCTCTAATATAGGAGTTGAAATTATTGGTTCTTTTTGTTTTGGTTTTTCAATGTTTGGTTCTTGAAAATATGTGTTCTCTTCAAGACTTTTATTTACCCGTAGAGAATCTTCCTTAGAATTTTTTTGCTCTTGTATGATTACAGAAGGTTTCTTCTTTTCATGTATTCTTCCAGACCTAAGTTGAACATCAATAACATCTAAGGGAGTAATTAAATAGGTTGGAAAATGTTGGCCTTCTATCATGTATGTGTTCTAAGGATTTTTATTGTTGGGGTTTGGTATGGGTTGGGAAGGTAACTATTTTTCTTTCTGAGGAAATGGTAATGGAAGTGGTGGATTTTGATGTTGTGGATTTTGAGGATTTTTTTGAGGATGAAAATGTCGATATGGTGGATAGGATGGCGGATATTGATAGTACTCAGAGTATATTCCATAGGGATTTTGTGCTCCTTGTGCCCGAGTTTGAGATTGATTTTGAAATTGGGGCCAAGGTTGCTACCATGAACTCCAATTTGGTGGGGGTTGATTATACAGTTGATCATGGAATCCTTGTGGTTGAGGTCCCTGCCAAGGCCTCCTAGAGACAAAATTGAGAGATTCTGTGGAATTTGTAGGGGTTTCTTCTTGAAAGACAGCTTTAAGACTGGGAAGTGAAGGAAAACTCTTGGTCTCATGTTTTTCTAAACAAATTACACAAGTATCTACAACTTTTGCATCCAAAGGGCACTCTCTCAAGGCATGCTTCTTTCTAAATTTGGGACAAAATATTGCTAGGACATCAGATTCAGCTTTTTTCTTGTTTTGTAACTTAAGGGTATCTATTTGTTCACTAAGACTCCCTAGAATGTCAAATTTGAATTCATCAAGCATATGTCCTATTTCTGCCCTACTTGCTGTCCCATAACTAGACTTACTTTCCCTTGCAAGAGCAGGGTCTCTTGGTCCTTTTATAGTTTTAGATTTCCCTCTTGAAAGGTTGATGCATAATTCAGCTATTTCAGGTAATGTGAGCAGAGATATATCCCCCTTTCCCATCACATTAAGGATATCTAACCATTCATCCCTAATTTTATTCAACAAGAGAGCTTTCAAAGTATCTTGGTCTAAGTTTTCCATTTTTGCTCTCTTGATGTTGTAGTTAAACCTTTCCAACAAATCTTCCAGATTTTCATCCTCTTTTTGTAGAAATTTAAACACTTCCTCTTTATGGTTTACTGGCATACAGTAATCCAAATACCTCTCTAAAAATTCTTGTTTCATGTCTTCCCATGTCCTAATAGAACTGTTGATAAAACTCATAAACCATTTTAATGCTGCTTCTTTCAATGTTGAAGGGAACAGTTTAAGTTTTTGGGCATCTTGTAAGTAATCATAGGTTCTACATAGGACTTCAAATTCAAATAGGATGGTTCTAGGATCTTCACTTTTGAGTCCATAAAATTTTGGAAGGACAAAGGGTGAAATGTTTTTCATAGTTGCATTGGTTTCTTCATCTACTATAGGAAACCCAAAAGAGCTTCCCATTTCCCTTCTACCTCTTCCTCTGCCTCCTTCTTCACCTCTACCTCCTTCTCCTTCAGCACCTCTACCTCCTTCTCCTCTACCCCTACCTCTACCTCCTCCAAATAGTGTGTGTTCTCCATTAAAGACTCCTCCTCCCCCTTCTTCTGCCATAGTTGATTCTTCTGTGGAAGTGGAAAAGTTTATGTCTCTAGAAAGGGTCCTTGAATCTTCTTCTAAGACAGGTTTAGTGGATGAAGTGGAAGGTCTCTCTGATGGAATATCCAATCTTAAGCCTTCTAGAAGTCTGTGATCAGTATAGGATGGAATGTAGGTTTGAGTTGGAGGTGTGTTGCCTAAATTAAGAATGAAACGGGGCTAAAGTCACTTATCTAGAAAATATGCACAAAGCCTTTCGAACAGTAGGGGCCCTCTACCATCAGATTGGCACACGAATCTTCTCAAGATTGCTTCAGATCATGTATTAAAGTTGTACTTATTTAATTAAAGGAAAACGCTTTAGAAACAGAGTATCACTGTCTTGGACAAGTTAACAACAAAACATCAACTAGCTAACTCTCTCTCTCGGTTCAACGAGTTATTTTTATAAACAAAATACATAACTGTCATTGAGAAGAAATAGGGATAGGTGTATTTTTCAATCAAAATCTAATTAGAACTCCTATTTAGGCCTCGTACTTTGCTAAAGAAATATGCAGAGTCCTTGTCCTGGTAGAAGTCTACTTCTTGGTTTTGGTTTCCTCCACGTGCATAACCACTTGCAGATTTTTGCTCAGACTTCGTAGAGGGCAATGAATGACGTAGGTGAGTTCTGGAATTCAACCATATGAATTTTTCCTTTAAGTGACACCTATAACCTATGTGAACATAAAGATAGCTGCAGAATATGCAACCAGCTACAGAATGGCTGCATTCTTTAGCTAGGTCTGATCAAAAATCACTATGACAACAAAACCACAAAAGTTTAGTAAGTCAGTCATTGCATGCATTCTTAAAGTAACTTTAATCATTCCTATTGATATTTTAAGCCTAGAACTAATAAAGGACAAATGGAATGGAGTGAAATTTGGTGAAAGGAAAGGACATCTTTGGGGCTCAACAGGAGATATTCCCATTTGTGAATTCAAAAGAGCATTTTATGGACTCAAGCAGGCTCCCAGGGTGTAGTGTGCCACAATTGACAACTACTTGTAGGGCATGTGCTTCACCAAGAGTGAGGCAGACCCAAACATGTATTACGTTCAGGTCAAAGGTGAGACTCTCATTTGGTGTTGTATGTGGATGACTTATTTCTCAGAGGTTGCGAGAGGCTCATTGAAAAATGCAAGAGGGACCTAGCAGCAAAGTTTGACATGAAGGATTTAAGGTTGATGCATTATTTTCTAGGCTTAGAGATGTGGCAAAAGGATGGAGAGATCTTCCTCGAGCAAGGTAAATATATAGTTTAAGTCCTTAAGCGATTCAAGATAGTGGACTGTAGAACCATGTCTACGCTACTAGTGACCAACTAGAAGAAGATCGATGCTTCCATATCAAAGGAAGTGGACACTACATTAAATAGACAGTTGATTGGCTCTCTTATTTACATGTTCAATACTAGACTAGACATTTATTTTGAAGTGAATACAATCAGTCAGTTCATGATAGAGCCAAAGTGAGTTCACCAGGTGGTTGCAAAACATGTTTTGAAATACCTTTGAGGCACAATTGATTATCGACTGACATATACCTAAAAGCATGGAGAGAAGCTAGAGAGGTACACTGATGTTGATTAAGAAAGTAGTAAAACTAACAAAAAACACTTTCAGTAGTTGTTTTAGCTTGGTATCAGGAGTTGTTTCCTAGTTTAGTAGGAAGTAGGAGTCAGTTGCACTAAGTTCAGTTGAGAAACTTGGCAATTTGTGAGGCAATCTAGCTCCAGAAACTTGTCCTGGGGATATTTGATCAGGAGATGGAGCCAACTTTAATTCACTGTGATAATCAGAGTTGTATCAAGGACTAGGAGAATCTGGTGTTTAATGACAATTTGAAACACATTCAGATCATTTACCACTTCATTCGATATTGTGTGCAAAACGGGACAACGTCACTACATTATGTACCAATAGATGAGTAGGTACAAAATATTCTAACAAAGGCTTTGATGAAGGACAAATTTATATTCTTTAGAGACAAGTTGGGGGTGGTGTAGAACACCTTCACCAAAAGAGAGTGTTGAAAATATATCTTTGAAGGTGATTCTGCATTGGTCAAGTGCCATGACATGCAATAAATCACCAAATTTCTCTCACAACTGAATTATGTAAAAATTTCCTAAGTTTATACCTCTGGCATAAAACCAATAATTTAATTTTTATTTTATTAAAATTTAAATTTAAAATAAAAAATAAAAAATTAAGAGGTCAACAAAAGATTAGATCCTGGCCAGTTATCTCAAGTATGGAGGCAAATCTGAACCCTCCATCACTTTTATGTTTGAAGATTAGGTTAGAAAATTATAAAAGAGGGAAAGTGGCTATTGGAAAGATCAGTTCGATTTGGTACAAGTGTTGGGCATTCAGAAGTGGCAGCGAATAGAATTGTTGAGGTCGTGATACCAAGCCATACAATTGAATTTGATTAATAAGAGATTAGATGGATTTGAGCAATTTTTGTGGGTTGAAGAAGGCTAAATTGTGGACTGATTGGTTGGACCACACAGGCTGATTTACATTCAGCCGTACAACTATTTTTTCTCGGTCGAAGGGTTAGAATTTCTGAGTTATTTGCTGTTGTATAAATCCTGAAAAGGGTTGTTGTAATCAATTTTATGAAGTTGACTAAAGGGCCCAAGTTTGTTGGTTTTCCCCAAATTTAAGTTTCATGGTAAGAATTGTGTCAAATAATTTTTATTTGCTTATTTTTCTATTTATTTTTTCTATGCATAACTTTTTCACGAGTGGAAATCTCACGGGAAACCCGGGCGTACTTCCCCAGAATTTCTGGATGGTACGCACGGTAAACCGTTCGGCCGACTTTCGGGGCCTAACCCCAAAGGACTCAAGGATCGAACCCGTGACCTCCCTCAACGGAGAGGACCACGTATTGGCTCACTACCACTTGAGCTAACCCTTGGGGCTTGCTATGCATAACTAACTTAGGAACCCAAAATAATTTATGTTATAAATTTTTTAGATATGAAGGAATTACCTAAATTTCTGTTCTAGGAAATTTTATCTAACATTAAATCTAATCAGGGTTCAATAAATATAATATGACTCAAAGCCAAGTTGCACTCCAAAGAGGTGACTCCTCTGTTTCCTCAAAGGGTACAGTCAAATTTAAGAGTTACCTCAGAATTTACATATATCCTATAGGTAATATCCTGCAAGCCCTTTAAATATTTTTGATTTAATAGAATAAAAGAAATTTTTTGTGAAGGTCCAAAAATTGAGAAAGGGAAATCATTAATGTCCGTGACAATAGAAATTATGACATGGAATTACATACTATGTCGATCTAACATAACAACATATAGTCAACAAGTTACTTACAAGTAGAAGGTCCCAATATTGTGAACAACTGGAAACATACCCAAAGGCTTGTGCATTAGGTCTTTGCTAGTCCTGAGAAACTACCAACAATTCCTCTGAAGGTGCCTTAAAATCATCCAATCCTCTATTGAATAAGTATATTAATGCGTTTTATAGTCCACATTCTCTGCATAGCCTCACCACCTGCAAAATACCATATATATCAATCTTATCTTTGCCTCGATACACATAACATCATGTAAATATAATATGATAACAGGAAAATCACTAATGTAGACCTGATTGAAGTCATGGTAACCAATTTCCATGTGGAGAACAAATTTCTCAATCTGTTGCAACCAACCCTTTTTTCTATAGTTTTCCACAAGTGCTTGCATACCTATGATACCCATCACAATACTAGTTACAATTACCATGAAGATACTAAAAGTATTGAATAATTCATAATAATGTCTTTATATTACCTCAGGAGGTATACAACCAAGCATGTCCTTTAAAACATATGGTTCCAGGAGTTCTAAAAATGTACCTGAAAAGCATGTCATATAGGCATGAGAATGGAAATATAATAGGTCATTGTATAGAAACAATTGCATGCCTTGTGCTTATTTATATTGCTATATTCAACATATATATATAGGAATGTGACTATAATATTTAGAGGTGATGGAAAACATAAGCTTGCAATGAATGAATGACAACTAAATGGGTGATTCAATGTAACAAAATATGCAAGATCAAACATAAGATGGCCCAAGGAGCAGAAAACCAATGTTACTAGAGTCGGCTGGGTGCAAAACTTAGCAACGCAGAAGATTTGAGAATTTCACTCAGCTCAGGAGAACTTGGGAAAATCTTGACAAATATAGTTTCTAGGGATATATATTTATGGTGGTTTGTGACATTTATAGAACAAATTAACACGTCATACTTGGGTTGACCCAGTTTGACTCACAATAAATCATGAGTTATCACATGTCAATTGTGTTTGACCCGTGTCAAACTCAGTAAACTCAATTACAACTCACCCAGAGTCATTTTCACTTGTTTAATCATGAGAAGAGTCAAACATGGACACTCACAAGTCTAGTGACAAAGCATTAGGACACTAATGAGAATAAAATTATAAAATTTGATACAAACTTATTATCAAAAATAAATGTAGAAATTAATGATTAACAAATCATAGTTGTCTATTCGATGTCAAATAAACAAAGAACAATAACTAGTAGTAAATTATTCATGCTTGATCATAAAGGCCTGAATATTGTTTTTTTATAGAAAATACACCCAAAGTCAAAATACAAAACTCTTATAAGAAGGTTACTCTATTTATGTGCAAAGTCTTTTAGTTCCAAGTTCTTGAGATTGGAACCACTAAAAATTGATGGGATTGTAAGATTAGTGAAAGGGACTTACGTCATAATATCATATGCTCATCTTGGATCCTACTGGGATATAGCAGAATGCAATTTTCCAATTTTATACTTCATGTCATTACATTTCACAGTAAGAGTAAGAGTAAAAAATTTTGGTAAGTGATGTTGATTAAAAATACGTAACATAGGTTCTAAAAACCAGATGCACATAATGTTTGTCCATTATCAATATTGTTAGACATATAATCCATTAGGGTTATGGTGAGGAATATGAACCATAATTGAGAGTACAAGAGACCCTAGAAGATAAATCCAATGGTCATAGACAATGTATTTATATCTATGTCATTTTAATGAAAAAATATTCCATGCTTATCTTTAATTCTGGTGTAGTTCAACAATGGTATCAGAGCAGGGAATTCATTCAACTCCATGATTCCCACTACTTAGAAGCACCCTTTAGTATTTACTATTTTTAGCTTTGCTTCATATCAATCATTCTAAGTTTGTCTGACATTTCCTCAACCAAATTTGTGCCTATTTCTCTGCATTATTCTCCTGTTGCAGCTCTTTTCCTGTAACCTCTTCTCCATTTCAGAGATTCCATGCCTCTTGGTGAAAATTACTACCTCGCATCTTAGAAGATGTGGGCTGCATGCTTCCTACCCTATTATATCAAAAATTAAAGCTTCTAAAACCCTATGTTTTTATTTTTTCTCTTCAATCTCTGATCTACAAATCCTAGAAACTATAGTGAGCAAGCCTATCTTTTCTATGACTACAATGTCAAGATCCTATACAACAGCCATGGCTTGCATTGAAAAATATCACCGCCCTCTTAATCTGGTTGAAGAGAGTCCCCGGAAGTGCAATAAGGTAACTTCATCATGAGACATTCTTCCCTCTTATCTCCAGGGCCATTGTGTGTTTGAACTTGAAGAGAATTTAATGCCATACTATAAAATACTCGATCAAATTCCCTTTATTATTTTTTAATCTTTTTAATTTTTTTACTTAAAAAATGGTGAATCATCCCCCATTGTTGACATCATCATCTTGAATCCTATTGGTTCTTATAAAGTTTATTTTTGTTGTACATTTTTCTTAGGTGGCCCATTTTAGACCTCAAAACTCCCCTAATGCTTGATCACTCATGAGTATTCTAGGACATCCAAACCTTACAATATTCTTAAAAATAAAATGCATTGCCATTTATACATTGCAATTTTTGATGGGTTCTACGTTAGTCCACTGGGTAAGGTACTCTGTCATAGTTATTATATACCTAGCTCTCGATCTTTTCGTTTCTGCATTGATAGGCCTGATCAAGTTTACCACCCATTTATCAAATTCTTGTAATGTCACCTATAGAAATAAGGTGATCTCATCCCTTCTGGATGTGAAAATTCATATTACCCAGAATCATACTACAACACTGATGAGAAATATTGATGCAGGTGCATCCTTCTCAATTTTCATTATTCATTTGTGTGATTTAGGGGGTGATGGTTTTTGTAATTATTTTATAAATTATGTACATTAAAAAAAAAAAATTGAGAGCAAAATGTGAGTATGAGACTTATTGTAAATATCATCTTAATTAATTGAGAATATGAGTTGGAGTTGAGTTCTATAGATAGTTTAGGGATTATGAATTCCTTAAATGGAACTTAGTTGAGTAAAAAAGGGTTAAATCTATTTTAGAGTTTGGTTGAGATAGTTGTGGAGGAAATCATTGATTGGAATTAATCCAAAATTATGTATAAATAGGAGGTTTGTGTGAGGATAGAGAGACATAGAGAATCGAATAGGACAAAGAGATTTAGAGGGAAATGGTGTTAGAGTTCATGTGAAGGGTGAGAGCCGAGAGGCCCACAAATGTAATATTCGGGAAAAATGGTTTGAATTTGAATTTATTGTGTTTATTATATACCAGTATTTTTGTTTGTGTTGGCTCTCTCTTCTTTATATATGTTTTGAGCTGAATTGAATGTGGTTTTAACAAAGAATTTGATGAGGATTCCATGTTAAGGAAACACGCACTCTATTATGCACAAGGATCTATTTTATTGTAGAATCCCTGCATCATATGGTATGAGAGTCAATGATCCATGCCTAGCGAGGTGCGATCAGAGGTCTTGGAGGTTAGAGTTTAGTGTGTGATAGATTGTTGGAGGTTTGACTTGAATATGTGATTGATTTTTGGAAGCAGGTTGAATGCGTTGAGGAGGAGCTGCACAATGTTTTGGTAAGACAAGAGTTTTGGTTGCCTAAAACATTGAGAGGGAGCCCAGTAACAACGTTTCTTACAACAGTAGATATCCAAAGCTATTGGCATGGATCGACTTGTGGAAGGAGTTCTCACTACCATGTAATCAACTATTGTGTGTTTGAAAATCGTTTTGGAAAAGTCGTGATTGGTCAGCTGTCAAGAGATAGACCTATGCAATTGTTGAGAATTTCTGAAGTCAAATTGAATTGTGAGAATTTGGAAATACAATTATGATTGAGGAAAATGTGGGCAGCTGGGAAAAAAACCTAGTGGCAAAGGCAATCTCAGATTGGCAACATTTGAATGGCGTGGCTTCAGTTGGAAAGAAAAGTTGGAGACGGCCAGCATAGAATTAGATCACTATAGACTGGAGTGTTGAATACGGATAGCGTAGAAGTCGATCACTATATATTGGAGAGTCTGTTAGAGTGCAGAGGCAGTCGAACGTTGAACGAAGCATTGGAGAATGCTAGAGTTAATGCCTTAAAGGAAAATCGAGAACTGAACCTTGCAATAGGGTCGACGTATAGAGATTTCTTGCGGAACTGTGTTATGGATTATGATGTTGTGACTTTGAAAATCTGATGTTAATTCCAGTTTAAGCCTCGCACCTCACAGTTTCTCTTCCCTCGGGCAGACTTCTTTGTTAGCATTTAACGAAGCAAGAAATGCATCTGAATTTTGAAGAAGCAGGAAAAAGTACAAATGTGTGCCAATGCTCCATTTTCCAATGAATAGACTTCTAAGTACAATGAAAAGCCAAATAAAACTCTCGACTTATCCGTTCTTTGATAGATTTGTAGGCATACCACAAATTTGACAACTGGAAATTGAAGCTTTACCAGAATTCTGGTAGTTCAAAGCACCGAATGTGGCCGATCTATTATCCTTTACCAGGTTTGATGATTTCAGTCTAGAAGCACTTGTTGGAAGGCATAGCATATAGCGTGGTCAAAATTCATTAATGTTGACAGACATCATCTACTTTTTCTGGAAGTAGTTGATTTCTGGACAAATTTCTTAAATGTGATCACCAGGAAAAATGCAAAAAAAAAGTATTGGTCCACCCTTATTTTATTATGTGAGATCGGCAGAGTTTTTTTTTTAAATTTTGCAGATGAATATGTGAAAAAAGACGCAGCAAGAGCATTAGAAACTCTTCTGCTTGGAAACAGGATACAGATAAATGAGGAACTGTGAGTCGGTAGTGCAAGAGAACCGTAAATGGTTTTGCAACCTAAAAAATGGAGTTCGCATGGGTTCAAGTGGTAAGAGGGTGTGATAAAAGTCTGAGTGTGACATGATAAGTAATATGCTATCAAGCAGACATTTTTTATATGGTTACAAAAGGGAAAGAAATTCTTCATATTCTGATTCCAATGTTGAGTTGTGTATATATATATATATATATATATATATATATATATATATATATATATATATATATATAATCCATGAAATTATATGTTTTCATGAGTTAAAAATCATGATTGATCATTGCTTGTAGTGCATGTGGAAGTGTGCACATTGTTTTGTTCAGAAGATAATGTTGTTTGTGTTTGTTTTTTCCAGAGAAATATGTTGATGCCACCATAAAGCTTTGGAAAATTCCTATGGAGAAATTTTTTTTGTGCATGAAGAGAGATGGTGTTGCATTAGAACTGTCACTGCAAAGAAGGAGCTACATGAAAGTACAAGAAAATTATCTACACTAAGATGATGAACGTGTTGAAGAGGTTATGTTATGAAGGGTATGCCAATATTCACAGTGATAAGAACGACATAGAAAACTGAAATCCGGAGAGTGAAATTGCGAAGGGAAGGTTTATTAAATAACCTTGAAGGGAGCACAAGGTATGATCATCCATTCAAAGAGGTATTTTAAATTTTGAAAATTAAATGGTTTATTTTTTTCACCATAAAATAAATCTTGGGAAAAGTGGATTGCATTTCGATTTAAAAGCATAAATATCATGCGAAATTGATAATGGGAGATGCTGTAATTAATGACTTATGATATTATCATAAGAATGGAGTATGAGAGAGAATTGGTAACGGGAAGATTTTACATCATAAAAATGTATTAAAGGTGGATGTTCATTGTTATATTTTATAACTTGAATCAGAGTCACTATTGTAATTATTCGGTCAAGCTTTGTAGTCAAATAAAATGTTAAGGTCAAATGAAAATTTGGATAGCTTGAGTCAAGTTAAACCACTGAGTTATTGAACAAGAGCGTGTATTTTTTCCAAGATGAAGAGTTGATGTCAAGTCTGGAGTCAAAAAGTCTTAAATCAAGTCAAAGGTTTGAATGTAATTGGGTGCATCATCGGCAGAACCCGACACCCAAAGATTTGGTCATTGTAACACAAGAATTACTGCAGTTGTTGTTTGAAGAAAAGAGGAGCAAGAGAGTTTCTAGAAATGATTCCAAGACAGATAACTACAAGAGGTCAAGCGTAGGAAGAGAGCTTGAATTTTTGGATGGCAAGTATGAAATCTTGCTGAAAAGTGGATTGAATGAAATCCACATGTGAACAGATGAAGTTCACAAAGGAGGATAAGATGACTGATGATAGTCACCTTAGAGGTTTTGAGAAAGACCGCAACAGAAGAAAGAAGAAGGAAGACTCCAAGGCAAATGGCATATGTAAGCAGTTGACTGATGAAGAGTATGAGAGGGAGAAATTTGAGATAGTAGTTCACCTTGAGTTATTGATGGAATTGTTGCAAAGAAATACGAAAGACTAGAGACATGGTTGGACCATGAGGAAGAAAGTGAAATGGCAAAGACTACATGCAAAGAGGGAACAACAGGTAAACATGCAGTTGACATAAGAGCTGAGGAAGCTCGAGCAGATGTGGAGTGTGAAAATGAGATGTGAAGAACTCAGAGAGGCTAAGTTGAAAATGGAAGTTTCCATTTGTGTCCTAGAACAGAGTGAAATTCAGGGTGAAGAGATCAATTAGAAATATCTCATGGAATATTGGAATAGTTCAGAAGAATTGGAAGATATGTTGACAAGAGAAGCAGATGATGCTATGAAGCCTTGTATTTTTAAATCTCATAGTTTGTGTATGTTTGCAGGATGTGCAGAAGATGGTGGAAAGTCTACTGAAACTGTTACAGAGATGAATGAAAATCTTGAGGTGAAGTATGATAGAGAATTCCTTTCAAAGAAGGAAGGTAATTATTTATTGAAGCAGAATGAAATCATAGATGAATTCCTGTTTGGTGTAAGATAGCCAGTTGAAGCTATTATGGAGCAAAAGCATAATGAAAATGTCGAAGTGATATTCCAAGGAGGTAAACCAATGAATTTGTTTAATGAAATTGATGACAGAATTTTGTAATGGGATGATACAGAAAATAGGAAAAATCAGGAGGATTTCCATAAGAAGAACAAAACTGATAATAAGGATTGTGATGAAATGTTGGAAAGATTTCACATGGAAATAGATTTCTTGGAAAGATGGCTCAAGAAACTTGAAGGAGAGATGAAACTTGTAGAACCTGATACATAAGAGATTATAGTTACCATGCATGATAAGGATGAAATTTTTCTAACATTTATAGAATTAAGTGAATGCTTTGACTCTTCAAATAATAATGTGGTTATAGGTACAGGAGGTGATATTAATAAATATGATGTTGAAATCAGAGAAATTGAGAAGAAAGTATTTGAAGATGAGATGAAAGATCAGGAGCAACAACAAAGTTATGTCCTTAGAGACATAAATAAAACAGAAGTCTTGAACCAGCATGATAAAGATGAAAGCAGCCAACAATTCAAAACTAGATCTGCTGAAATCTAGAAATTCTATGATGGGAGATTGGTGCTTGAAGCATCAAAAGAGGCCAAAAGGTCTTATATTTTTAAAACTAATATTTTTTTTATGAATGTAGGTACAACACTGGATGAAATTTTTTTTACTATAGGAGCAATCAATGACTATAGTTGTGATCAAGAAGAAGTTATTTATTATTCTTCATTTCATAAAGTTGAGTGTTCAGCATAGTTGGAGATGGAAGCATCAGACAAAGAGGAATTACTCTGAGGAATTGGAGGAATTAATTGTTGGAGACGCCGATGGAATCCGGTTGATAGAATGAGTGATGCTGATGTAAAGCCAGTTCGAGATTCTTTCATAGTTTGGAGACCAGAAGAATGTGTATCATTGATTCTACAAAAGTCTGTAAATTTTGGAATAAAGATAATGTGGTATGGAAAAGTGAGAATTACATTCAATAGTATTCTGAAAATACTATTTTGGAAAGCCTGTGCAAAATTACAAAATGGAGTGGACACTTTAAAAGACCAGCGGAAGAACAGAGTTTGGAATCTTGGAGGGAGCAAGCTACTGAGACTTGTGGCTATCACATTATTACAAAAAAGTGATAGACCTCATAGACAGGAGTCTATGGAAACCTCTCTACATGGGGAGTCTGATGCAAGAGCATCCTGCTCAATTTTCATTTTTCATTTCTGTGATTTAGGGGGTGATTGGTTTTTGTAATTATTTTATAAATTATGTACATTTTAAAAAATAAATTGAGAGGAAAATATGAGTGTGAGATTTATTGTAAATATTCTCTTAATTAATTGAAAATATGATTTGGAGTTTAGTTGTATAGATAGTTTAGGGATTATGAATTCCTTAAATGGAACTTAGTTGAGTCAAAAAAGGGATAAATCTATCTTAGAGTTTTGTTGAGACAGTTGTGGAGGAAATCATGGATTGGAATTAATCCAAAATTATGTATAAATAGGAGGTTTGTGTGAGGATAGAGAGACACAGAGAATGGAATAGAACAGAGATATTTAGATAGAAATGGTGTGGGAGTTCATGTGAAAGGTGAGAGCCGAGAGGCCCATCAATGTAAAATTCGGGCAAAATGGCTCGAATCTGAATTTTTTGTGTTATTACATACCTGTATTTTTTTTTGTGTGGGCTCTATCTCCTTTATATATGTTTTGAACTGAATTGAGTGTGGTTTTAACGAAGAATTTGATGAGGATTCCATGTTAAGGAAACACACACTCTATTATGCACAAGGATCTGTTTTATCGCAGAATCCCTGCATCAAATATCCTATCTGTTAATTACTTTTAACAAATTATATACGGTTTTATACTGTAAACAACGAAATCTCATACACTACAACCTTCACAAATTAACTTCGGAAAAATACAAGCGTGGAAACAAAATCTTAAAAAGAGTAAATCATAGGCACGTCTAACATAGTTATTTTTGGACTAATGTCCCCAGAAAAAACCAATGCGGGAAAACTAGTGCAACAACTATGGATTTTATTATTATGCAATAATTTTTCTAAATACAAGCTAGATGCCTTGATGGCTATCCTCACAAAGAATCTAACCAACAAGAAAGTTGGTGACATTACCTCACACACTAACACTGAACGCCCAGCTAGTAAAAACCATAGATAGCAAGCCCTCCACAGCCTCAGCACAGTCATTGTGTAGTCTCTACGTCACTTGGTGTGGGGATTACATGGCTTCTGCGTTCTGGCTCTTCTGTTGGCTAGATTTGACCGTCTGGCCCCTTCCGGTCTCACACCCTGGCTCTCTGGCACTGGATTTGACTTATCCTCATCTGAATAATGAACCTCCTCAAGGCTACAACACTGCCTCTATGCTGGCTCTGCATAACTACTACGCTACATCTATTGTTACTACTTTATGTCTTCTCAGTTGTGTATTCTCTGGCTCAAGAATAGACTTTGCAACCAGAATTACTCTGCCCCTCTCTGCAAAGAATCTCCTTATCGATATTTCCTCTAAGCACTGCTCACTTCAAAAATTTGATCTCTTGATCCCTACTATGTGTTTTCCAAATGACCCTTCAAGCCCTTCTTATAATCTTCTCGTTGAAACTTCAACAGCCGAGATTAAATATCTAATCAACAACTAAATTAAATTTTGACTTTATCCACTTTTTCTAGAACAGTCACACCCATACTCTATTAATTCACTTTAATTATTTTAGTTTCCTAAGTTTATACTTAGGGTCCTTTTAAAATAATTAATTATTTTAATAAAATACAATCCGGTTGGAATTTCCAAAAATGTTTTACAGGTTCTCTGGAATACATGTGTCTAAGCCTCCCTGCAAATTTTGAGGCTTAGAGCACATCTGATGCTACCACAAATCAACACTCTCTCTTGGTGAGGAATGTTCTCCAAAAATACCCCCTACTGAGTACTTCTTTGATTTTGCAACATCTCCCTCTGCACTACCGATGTCTGACATTGTTGCCCACCAACTCTATGAAAACGTTGCATCTGTATTATTCTTGACACTGCCACTGTCAACACTACATATGTACTGCAGCTCCCTCTCAAATTTTCCATCCGTGTTTTTTCTGACCCTACCAATGTCAACTGCTACTGCACTACAATATTGTTGCTTATTGCAATAGAAAAACATCCAAAATTGAATGAGTGTTCATCATGATGCCTCTCGATACTGAAGATCTGACTGTTTCTAGCTTTTTTGATGACCCTATGAAGCTGCTGCACTGGTGTCGACTATGCATTGTGCCTCACTGCATTGCTGCCAACTTTGATCTACGTTGCTTAGAATCTAGCGCTGCTAACCACTACGTTTCCACTTTTTCACTCCTTTGCATCAATTGGCACTCGTCCATCCTGCTACATATGATTTGGGCTCCCGTATCAAGTTATTAATCTGAGAAGTGGGTTCTTTAAGGATCCTACCCATCATGTATATCTCTGGGTCTACAGCTCCAAATCACCCCCACCTCCCTCCTGGAGATATATAGACAATCATGGCGAACTCCTCCTCATCATTCCTGGTAGGTGATACTTGCGGATCGTGCTTCTGTCTTTGTCTCTCTTCTTGAGAGGACAATGTGTCACATAATGACCCATCTTGCCACACCAGAAGAATTTGATCTTGGAAAGATCCTTCTTCCTCCTGCGCTGCTCCTGTTGCCCCTTTGATGCAGGGGCCACATTATCCTCCTCCTCCTTGTCTTCTTCCCACTGATGCTGCTACCCTCAAGTTGACACTTGATTAAGTCCCTCCTCATCTCTTCCTGCTCAAGAGATTCCCAAATTGACTCCCAGTTCGACAAATTCTCTCTGCCCAGGATGCTTTGGACAAAGACCTGATAGTCTTTAGACATAAAGTAGAGGGCCAATTTGACCATCTTTGTGGCCTGAGGATTTGATCCCATAGGTGCCAGCTGATCTCATTTCTCTTGAAGTTTAACCAAGAACAGATCAATGTGCTCACCTTTATGCATCTTGGTAGTTCACATCTTCTCCTCTAGATGCATCTTCCGCTACTAGGAATATCCTTGATATAGCTTCTCCAAGGCTTGCCACATTTCTCTAACAATCCCTTTGCTAGCTATGTGACACACGACATAAGCCGTTACCTCGTCAAAGATCAGGCGCTTTTCCTTAGCCATATTCTTCTTATATTCCTTTAGGGAATTTGCATCTACTCGAACAACCACCACACCTTCGATGAAGAGTTTGAGATCATGCTCATCTAACAGGAATTTGTCCGTTTCTTGCCAAACCACATAGTTGGAGGCTCCCTCCAACCGATCTCGATCTCTTAGCCCACTTACTGCCATCTTTTCCAACTAAAAAAATATTTTGAACTAGCTCCCTCTCTCTCCTTTTCGCAGCTCTGGACTGGCTTACGCACTCTCTGTTGTAGATGGTAGATCTTTCGTTGAAAATTATTGCTCAGGTATCAAAAATTAGAATTCCCTGACTAGGAATTACTTGGGGAAGAAATTTCCCTCAAAGTGTCTCCAACTACTCTTATTTATTCTTCTGCACCCACAATCACTGCTGCACAGAAGACTGTGTTCCTTCGGCTGCTCCCTCTACCTCTGCAAACTGGAAAATCTTACCTCTCTGTCGACTCACTCAAAGAGATATTTCCTAGCAGGGACTAGCCTTCCTCGCTTGGACTGCGCAATCACTCGAGAGATCAATCTGTTGCTTACGCAAATATTTGATCTTGGCTTCACCAATGCTAGATCTACGGGTTTTTTCTTCTATCCCCCCTTCACTTAGCTATACAAGCTTTGACGCCATGTGAAAATTTGTATTACCCAGAATCCTACTACAACACTGATGAGAAATTTCTTCTAACAAATTACTTACAGTTTTCTATTGTATATAACGAAATCTCATACACTATAATCTTCATAAATTAACTACAGAAAAATACAAGTGCAGAAACAAAATTTGAAGAAGATTAAATCATAGACACATCTGACACTGTTATTTTTAGACTAATGTTCCCGGAAAAACCCAATGCGGGAAAATCGGTGCAGCAACTGAGGTTTTTATTATTCTCCAGTAATTTTTCTGAATACAAACTGGATGCCTTTTTTCTATCCTCACAAAGAATATGACTGACAAGAAAGTTGGTGAGATTACCTCACATAGTGACACTAAGGTCCCAACTAGCAAAACCCCCAGATGGAAAGCCCTCCACAACCTTTGCATAGTCACTACGTCACTCTGCATGGGGACTGAGTGGATTTTGAATTATAGGTCTTCTACTAGCTAGATATGACCCTCTAGCCCCTTCTGGTCTCACACCCTGGCTCTTTCGCCCGACCTTAAGAAATTCCTCCACCTGTCTTGCTTTAGCTGCTACCTCAAAAATAATTCGTTTGATATTATGACCTTCCTTAGAGTAGAACTTCTTTGAAAATACTATGCCAAAATAGAGTAGAAGAAAACGAAAAAATAAACTAATTAGGGTGGACTCTTTCACCACCAAAATTAGAAGATAAAAGAATAGGTAGGGTGAGATCACCTCCACCAAAACTAGTCAAAAGGGGGTCTTAAACGCTCAAAGCCTTAGGCTCAAAGAATAACTGAGGCAAAATGATCCAATCCAATGATGATCCAAATGAATCTAGCCCTCTTATATTTATATATTTCTTTGAAGGGATTTTCTCCTTAATTGATTGAGGTTCACTCAAAACCCCGACTTTGGGGTTCTTTGCCAAGATTCCCCAAAGCTTACCCTCCATTTCCCAAACATTGGGTATTTTAGGTTTTCCCCTTTATCAAATACTATAGTCTACAGAGATCAATATGCCACTTCATCTTATGGAACTAATCTCCCAAGGAAATTACAATAGTGCCAAAAGCCCTCACTCCCAGTGTATGATTACTGCAGTAACTATTGCAAATCTAGGTTGAAAGCCCCTACATGTTGGAGCCTTCGCACAGATCTATTGTTAGAAAATGTTGATGATATATACTAGATAACTTTTGTTCATCACGGGCATTAACAAAGTGCACCATCATGATTGATGGATGGATATATCAAACAAACAAAACCTTGATAAATTTCCACATATCCAATCCAAAGGCAATAATGTTTCTCAAATTAGTAGATGCCTAAAACAAAGTTAATAGTGCCCAACTAATTTTTGAAATGATGAAAGTTGTTTAGGAAGTGGGAAAATAAAATGTTGTACAATTTTTTAACAACAATGCAACTAATTATATGGCTGTTGCTAGACTTTTTTAGCTTATGAATCCCTCCATATTTTGGAACTCTTGTGCTACACATTGCATAGTTTTAATGCTTGAGGTATTGAAAGAATTCCCTGGATACAAAAAGTTATGTATAAGGAAAAATCCATAACCAAATAAATTTACAATCACACAAATGACCTCAACGGCACAACAATATTCATTGAAGGCAAGGAACTTGTTTGTCCTACAGTGACCAAAATTCCAACAAAATTTATCTCTTCATAATTCATAGTTGACCAAAGGGTAAATCTAAATAGGATATGTTTGGGACCTGAATGGATGGCATCAAGGGACATGGAAAAACACATGAACGCATTATAATTGTTTCACTTGTGTTTGGTGGTGGTTCCTAGGAAGATGTTGAAGAGACTATTATTGTGACAGGGTCACTTGCCAAAGTTCTCAGGTACTTAAGTCTTAAAAATTTTCAATCTTCACCTTCAAAGTCAAAATTCATTTCGTTTTCAAATTTTATCTATACCAATATTTGAATGTTTGACAGTATACACCAATATTTCATGATGGTTGATGTTGAAAAAGCCATTAAGGGTCACATTTATGAGGCAATGGATATCACCTAGGAGGCCATCAAAAGAAGATATAATGATGAGGTGGCCAAGTATATGCCAATTACATGCTCCTCTTACATGTTCCTGAGTAGATCTTAACCTTGCCACTTTGGTAGATCTTTGGTGGAAAAATTTTGGCAATGATGTGCCAGATCTTAAAATATTTGTCATTCAAATCTTGAGCCATACCTACAATGCTTCAGATTGTGGGTGAAATTGGAGCATTTTTGAGAAAATGCATGCTAATAAGCACAACCAATTAAGTTATTAACACAAAAGCACTTAAATAAAATTGTATTGATCCATTTCACTCTTTGGCTTTGCAATAGGAAAATCCAAGGTGAGACATCAAGAAACACAAGACTCCACTCAGTTTATCTAAAGCTTAAACACTTGAATTGGAAGAATTGATTTAATAGTTCACATTTTAATGTTTCCTGATAATGACAATTTTGGATCATTGGGCTATTGACCTAAACTTGGAATAGCAAGATCCTACATCAGATTGGCTTCGATCAAAAGAAGCCCTCTTTTTCACCTCAAGGACTTTACAAACCTTGAGGGTCAGAGACTTGAGGACATGCGAGCAACCTGAATCTTAGATTTTTTACTATATAGTATTCAGGGTTAACTCTTCACTTGACCTTTATAAGTAGATGCTTTCAGTTGTCAGTTTGGACCCATATTATATGAGATACCTATTAATCCATCAAATTTTGGACATTTATTGATAGTGTGCATTGTTTGAACATGGCTTTATTGAATATCAATGAAAAATACATATTTTTTATTTAAAATGTGTATATATTTAATTTTTGTACTTGCCAAGTTTTTCACGATTTATTCCCAATCCAATTCAAACCCATTTCTCTTTTGCCCCATAGAGTCTTTCTCGATTCCAGGTCTTGATAATTTTGATCTGGAAGGGACTGGTGCAAATATTTCCAGTTGTAGAAAATTGGCTAGCATGGAATATTGGTAATGGGGAACAGATGAGACTAAGTTTGATCCATCGGTTGGATGTGAGAACACATGTACTCTATCAAAAAAAATATTAACTCCTTTAGATTAAAGGAATTATTTAAGGTTTCGAAAGTGTTGGTCCCATGACTACAGATATCTAGCAACAGGGATGGATCAAAACCAATACGGTAGGACTTTAAGGGAACAATGCAGATCAGCTGAAACCTTGATTAGAAGTAATGTAAGAATTAGAAAGGAAGCAGATGAAATAGTATGATCTAAAAAATATTTAGTGGATAAATCTATTGCGAGATTAGGATACAAAGCAATGTTTTCTAGTGAGGCTCAATAGTAAAAATGATAAGTCTTGATGGTGGAAACTACTATGGAAAAAAAGAATTTCCATGTGGGTGGCCATAAGGAATAAAAATTGACTTGCGAAACACTCCAAAACAAGAGTAGAAAGGGACCTAAAAGGTACGTTTTATGATACCGCGAATATAATGAATGCAAGGATGGTTCCTTACTATCAACAAATGTCACTTCCTCATCCACAACATAAGATAGTCTTCAATGCTATATGATAAATGATGGCATATGACCTATTCTTCATAGTTTTTTGTCAAAAAATTGTAAAGTTAATACTCATATACATCACCTTGATAATGATTAATAGAATAGATATATTATATAGGATGGATAGATCAATATTGTCCCCCATTTTCAATCAATTAAAAAGGATCCATGCTCTTTTCTCCACGATTCTTACAGACGTATACACAGAACTGAACACTACATAAGATACTCTATTAAAAAAATGTATATTGCAAAACTTGAGAAACAAATATCAGAATAGGCAGTCTGTCTCGAAAGAGCTAAAATTGCATTCCACAATAAAAAAAGAACTACACATTGTCAGATGAAAAAATCATGAAGGGGATTGAAAGATAAGGAAATTTCGGAATACATGCAAATAGTTAGGTTCTCAGAAAGATAAGGAAATGTCGTAATACATGCAAATAGTTAGGTTCTCAGAGGATAAAGTACAGAACCTTGGCATCCATGCCGTCATCACTCTGAGAAGAATATTTGCTGGGATTAACAAGGACAAATCCTTTGGACATACCCACGACAATATAATTCATATGCACAGCTAGAGCTTGTGGAAAACCATGATCCTGCCTGAACATTTTTTATGCAAGTGCCTGTGAAAGATAGCTCATGGAATCAATTTGTAAATGACCTATTGTTGGAGGTCCTCGTCGAATACCCTCAAGTCTCATCAGTTGTGTTGCAGCTCCCTCTTCCCAGTGCAATCCAGAAGATGCAACTTGGTCCTCGTCGGATACCCTCAAGTCTCAGTGGTAGTGCTGTAGCTCCCTCTTCCCAGTGCAATCTAGAAGATGCATCTCTCTTTTCAAGTTCTTCCACCAAGTGCAATGGCTTAAGAGAGGCTCAAACATTTTTGCCAGTTTTCCTTCCACGTCAGCTATGTTCCATTTTTCCCCCTTTTTCATTGACAATGTCATCAACAGTCCTTTCTTTTTTTCTTTTCAGGCATTTCTTCAATTAGGAGACGTTTTGGTACTCCTCCTTTTATCGACATCATTGTACTCTGTAGTCCCATTGACCTATTTTGTGGTCATTCGTTGGACATTAATATAATTATCTTATCTTATTTTTGACCTATTTTTCTTGAGTAACCGTCTTTGTTGGCTCTGGAAATTGAATAGGAGCATTTCATGTTTCTTCTTCACTTCCTAATTGTGATATTATGACCACTATCCAACAAAAATTTACTAGATTCAGATTTCCGAGTTTCTAGACAAGTATTAGAATCAGAATTCATCAATGGTGGACTTTTTTCACGGTCAGATGTTGGACTACTTTTTCCAATGTTCTGCACAATCTGCAGCACTTCATTATGTTGCACTCGTATACTGATATCACCTTGTCCCTCGATTTCTTCATTCTTCCTGCTTATAATTCTTTCGTCGTCGTTTTCTCTTGTCACTGTCTCTGTTTGAGCAATAAATTCTTCGGGTTCTGATCTTGGTAGGGGATCTTCCTGCTTTTCCATAAAAGTATGCGTCTCTTTTTCCATTTCCTCTTCAGGTCTAGTAAAACAGAGATCGTATGGCATACTAGTTAATTTATCCCCAAATTGAAACAGTCCTTCAGAAATTCACACATCGGAACCAGCCATACTCCCTCCTTTTCCTCTTCTTCCGAAATTGCTCCAACTTTTGAACTACACTCTGCCGAGCCTGCCGAATCAAGAATCCTTTGAGATAGAATGTTCACCTTCCTGTTCTTTATCATCGTTGCATCTCAACTAGGAACAACTCGAGATGCAGCTGCAGCTGCAGCAAGTGCATCTCCAGGTTTCGGACTCGGCTTTACACTTCCAAGCAACGGAGAAAAATTCGGTGACCGAGATAAAAGCAAAAACAAGTAGGCGTTGAAGTGGCAAATGCTAAAGGCTTACTAGCAAAATCCAAGAATGTAGACTTCTTCATGCTCAAACTAAGCCTCAATTCAGCCAATTTTCCAGCCGACCGAACTTTGTTGGAAATTTCAGTTTTCTGAAATCTATTATCTGTTGAATGCAAGGGCTTGCCCCTTTCCACTAAATTTGAACTAGATGCATCAGTGGAAACTCCAGTTTTCTGATCTGTATTTTTCATCGCTTGCCTTTTTCCTCTAATTTCGAATTATATGCGTCAGGTTCATAAGCATTACCTTTTTCATATCCAATTTTCAATATGTCTGTAATTGAAAACGAACTTGAATGTCCTTTGACTTTCTCTAGTTTCTTCGAACCTTTCTCGGCCCAGCCTGCGTTGTTTTCAACATTTTCCTGCCTTTGACGTGTGAAACTAGGGTTTCTGAAGAAAAAAGGTTTTGCAGTATTGTTATCAAACCCCTCCGAAGACGATTCCTCCTCGGAGTCGTTCAGGATATCTTTGAGGCTACGATTGAGCCCAGACAGATCGCTCACATCGTGTCACTTCTTTGCTGTTCAATGAAGGAATCCAATTCAAAGTCTTTCGAGGCTGGAGCCATGGCAGATCAAGAATTTTGCATACAAACCCTGAGCTTCGTCATTTATTTACTGAATTTATTGCAATTTAGGAGAAGAATTCTCTATTTGAAAAGAAATTCAGTGCATTGTTTTCAAATTTGAACCCTTCGCCTTTGCCACCGCCCCTGGTCCGTCTTCTCCCGTTTATCCTCTTAATTAATCATGCACAGAGACCATGTGAGTTAATTCAATCTTAATTCCAGTTATTGCAAGCAAGCACACATGTACAGAGGTTGCGATTTTAAATATGTGTCATCTTCCAATGGAAGTGTAACACCCATTTTGACCGTAAAGAGATTTCTTATGTTTTTAGTAAGGTAGAAATCTTTGGAGCTAGTTCTCGAGAACCTTATGGTCTGTGACAATGTTGCTGCACATGGGAATAGATTTCATTTCACATTAATGTTTCGTTTCTCAATCTACTCTAATGGGAGAACATAAATATCGTTGCGTGGCTACATTTTGTTCTTTACGTGGGTGTGCGTCTCAATGATGAAGAAGAGTCTCAATGTTTAAGAAGAGTCTCAATGTGGAGAAGTTGGGAGTGTTTGTTATAATTTTGAGAAGTTGGGAGTGTTTGTTATAATTTTCCATAGGAAAACCACTGAATAGATGAATTAGATGGAAAAGCAATCTGTCCTATATGCTATTTTTAGCCTCTCAAGGTTAAAATAATTTATTTATTTCTTTCTTCTTTCCCATTTAAAGGGAAAATTGGGTTGTTTGTTAATGACAATGGAGAGTAAAAATGTTGTAAATTAGAAAGAAACAAAAAAATTATTTTAATGTTTAAGAGGTTAAATATAGTTTATTATTTTAATGTTAAAGAGGTTAAAGATAGCTTATGGGACAAATTTCTTTACTATCCTTATTCGGCCCTCTTCCTGTGAAACCTCACAATAAACACTCCTAACTTCTCAAGAAACCCCTCATGGAATAAATTATCCCAAGAGCTAGTTGTCATAGTATCTACATAACTTTCTGTGTTGTCTTTGAAGGCCTTGCATTTTAAAATGAAACGTTTTTTTCTATTTCCACTTTCCCGGAAGAGAAAAAATACATACTTTTTCTTCTCACATTTCTTTTCTCCTTTTCCAGCGCCCTGTTTCGCAACAAAGTTTATGAGAATTACTCTTTAACTAAGCAATAAGAATTTTGGATCGCCAAGAAATATTGGCCCCTATGTATGCTTTTTTTTAATGATTATGAGTGGGATTAAACTCTTAAATATAGTAATTTTTCTTTCTCCCTCATTCTTTATCCCAAATACACTTGTGGAATTTATCCATAAAAAAAGATTTTATGTGATGGTTCAATTATTTTATGTGATGGTTCAGTTGTAGGAAAGAAATTGGGAGATGGTTAACAATTGAGATTTTAAATTTGATTAATAAATGTTTATGTGACTAACTTAGGGTTTGTGCAGTTCTAGAGGTCAAGGCCAGAGATTGTGGCTTCAAGCTACACAATGTGCAATTCAATATGGCCAGGGTCAAATTATTGCGCAGTTGAGGGGCTTAAGAGCTCAAGATCGGGGCTTGAGGCTTTAGGTTGCCCAATGCGAAGTTCTTGAAGGACAGACTCAAGGAACTGTGCAGTTGAGTGATTCAGGAGTTCAAGCTTGAGGCTTGAGCCTTGAGGTTTCCCAATGCACAGTTTTGAGAGGCCATGTGGCGGGGACCAGGGTCAAAGGCCCACCCCCACCAGCCTAGCCCCTAACTTTCGGGGTCGTTGTCTTCTATTTCCCATGGGGCTGACAGTCGGGCCAATGACCTACCCTAACCACCAGACTCATTTTTGTTTTCACTGTGGTCCTGTCAAGCCCCCTCCATATTGCGTTGGGGTAACGTGAAAGGCCATATGGCTTGGGCCTAGGGATAACATTTGCGTCTTCCTCCAAGTGCCCTTGTAATGGCTTTGTGGTGACCATGTGGTCAATGGCTAGCCCCTATTCTTAGCTCCCTATGAGTGAGCGCTCGAGTAATCCCATCGTTGGTCATGTGGGAGAAAATGTGACCACAGGTTGTCGTTGGTTGCTGAGCCCCAAACCATTCGCATTGTGGTTGTATTATAGTTTGATGATCGAGGGTTGGGGCTAGCAACCCAACCCCTCCTCCAAAATGGGGCTTATATAAAATTTATAATAAATTTTTAGTCTATGTTTATTAAGATCCACCTACAACATAGTTAGTAGAGTGCTTCGTTGAATGACCAGAGGTCGGGGATTTGATCCTTCTTGAGCCTCTGGCCGACCAAACAAAATTTTACACCACCCGAGGGTGCCACGTGGGAACCCATGACTAGGCCACGTGACACCATTCCATTAGTCCACAAAAAGCACGCAACCAATAAAACTTGACCACCTACACAAAATAGAAGATTGTCAGTGCATGAGTTCCTAGTCTTATTGTCTGGCTAAGTTTTCAAATATAATGTCTTTATGTATCTTTTGCATATACTGGTAATATATTTGTTCCTCCCAGTTCTTTTACAAGATTCTATAGTGATTGTACTATTTTTTTGTTTAGTGAAAAGGATAAATTATCCTTTCTAGAAAAAAAAGAGATATGCCAAGCCTATTGACCTTATTAAGCTTCTCAAAATATTCGGCCCAACGTGGGATCCAACCTTTGATAGCTTTGCCAGAAACAATAATAAGCTAGGTTGGACATCCTGCAAATTTAAATTGGGGGGCTAACAACTTCGTCAACAAGGATTTACATTTGGTCAAATTAGCGATTTAAGGCACAAGCCAATTTTCTTGAATATTGTAGTTTCTTGAGGTTATATAAGTGGCTCAATTAACCCTTAGGGATAGCTCCCCAGTGGTATCATTATCCATGTCTACCCTCTCAAACATGAACAATGATGATGGTAAGTCATGGGATTAGACATATTCCGGTGTGAATTATATAATGTTACCTGGTACTTTCTCAACCCAGACATTGAACAGAGGTTGACAAAGTATCCATCACATAGAAATCATTGAGAACCAACTTAAACAAAGGTATTATTAAGTTTATACCCAAGTTCAATGATTCCAAAGTGACTATTCGCTAAAATCCTATCACTATGTTGAATTACTCATGTAATTTTATTTATTTATATATTATTGATTAAGTAATATGAAAATTAAAAGTCAAAAGAAGCTCTTAAAAACTATAAATATTTTAAGGATATTAAGAGGTGTCTTGCCATTCAAGCTAAGAACATTGTTCATCACTATATATGGAAACTTTGCTCATCCACCTTGAGCTACGAGAACTAACTTGTACTAGGGGAATATAACCTTGCTGAGTGAATATCACCACCTTCGCCTGACTAGTAATCAAGGCCCATTAACTATATTTATATATTGTATATATTAGTAGTTAAGGAAACAAATATAATAATGAAAAGTGAAAAATTAAGTCAATCATGTTTTGTATTAACACCTAACTTGTTTTAGTACATGCACTATAATTCATAGGTTAGGGTTGAGATCCACGCTTGTGTTTAAGCATATATATTTACTTGACCATGATGATAAACCATCATTCTAGTAATCAAGAATTATTAGTGCTCATGATGCATTGGATTAACTTACACATATTCCACATCATCTAATTGATTCTCACTAAGTTAATAATGGTCCTAATTAAAAAACATTATTCATAATTGACTTTATCTCTATCTGTCTTCCTCCTATACTAGCTAGTTTGTCGGCAAATTTCCCCTATTATATGGTTGGGCTTATATCCCCTGACCTCATGCTAGTTATTGGGCTCAAAGTTATAAGTACCACAATGCATAAAAACAAAATATCGTGCATAGACAAATGCATTGAACAATAAATCCTAATGGATTATGGTTATATTGTTTTGGATTAAAGATTCCTCTATGTGTTTCACTATAGAAGTAGATATGTCCCTCCAAAGTTGATCAAGTGTCTACAGAAAGAGGAACCATAGTTTATCCTAATTCATAAAACAAGGCAGCAATCAACCGTAAGCATAATGCTTCAAGTTCAATTTTTAGGAATTACCTTAGACAATATACCCTAAGTAACTACTTGAAACTCCTTAACCTACAAATTCCTTTTTCCTCTCATGGAATTTTGTTCAAGAAAATGCCTTTTTCTTTTGTTGAACAACTTTTTCGTATTTCACATCGCAATTTTTGTTGAGTGGCATTTTAAGAGCCATAAGTCTTTCCTGTGATATTTCTATTGTGATTGTGATTTACTTAACATTCTCCGCTCAAATGTATTTTAAAAAAAACTCAATGTTTTTTTATCCCATTTCATTCATATTCCTATTTGAATTAATCTCTTAAGGGTTTGATTTGTTTTACTCTAAAAAATTTAAAATGCTCCCCATTATTTTTCTAAGGTAATTATACTAAAATAATGGAGGTTGTTGAATAGCACAATAGATCCTAACCTAGAGTTCCAATGTTGTGGAAAAACAACACTATATTTGGGTGACCTATGTTTTTTTTTTTTTTTAATGATGTTAGATATAGTGGTTTAAATGGACACCAATAATTTCATAATGAATGTGATCCCCCTAAGATGGAAACCATGAGAGGGGATGGAAACCATGAGAGGCATTCAGAATCTTGCCTATGTTTGAGTCTTATGACTTCATGCATGCTTCAGCTATTTGGCTCGGTTTTCTGCACTGTTTAGTGCAAGGGATTCTCATGCGGGAGTTCCATTCTCTTTCTTGGTTCAACTTGTTGAAGGGATATAAGAGGAGAATTCTGGGCTACATTTCCACCATCAGACTTTGGGTCAAGCAGTCACCAACCTCTACAGCACAGTCTCTTGTAGAAATTGCATCATTTCTGAAGGTGAGGTTGTGGTAGGGTTAAATCCCTTGATTTTGTGCTATTTCCTTAGGAGAAGGGGCTCTTCCTCTCCTGGAAGGCTAGTAAGGAGGGTATTTCAGCCATTTTTATGTATTATTCATCCATATTATGTATTTTTCAGCCATATCAATTCAAATTTGCATTAGACTACATGATTTTTCTGCAGAGCTACCATTTTATACCCGTGCCTTCATGAAACCATTGTTGGGTTGTCTCCATTTTGTATAAAAGGGGCTAGATCTCCATTTTCTTGGCTCTATGATTAATGTAATCTCTAGATCTATTATGATTCATATTTTTCTGTAGAAACCCTCATGGAATAATACTGTCACATACTTCAAAATTTTTGTTTGGTAAAAGTCATGGGGTTTGGGTGTTTTTGAGCTATTTTGGGCTGGGGAGATCTGTTTAACATAGCTAGAATGATTTTTTTTTTATCCCATTTTGTATGTGAGGGTTATAATGTATAAAATCAAGGATACAAGTGCATTTTCTCAATTCTATAGCGTAATTTTCTGAAAATAGCGTTTTTACTGTCCATATTGCTGAAATTCCTAAGGAAGAATATTACAGTGGTATCAGAGCTCTGTTCTTGGCTCAGATTGTGGGGAAAAATATATCTATAGTTATGGAGGAGAAAGAGATTCCAAATCTTCTTCTTGAAACCATGCAGAACATTTCCAAAAATATCAAGGAGATGAGGCATAAGGAAGCCCCTAGAGGGTTTTATCATAAAAGAAGCACCAGTACATCAGATTGTTTAGGACAATCAGCCACACATACTTCGTAAAAACACTCCACTCTTCCCACATTCCTATCTGAGGAAGGTGAGGAAGAAACCCTTGGTGATTATTTTGTGGAATATGAAGCCCAATCTCAAAGATTCAAGGAAAACTTGAGCTTTCAGGAGTTTTTCCAGATCAAGGATAGAAGGAGGACTTGTCTTCACCAAAGGAAAGGATGGTTTATGCAGGGATCAAACCTATAGCACAGTATGGTAAGGTTTTTCTTTCCTTCATATGATTGATCACCTAAATGCACAGCCAAGGCTTGGGTCGAAAAGTTAGATACTTATTTCCAACTCACCAGAGTTTCTGAAATAGAAGGTATCAAAATAGTTGCGCTGCACTTGGAAGGGGAAGCTCATGAATGGTGGTTCCATGGGTTGACTACACTTGGGCATGCCCATATATCTTCATACTCATTTTTCACCAAAAAAATAGTAGAGAGATTTGATCCAAGATACTCAGAGGCCCACTTTGTTGAGCTAACCAAGCTCAAACAAAAGGGAGAGCTAGAAGATTATATTTCTAAATATTTGAAACTTTCAGTGATGGTATCCAACCTCACTATGAGCAGGAGGATGTGCATGTTTATTGATGGGCTAGCTAAACCATTGCAAGGGTTGATGAAATCTTCTCAACCTACTACACTCCACGAAGCTATGGAGAAGGCTAGAGATTTACAACATGCTTTGCCCAAGACAAAAGCATTATTTCAGCAAGGAATTTCTTCATGGCCAAGAGAGGATCAAGAGAGAACACCTCTTAATAATGATCAGAAGAAATTAAGGAAGAAAAAAATTTTCCTCACTTGTCAGAAACCATGGGTGCCAAACCATCAATGTGTTGCACGGAAGGCACATTGCATTGAGATATTCTTAGATGAAGAGGAGAGGGCCAGCGCTGTACCACTGCTAGAAGATGCAGTAAAAAATTTTGCTCCAAAAGGAGGAGCTCTTGCAGCGTTTAGAGGAGTCCCTAAATATCTGACCTTGAGGGTTAGAGGCACTATTATGGGGCAAAGAGTATCAGTACTAGTAGACAATGGAGCTCCTCATAACTTCATTAAATCACAGCTAGTACAAAGAAGGGGCATCCTCATGGAAGACTTTGAAGGTTTCTCAGTTTTGGTCCTAGGAGATAGAACTATGCAGTGTGCCAAATATGTTCCAAAATTGTCTATCACCATGGGAACATACACTCTGTCAGACCAATTCTTTATGGTTGATATTCCTGACACAATTGTTATATTGGGTGTCTAGTGGTTAATCACTCTTGGGAGTGTTACCACTGATTGGGATACTCTAGAGATGGAATGGATAGAAAAAGAGAATGGTAATATTTAGAAAATCAAAGGCATGTACACTTACCCACCTCAGATTGTTTCAACCCACAGGATGGAAGCAGATTTACGTAGAGGAGACATAGAGTGGGCAGTAGAACTGTATTTTTCTGAAGCAAGAGGCAAGGATTCACCAGTACATCGAGATGTACAATCTCTCTAAGACCGGTACTCCACAGTGTTTGGAGATATTCCACCAAGGAGGCCTCCTGATCGAGGATTTGAGCACACTATTGAGTTGGAGCAGGGAATTCAACCACTGATTATCACCCCTTATAGGCATCCCAAAGCTTATAGGGAGGATATTGAAAGGGCCATCCAAGAGATATTAGCTCCAGGACATATTCAGCCTAGCACTAGCCCTTTTGCATCTTCGATAGTCTTGGTTAAGAAGAAGGATGGCACATTGAGGATGTGCATTGACTAAAAAGCATTGAAAAAGAAGACCATGAAGAATAGATATGTAATTCCCAGGATAAATGAGCTAATGGAAGAGCTAAGAGGATCAAAATACTTCTCCAAGATTGATTTTAGATCCGAGTATCATCAAATCAGGGTGAAGGATCAAGATATCCACAAGACAACATTCAACTGTCACTATGGGAATTTTGAGTTCTTGGTAATGCCATTTGGATTGACCAATGCCCCGGAAACATTCCAATATTGCATGAACCACATCTTCCATGGTCATCTAAGAAAATTTGTGTTGGTCTTCTTTGATGACATTCTTATTTACAACCACACATGGGAAGAATATTTGCAACATATTGAGACAATATTACATATTCTTAAGGAGCAACAATTCTATGCTAAGCTCTCCAAATGTGAGTTTGAACTCATAGAGATGCTTTACTTGTGTCACATCATTGGAGTTGATGGAGTAAGAGTACATGAAGAAAAGATCCAAGCTATCAAGGACTGGCCTAAACCAAGGAATGTTACAGAACTTTGGGGATTTATAGGCATTTGCACATATTACCAGAAGTTTTTCAAAGGGTTCTCTCAACTTGCAGCACCACTCACAAATCTTACAAAGAAGGGAGCTTTCAGTTGGACTCCTATAGTGCAGAGATATTTTGATAAGCTCAAGGAGGTAATGAGTAACTGCCCAATGTTAGTCCTACCAGATTTTTCTCAACCTTTTTTGTTGGAGTGTGATGCATCAGAGGAAGGTATTGGAGTAGTCTTGATGCAAGGAGGGCATCCTATAGCCTTTGAGAGCAGGAAGCTGCTCGCACATGAGAGGTTATACCCCATCTATGATAAAGAAATTTTGGCTATTATGTATGCTTTAGAAAAATTTCGGCAGTACTTGCTCGAGAATAAATTCAGGGTAAAGACTGATCATAACAGTCTTCGATTCTTTCTTGAGCAAAAACAGCTCCAAGAGAGACAACAGAAATGGGTGAGCAAAATCAAAGCCTATGACTTTGACATAGAATATGTGTAGGGGAATAGCGATGTAGTAGCCGATGCTCTATCTAGAAGGCGAGCAGCGGTGTCCTTAAGGGGCATAGATGCAGATTGGAAGGCTCAATTGTTGGTTGAGTATTCCAAAGATAAATTTGCATGTGAAATACTTGATGGGGTGACATAAGATGAGAGGTATAGAGTAATGGATGAGATCATCTATTACCAGGACCAGGATTTTTGAATAAAGATTCTAAACTCAAAGAAAAGATCCTACAAGCATCACATGAGTCCCAACTTGCAGGGCATCAAGGATTCACAAAGACTTATCGAGCCATAAGGGAGAGATTCTCATGGAAGGGTCTCAAGGAGGATGTACTCTAACACGTTAACGAGTGCATAGTTTTCCAAAAAAACAAAGGAGAACACACCCACCATACAGGGTTATTGTAGCCACTTCCTATTCCAGATGGAAAATGGGAGACAAACTCCATGGACTTCATCACCGGTGTACCTTTCGTTCAAGGTAAGGATTTTATTTTTGTAGTTTTTGATAGACTAAAAAAATATTCACACTTATTTTCCATTTCTACACATTATACTGCTTCACAGGTAGCTAAGATCTTCTTCAGAGATGTGTTTAGGCTCCATGGTCTCCCA
The DNA here is from genome assembly GCA_034641835.2 of Pinus albicaulis. Taxonomy (NCBI): domain Eukaryota; kingdom Viridiplantae; phylum Streptophyta; class Pinopsida; order Pinales; family Pinaceae; genus Pinus; species Pinus albicaulis. The sequence goes on along the minus strand of CM076582.1, from coordinate 845,029,032 downwards.
AAGACCATAGTGAGTGACCGGGATAGCCGCTTCATGGGTGGATTTTGGCAAGAAATTTTTTGGTTAGTGGGGACTGAATTGACACAAAATAGTAGCTATCACCCACAAACCGATGGAGAAACTGAGATAGTAAAAAAGTGGCTGGAAGGCTACTTAGGAAACTATGTTTCAAGACAATAGAGGGCATGGCTGGGTTGGCTCCATTTGGGGGAGTATTGCTACAACACCACTTACCATATGTCCATTTGTATGACACCATTCCGATCTCTCTATGGGTATGATGAACTCTCATTTTTTGATTTCATGTTTGGAGCTAGCAAGGTTCCCAGAGCTAAAGAATGGATTGAAGAGAGTCAAGACATACTTTGGGCCCTCAAAGACAACATTTATACTGCACAAAATCAGCAAAAGATGTTTGCAGACCGTGGTTGGATAGAGAGACACTTTGAGGTAGATTATTTGGTTTATCTCCGTCTTCAGCTTTATAGACAATCTACACTCAAAGAGAAGGGGGCCGAGAAGATCAATTCATGTTTCTATGGACCCTATAGGGTGATCCGTTGTGTTGGGGAAGTAGAATATGAGTTGGAGCTTCCTAAGGGGAGAAATATCCATAACATATTCCATGTTTCATGCCTCAAGAAGGCAATTGGACAAAATATAGTTGCCAATGTGGACCTCCCACCTATTGATGATGAAGGCCATCTAGTTTTTCAGATAGAGGAAATCTTAGATAGACAGGAGAGTAAACTAAGGAACCGGGTGATCAAGGAATATTTGATTCGGTGGAGAAATCTTCTTGATGAGGATGCCACTTGGGAAGGAGAGAAGATATTACAACATCCTTCTTTGTTGTTGCTTGAGGACAAGCAAATTTTGAGAGGGGAGGACTATAATATTCCCAATTAGTTGCTGCTAGTTGGAATATTATATGTTTCTCTATTTTGCATCTTAGAACAATAAATGGGGTAAGGAGACCCTTAAATCTCTTTAGTAGGAATAAAGCATTCCCAATGTGAAAGGGGATCAGTTTAGGAAGGAACAATAAAGCTACATTTAGTGTGAAAGGAGGAAATGCATGAAGACTAGATCTGTGTTGACCAAATCAACAATGTTGCTAAAAGAGGAGGGAAACCAATGGGGACAACACATTTTTGATGGAGGACTCTTTGCAAGTAAGTAACCTCATAAATGTGCGGGGTCAAGGGTAAGGAGGCTCACCAAGAACAAAATGGAGGGGATGGAAACCATGAGAGACATTCATAATCTTGCCTATGTTTGGGTCTTATGACTTCTTGCATGGTTCAGCTGTTTAGCTGGGTTTGTTGCACTGTTTAGTGCAAGGGATTCTCATGCGGGAGTTCCATTCTCTTTCTTGGTTCAGTTTGTTGAAGGGATCTAAGAAGATAATTCTGGGCTATGCTTCCACCATTAGACTTTAGGTCAAGCATTCACCAACCTCTACAGCACAATATCTTGCAGAAACTGTGTCATTTCTGAAGGTGGTGCCGTGGTAGGGTTAAATCCCTTGATTTTGTGCTAGTTCCTTAGGAGAAGGGAATCTTCCTCTCCTGGAAGGCTAGTAAGGAGGGTATTTCAACCATTTTTATTTATTATTCAGCCATATTATGTATTTTTCAGCCATATCAATACAAATTTGTAGTAGACTGTGTGATTTTTCTGCAGAGCTACCATTTTATACTTCTGCATTCATAAAACCCTTACCAGGTTGTCTCCATTTTGTATCAAAGGGGCTAGACCTCCATTTTCTTGGCTCTATGATTAATGTAATCTCTAGTTCTGTTATGATTCATATTTTTTTGTATAAACCCTCATGGAATAACATTGTCACATGCTTCAGAATTTCTGTTTGGTGAAAGTCATGGGGTTTGAGTGTTTTTGAGCTATTTTGGGCTGGGTAGATTTGTTTAACATATCTGGAATGATTTGTTTCTGATACCATTCTTTATGTCAGGGTTATAATATATAAAATACAGGATCCAAGTCCATTTTCTCAATTCTATAGTGAAATTTTCTAAAAACATCGTTTTTACTGTCCATATTGCTGAAATTCCTAAGAAGGAATATTAGAATATTAGAAAAATCTAGTAGCTTTTGTCCTCCCTGCCTAGATGCTTTGGTTTGTATGCAAAGTGTTTGAAAAAATTATGGAGCAATATATCATTACATCTTGCATTGTTTGTCTGGTTACACGTAGGTGTAGGCGCCGCCCTCACCACTAGCTATTGTAAATAATTCATTTCAATCAGGGATCAGACTTCAGTAGTGTTATTCTACTTACAAGATGTATATATTCGTTAATGATGTCAACACCATGATGCCTGGATCCCTGGGTACCCAAACACAACAATAGGATCAACCACAGGTGACGACATCCTTAGGACCTCCTACTGACATAGACATAAGTGTCGAAGACTTCTTTCAATTCTTGTCGGAACCGTCACCTTTGCCCGATTATGGATTTCGATGCGACAACAAGGCTTTTCAAGAACTATTTAGGATATTGGAAACCCTTGAATCCTCTAACCAAGCACTAAAAGGAGAGGTAGATGAACTCAGGAACAAAGTAGTTGTAATGGAAGGTGATAATGGTTCATTGAAGCAGTTGTTGAGGGACAACAAGGAGCAAGCAGTTCACCACCACCCCTCTAATGACACTCTACACACTGAACTTCTTGATTTGAAAAAAAAACAAGAGGAGATCAAAGCTCAGCAAGAAACCTTTAAACAAGAAACATAAACACACATCAACTCATGGGAATAGGTTTCTAGAGGAAGGAATAACCCCCTCGCTCCCCCTCTATCTGCGGTTGAGGAGGTGCTACAATATAAACTCTTGGAAGAAAGCACTAGACAAGCGCGAGAATTGAACTTCAAATTGAGAGTGCTTCCTTTGCCTCTCACATCCTCAGATCCCATGGTGGTTGTTTATGTGTTGTTGGTTAATTTTCTGCAATTTATGGTTGTTGTACATGCTTTTAATCAGCTTAAACAAATGTTTAATTGCTCACAAATAAAGCCTTAAATAGTTAACACACATACACCTTAATCAAGAATTCAATTCTACACATGAGTGGGAGGTGCTTGCATACCAAAAAAACTTAGCCACCCATATCAGATCACCCCTCCTACCCCAATATCAAAGCCTCATATTGTCGCCTCCTTCGTTGCAAGAATCACCTCTTTGTCTCCCAGAGAATACATGACTTGTGTACCTCTCTTGCTCACTCCCCTAGACACTTCTGGCATACTGTCCTCCCCCGTCGCTCTCCTCTCCCCTCTGACCTTAACCCCCAGTCCATGTTCTCCCATGTGTCCACCCTCTATGACATCCCAGGGTAACCCCAGATTCAAATGACCTCTCCGCCCTCTTCAGGTTTCGTATTCTATGATAGTGACATTAGAGAGGAAATTTGGGTGATGAACAACAGAAAAGCAATATATGAGGATGGTTTACAAGTAGAATTATTTAAACATGGCCTTCGTGCTCTGGTTCCCTACTTGGATGATATCTTCAACCATGTGGTCTGTATAGGTTTCCCATCAACATGGCCTTCATGCTCTGGTTCCCTACTTGGATGATATCTTCAACCATGTGGTCTGTATAGGTTTCCCATCAACATGGCCTCAGTACATCATTCACTTGATACACAAATCGGAGCCCAACTCAAATCCCAAAAATTATAGGACTACTATGGTGGGCCACACATTCTCCAAACTATATGCTACATCCCTCCACCTCGAAATCTCCAAGGAGCTTGAGCAGAAACAACTTAGAGCTAGAGGATAGGCTGGATTTCGACATGAGCACCAGACTATTGACCACATCCTTACACTTAGGGCCATCATTGAGGAGGCACGACATCACTCTTCGAAAGTCTACTGTTGTTTTTTAGAATTTCGAAAATATTTTGACTCAGTCCCTAGAGAATAATTATTCCAGAGACTCAGGGATATTAGCATCTTAGAGACCCTCTTGTCAGCCATCATGCACTTATATGAGTCGATCCTTGGCCGTCTGCGCATAGTACACGGGCTACAAGATTTAATCTGGAGCACTATTGGGGTAAAACAAGGTTGTCCCTTGTCCCCAACACTATTTGGGATCTATATTGACGCGCTGGAGTCCTTCTTGTGTGAACACATATAGGATGGTGATGGTTGCCTTCTACATCATTTCTTGATTTCTATCTTATTTTTTGCAAATGACGTGGTCCTTCTAGCCCCATCCGCTGACGAATTGCGGAGGCCGCTGGATGCCCTGGCCCTTTTCAGTGATCTTTGAAATTTGTTGATTAACCTAGTTAAAATCAAGGTGATGATCTTCAGCACATCGAAGAAGTTCCTCTGTGACCTCCATTTCTTTTTCAGAGGAGAGGAGATTGAGATCACTAGCTCATACACCTATTTGGGGGTACTATTAACATGACCTCACTTTAGCTTGTGGCCTACACTATAGCCTCAAATCAACAAGGGCTATGAATCCTTGGCCCTTCTTGAGAGACAATTTTTTAAGAATCATTTTCAGGACATATCAACCAAGATGTCACTAATGGACAGCCTGATTCGACCCACATTTATATACGGTTTAGAGGTTTTTTTTCCTAGATTACTAGGGTCCGATTGGTCTTCTACAGAGAGAGTCCAGATCACCCTTCTTCATCGCATCATTCCATGCAAGAAGATATTTCTTCAGCCCATCATTCTTGGAGAGTTTGGAGTTTTTCCCTTTCACCTTGAGGCGGTGTTTGGTATCATCTCTCTTCTTCACTATGTTCAGGGATTTGCTGATACAAAGAAGGGGTGGGACCAATATCCATACTTTGCCTACCTTTCACCAGATTCCATTACAATAGTGAGTCCTTCGGCTCGATCCTGATGTTGGTATGCTGGAGTCTCAGATCTCCTTGCTTCGCTGGTATCAAGATAGACCAACTCCCTCCATTCATGTATTCTTTGTGTGCATCAGGCCACCTCCTACCAACCAAACAAGAGATGAATAAAATCATATGAGAGGATATTTATAGGAAATATGTACATGTTACTTGGATAAACCCTCAGGATGGGTTATGTCCGAAGATGGATTTCTATGCTGAGCACTTCATGTTGTTGAGATATGGACTCATTTTTCGGCCCCATTACACACTTTTCCATTAGATGCACACACTTCAGATTCCCTTGGGTCAGATCAGATTAGGTTCTCATAAACTGCAAATTGAGACTGACCATCATATTGCATGGTTAGACAATATTTTCTAGTTGTGCCACCTACGAGAGATTGAGTCGGAGGAGCACTTCATCTTCCACTGCCCCATTTACTATGATATTTGTGGGAGATTCCATTGCTTGTTCAGAGGGATCTAGACCTTAGCTAGCTTCTTTTGATACCCAGACCAGAGATGTCTAGCCTTGTCAATATAGGAGGCCACGATACTTCGTACATAGATCCTCTAGCCTCCTAGAGTACATCCTGTGCAGCGGATTACGTCATTTTTTAGAGTGCTCCTGTCAGCAAGAGGCATACAGCAACAAGTTAATAACATTGTTGCCTCAAACTCTAGATAAGTGTGGGCTAGAGGGGCCATCCCCCTAGCATAGGGACCCCTGGGTCATTACTGGACCATATCTCTTACTAGCAGGGAGTTGAGATCGACCAGTCATCATCGACATATCACTTCTTATCGGTAGCGGCGTAATAGAGGCTCTAGATCCTCCCCTAGCCCTCCCTCGGGACAATACTCCATCTTGATTTTTTTTCATTCAACCTCGAGTGTCAGGAGAGAGATTCAGTGGACCATTATCTTGTGCCCTCTGCACTTGGAGTCCAAGAATTGCCTCATTTTGGATTTCAAGAATTATTTTTTTCTTGCTTTATTTCTTATTCCTTACTCTTTATATAGGAGACCTTTTGGTTCTCTTCATTTTATCGACATCATTGTACTCTATAGTCCCATTGACCTCCTTTGGTGGTCATTCGTTGGAAATTAATGTAAGTATCTTATCTACCTTAACTTTCTTGGAGGGCAATGCATATTTTAAGGTGTCCATGGTAGGGATGAAAAGCAAACCTTTTGTGTGATTTTCACCACAATTGTTTGGAAGGACTAGTTTATTCCTACTTTCTAATGTTCATCAAGGTGTGAGTATATGATGATGACAAGATAAATTATGAGTAAATCCATCCCTATTGTAAAGATTGATTAGATGAGAATAATGCATTTGAATTTCATATTTTTTTTATGAGAGGAACTAATTGATATCTTTTTGTCCATAAATATGTGACCATGAACATAGTGTTGACCTCTTAGCAAGTAACACGATTTTTTTAACCCTTCCTCCTTAAGGGAATTTAGGATTACATATTTTTCCTCTCATATATTTTTACACCTCTAACATTTATGGACAAAAGGATATCAATTTTCTAAAGCACATGGAAGCCAAATTATCACCTTTTCCATATTGACTCCCTCTATTGAACATTATAGAAAATCTCCATAAATAAATTATCCTTACTAAACTAAACATTTCATTCAAAATAATCATGAATCCATAGCATTACTACTTCACTTCAATTTTTTTTTATTACACAAATATCATAATTAAAAAATCAACAAAAATCCCTTAAAATAATGTGACATAAAGAACTCAAACAATTTAACAATGATTTATATTACAAAATACGTTCCTATTAATCAAAAGAAAAACACACATTATATTTAATGGAATCTAATTCACGTTGAAAGATAGATATAGATTCGCGTTTCGTTTAAGTTCTCTTCAAGGTTTCCTAGGATTATGTCTTTCAAAACCCCAGGAAGATAATTTCCTTTTATTCACGCCCTTTTATTCCTTCGTTTTTGGTTCTTATGGAGCAGGGAACTGGTTTGATCGAAGTGGCAGTTACTGGCAGGGTGGATTAGCATTGAGAAATTCATTTTTCGCGTCACCGGACAACCTAGCACAAACAAGTTCGAAGCCGACGCACGCGCTTGTGGAGAAGGAATCACCAGCTATGCAACAGGCAGAATAGAGTGAACATAGAATTTGTGAAGTTTTCATTAATGGGATCAGACGGTCACGGTATCTTCTCACAGCTTGTATATTTTAATTTCCATCATTTATTTCCCTCACGTTGCATGGTTTTTCCTTTTCCAAGGCAGGAGGAGGGGCACTGCCATTCCGTAACAGGGCTCATCATATCATACTTTTAATTGAATTCAAGAAATTGGATTCCCACACGCTGGGAGATGACCCATCCCATCCCAAGCCTTCCATATATCTTTGCAACTTTAAAATACTTATAAATTGGCATAATGAGGTTGTATGTTTAGGGTTCAATGGAGGAAGATGAAGCAAAAGGCGTGTGTGACAATGGTTGCACAACTGACTACCACAGGTGCCCTTACGACCCCACAACTGAAGACCGTAGGTGGCTTTCCGACCACAAAATCAACGAAGAAAATAAATAGAAAAGAAATTAATAAGGTGTTGATTATGACAGGGAAATAAAATGTCCTAATACCATAGGAGGTCACCAGCAATATTCTCTGGCACAAATGGATTGTGATGATCAATTTGTCCCTAAAAAATCTAGAGACCCAAAAATGACATTGGGATTGGCTTGGACCATAGCTTGTCCGAGTCCTAAACCAAAGAAATCGAATGCCGAGGAAATGTACGTGGAATCACACAAGTAGGAATGAGGCTCCATGCTCCAGAGGCTAATAAATCCATTCAATAGGTAGGTAATTTCATTTTACTTTCATTGTTTAATTATAGGAATTACTGCAATAAACTTGCACGTGAAGGACTTCCGGTGGCATAGGTGTCAGGTATGTATGGTAAATTTTCTGCTAAAATTGCCTAGGTCTCGATTCAGAGGCATAAAATATGTTAATTCATTTTATCTTAATTCATTTGTAACAAAATCCTTTCACAGATAAGTATTATATATATATATATATATATATATATTGAATTCAGGGATAAACTCCAGCATAAAGTACAGAACCAAGATGTATAAATATGATCCTAGAAGGTGTTGTGATGCATCTTCTTTAGTAAATTTATCTACATATAATTAAGCATAATATGCAAAAAGGAAAATTCTCAGACTATGAGACAGATAGGAAGTAAGACTTTTTTAGGTGTCTTCCAGATTTTTGAAATAAATTTAAAACATACTTTATATGAAATATATGTGTGGCTGAAAGGTGACATTAATGCCCTAGAGTTAATGGAAAAGGCTACAAATTTCAAGTTTAGTCAATGTTCTGCTTGCTCTCCTAATGTCTAGAAATTTTATTAAAGGAGTTTACTACAGTTGATAAGCTCAAACAGTATGAAGTCTACATGCATCAAGAAATGACCATATGTACATACGACCAAGCAAGGAGAAATAAAATGAAGACAATGATCTCTACAATATGTAAACTTGTCAAAGTAAATCTAATCATGCTGGAACCATATGGAAATGAGGAAAATAATAATCAGACCATCAATATATGGAACATTCACACAACTATAGCATGCTTACACTATATACTATCTATACATCCTTGATATGCAATCAAATCTCAACACTAACGTATCATCGTAACGCTAAAGGCCACCATGCTAACTTTGGCGCTCAAAATCCATCAATCAATACAAAAAACACACACATAAACTTTTCACTTAATCATATCTTTCTAGATATCATAGCTCTAACCATTGAGCAGTAGTCACCATATAGGTCATACCCTGGAAAATGGGTGTCCATAAGGTAAAATATGATGACATTTGGAATTTAAAATACATGTTCCATGAAAATTTGTCTAATAAAAATAACTGGAGTATGCTAACTGACCCTCGTACGTCATTAGGATGACAAGGTTCATATGACCATGATGAAACACCAATATGCTTAAGGATGGTAATAGTAGTCCTTGAAGAGTATATTTCGAACTAAAATATACTCTAAACTTACTTCCTTCAGTGCACCCCAACTAAAAAGGAAGAATTGTTCGTTCTATTACCTTGGATCACGCTCAACCCTGGAGTCTTATAGCCTTCAATTTTACAGCATATTGGGTTTCATTCCTTCAGTTTGTAGTAGTAATGAAACAAATCACATTGTTTACCCAAAATATTATAGTGGAATTGTTTATACAAGAATTAAAATGGAGGAAATGACAACATGCTATAAAAATGCAATTGCTACAAGAATTTCTCATAGTCCTTAGTGATAGTTCATGATGTAGAAACGTGTAAAAAGGAAATAATATTTGTCAACTACCTATATGTGATAGCAGATTTCCTGTATCCATTTATTGGTCACATTAACACATTGATACTGCAATACTAGTGGGTGAATTCATAATTTGAAGCTGCAAGAATCACTTGTTGTTGTGAGTTCTCTCTTGCTATTTATGTGAAAAGGTCCAAATTATAACTACGGTAATTGATTCAGTATGAGTCTACTACATACTTATATATAGTCTGATAGTAGAGTACCTGTATAAATTTATTGGTCATATTAACACATTGATACTGCAATACTGGTGGGTGACTTCATAATTTGAAGCTGCAACAATCACTTGTTGTTGTGAGTTCTCTCTCGCTATTTATGTGAAAAAGTCCAAATTATAACTACAGTAATTGATTCAGTATGAGTCTACTGCATATATATAGGAAGATTAATAGATGCACAGGCATTAGAAAAACACTTTACTAGAACAAGTATAAGAGAATTTCAGAGCTGAAAATTTAAAAGAACAGAGTTATATTAGGTCACAGTCAATGTTCAAAAACTAGCAATGTACCTCTAGATAATTGTGACGAATTATCCCTAATAATAATTGCTCTACATTTTGTTTGGTGAGATGTGGGGCATCTAGTTTTTATTTACTATTTAGAGTTTGATCGCCTTATTTTACTTGGTCTCATTTTTTGATGGATCTACTTATAGCTTGGTATGTGTGAATGTGTCACATGGACAAGGAAAATCTGTTGAAGTACGATAGGGAGCAGTATTGCTTTTGAAAAGTAATCTGAGGACAAGTTTTCATCAACAATATATCAAATCAGAGTCTCTATCTTGTCTGGGGGCACAAAATAGACACCTCCGTTCAACAGTATGAACTATTGTCAATGTTATAGTTCAACAAGTACAAGTGCGTAGTTGGCCAGAATTACCGCAGGCATTGGTTCAATGCTTTAATAGCAATGAATTTAATCATACGGAAGGTGATCTTGATGCACTATCAAAGGTAACTCAAGGTCTCACTCTTGGCTCTCTATCTGTTGTAATATATGGATTATTTTCTTAACTCAACAGGTTTTATGTATTTCAAAAGAATTCAAAGTTTTATGTTTAAAGTTATTTTTGCCTAAGTTTTAGAGAGCTACATTTAAAACTGGATTCGTTCTTTTAGATTTTTTTGGAAATTATCATTTCTTATAACAGCTGTAAATTCTAATCAAGCCATGAGAATGGAATAGTTATGGAATATTCTTGCTTGATGAGTAATAATGTCCCATATTTCGTTTGCTGAGCCCTGCAATTCTGAGAACACTAAAGGATATAGTAAACACCCCCTCACCCCTACAAAAATAAAAGAAAAAACTCATTAACCTATATTCAACCTTTTGGTCACAGCTTCCATTATAACCAATTCCAATTCCAATGCTTGTTAGATTTTGCAGTGCACACTTAGAAATGAACATTTGATAATGGTGAGAGTGATACTTTATTTTTTAATGATATTGTAAAAATGATGTAAAACATTTCATGTACATCATGTCATTTATAGTACCCTTTAGAAGTGAGGGTGGTTAATCCACGAACCTATAGCATCATCGTCTAATGTTTACATTGATCAAATTTTAAACACTAAACATTGAAAGTGTCGCATGATGGCGATGCTAAAAATAAAGTCATACAATAATTAATACTTTGTTGGAGCATGATGTTTGTTCGTCCAACATCTCGCTTTAAATATGAGCTACTCAATAAAGAGTTGTTTATCACCTCGTTCAACACAAAATTCTAGCTGATTACAATATCTTCTCCATACGTAGTCTCTGGGACCTACTCTTGGTGGCCACTCTGTTGGTTAATCATCACTTACATTTCAAAGTGAATTGCACAACATGGTATTTTGGCTGTAAACTTACTTACGCAAATATCATTGAACATCCCCTTAAATTTTCATCCAAGTCAAGAAACCACTTGTTTATTCACCCAAAATTTTATCTAAAAGATTGGATATGGGTTAACTCCCATCCATGAAGCAATCTGGGTAATTAGTTGTTATGCTTCTTGGTTCATTAGGAGAGAAACCTGGATATTGTTTGAGTCATCCAAATTTATTTGAATCAAAAATGTCAGTTTCTTAGTTTTTGTTTTCATATCATAAAGGCTGGTGATTTCCATCTTGGCTTTTCCTGTTATGAGTGTAGAAAGTTGCTTCTATCCTTATTTACAACTATTGAGCTGGCACTAGGTCCAACACTAAGATACTTGGCTAGATAAAGATTTTTTAACACTTGTGATGACAGGGAAAGCTTTGAGGTTCAATTGTTTACTTCTACTTAATTAGTCACATTAGCTAGCTTTGGCTACCATTGAAAATTAATATAATATTTTCTTTCTTTCATTTTTTTTTTCAAGAAACATTGATCCACTGCAAATTAAATTAAAAGGTTTCATAATTTTCAAGAGCAGGGGTTAGTAGGGGTGGGGTTCATATTAAAGTGTATGGGAATTGTAGTGCAAAATGTTAGGTACTAGAGATGGCATGATATTTGTTCCTCCAACATCTCCCTTCAAATATGACATACTCAATAAAGAGTTGTTTATCACCTCGTTCAACACAAACTTGTAGTTGATTACAGTATCCTCTCCATCCACAACCTCTAGGACCCATTCTTGGTGGCCACTCTACTGGTTTATCATCACTTACATTTCAAAGTGAACTGCACAGCATGGTATTGTGGCTGTAAACTTACTTGATGTTTGTTCCTCCAACATCCCCCTTCAAATATGAACTAGTCAATAAAGAGTTGTCTATCACCTAGTTCAACACAAACGTGTAGTTGATTACAATATTTTCTCCATCCATAGTCTCTGGGACCCATTCTTGGTGGTGACTCTACTGGATCATCATCACTTCCATTTGAAAGTGAACTACACAGCATGGTATTGTGGCTATAAACTTACGCAACTATCATTGAACATCCCCTTAAATGTTCATCCAAGTCAAGAAATCACTTGTTTATTCACCCAAAATTTATCTAAAAGATTGGATATGGGTTAACTCCCATCCATGAAGCCATATGGGTAACCAGTTGTTATGCGTGTTGGTTCATTAGCAGAGCAACTTGGATACAGGTTATGTCATCCAAATTTTTTTGCATCAAAATGGTCAGATTCTTAATTTTTTTCATATCTTAAAGGCTGGTGATTTCTATCTCTGCTTTTTTGTCATGAGCGTAGAAAGTTGTTGTCTGCTATCCTTATTCACAAATATTGACTTGGCACAAGGTCCAATACCAAGATATTTGGCAAGATAAAAAAAATTCAACACTTGTGATCATTGGGCAAACTTTGAGGTTCAATCGTTTACTTCTACTTAATTAGTCACATTAATTGGTTTTGGCTACCATTGAAAATTAATATAATATTTTCTTTCTTTCAACTCTTTTTCAAGAAAAATTGACACTGCAACTTAAATTGAAAGGTTTCATAATTTTCAATGGTAGGGGTTATTACGAGTGGAGTTCATAGCAAAGTGTATGGGCATTGTATTGCAAAATGTTAGGTACTGGAGATGGCATCAGCCTTAGGAATGGTTGCTAAGGCAAGGTGGGTTTCTCTTGAGAGAAACATGGTGAGGAAAATTTATGAATGGTCTTGAAATTTTTATCTAGTAAACATTGAAGATGTGACTGTTTGGATCATTTTAATGTGTAGGTGGTGCCAAAGAATGATCTAGTTGTCTTGTTTGTGGTTTCACAATTTCTCATACAAAAACAAATCATGAATATGCAAATTTTAAAGTAGAGTACATTTTTATTTAAGCATTTGAATTGATTCCTCAACAATACATCAAGACAAGGACTTCACTGACACATGAAGGCTTCCACAAGTGCTAAGTATTCACAACTGAATGTCAAACAAATATCACCAGGGAAAGGATGATCCTCTCATCATGCCACAAGGAAACAAGATTGAATACAACTTTTCTTAAGCTTGGACTTCAAACAAATAATAGATATTGGACCGATACAATGATAGCAATTTAGATCAGAGATAAATATAGGTTTCAGACCTCCTTAACATACCTTGGATAGATGGTATAGATCTCAGACCAATACGACAAGACCACAAATTTGGATCTATGCTACAGACTATGATCAACTATCACAGGAACTCGGTTTAGTCTTCACTGATCTCAGATATATAAACCACAGACTTAGATCAAGCCACAACACTTTGGTCTATTCACCATGGAACTTGGATCAAGCCATATATGAACTCAGATATGTTCCAAAAACTTCACTCAAGCCATATAAGAACTCGAATATGTTGTCAAAAGGTCACAAGCCATAGAAGAAACATGTTGTCACAAGATCTCAAGTGCTCCAAAGAATAAATCCACTTAAGCATGGAGTTGAGGTCTAAAAAATCAAGATCAAGCTACCTCCACATGTGCATGTACATCATGGACCAACCAAGGGTTTGCACATACACCATGTGCATCATATCACATGGTTCCAAATTCCAGAGATCAAATTTCCTCCTCCAAGTGTCTACTGCTCCTTCTAGGTAGGTACTTTTCCTAGCCAAGCAAGTGTGTTGTCTGTTTAGCTGGTTTCCCATTTTGGGTTTCCATGGTAAATATTATGTAAATTGTGAATATGCCACTATTTTCTTTCTATTTTTCTTAAAAAATTTCTTGCTCTGCTCCTCTTTCATAGGTTTACAAGTCACTGGAAAAAAACACGAAATACAACCTGCAGAAGATCTTGCCAAAAATCTGAGTAGAACTGCTATTTTCTGTTTGATTTTTATAATGGCATGAACCAAACATGTAGTTCATCGGACTCATTAGTCAATCTCACCGAAAAAAAAAAAAAAAAAACTTAGCACTTACTTTCCAGTCAACGTTTAGGCTAACTAGTAACAAGTGCTTGTAAGTGAAATTTACTGCTAATGAGTTAGACACACAGGAAGAAAATTAGGCTGACACACAAGTTAAAACAACTCATTTTATGAGTTGTTCAAAGTTTGAGATGAGTCAAAATTAAAAAAGTGAGCTTCTTTACTATGGTCAGAAATACACTTGCTACTATGGTCTATATTGCTGGATGCATTCTCAACGCATGAAAAAAAATTCTCCAACGAAACTAAACAACCAAGCAGAAGTTGACATCTGATCCAGCTTACTCTAATTAGCTTCTGAGCCATGCAAAGCATGTAATTTTTTTTGTTCCATGGAATACTCTAATCCAGCTTACTCTAATACAGATTCTGAGCCATGCAAAGCAGATAATTTTCTTTGTTCCATAGAATTAACAAAGAAATTACATTAGTGTATAATTTGTTCCATAATCGTTTTCTTACGCATAAACTAGGTGTAGACTTTGAGATTCCTAGATACAAAGGGAAAAAATGGGTGTTAATATTACAATTGAAGTGTTGGATTACCAACAAACATGGGTTGGAAGATCCACGAAATGGATGTGAAGACTGCATTTCTCAATGGCTTGATATAGGAGGAGGTGTACATTGAGCAGTTGCGGGGCTTTCAGGTGCATGGGAAGGAATCCCATGTATGAAGACTGAATAAGGCACTTTATGGCCTGAAGCAAGCTCTTAGAGATTAGTACTCCATGATTGATATGTACTTGTAGGAGATGGGTTTGAAAAAGAGTGATGCAGATCCAAACCTATACTTTATTGTGATAGGTGAGGAGCCTCTCATTCTGGTGTTGTATGTGGATGAATTAGTCATTACGGGTGCAAAGAGACTCATAGAGGGCTCCAAGAGAGATCTTGCTTTGAAGTTCGAGATGAAGGACATTGGTTTGATGCATTACTTTTGGGTTTGGAGGTGTGGCAGGAGGAGGGGAATTTCTTTCTGGGACAGTGGAAGTATATTGTGGACATCCTTAGCAGATTTCACATGGAGGAATGTAAACCTATATCGACACTTATGATCACTAACTGGAAGAAGCTTCATGCTTTAGATTCCGAGTTGGTGGATCCCACATTGTATAGACAGCTTACTGGTTCCTTGATGTATTTGGTTAACACTTGACTAGATATATGTTTTACAGTCAACACAATGAGCTAATTCATGTGTGAGCCCAAGAGAGTTCACTGGGTTGCTACAAAGCACATTTTTTGGTACTTGCAGGGGACAATGGATGATGGTCTCGATTATATATAGGGAGATGGAGTGAGATTGGAAGGGTACACTGATTCTCATTGGGAAGGTTGTGATCATGATGGGAAGAGCACTTCAGGCTGTTTTTTTGGGTTGGGTTCAGCAGTTGTGTCATGGTTTAGCCGAAAGCAATAGTCACTAGCATTGAGTTCAGCGAAAGCAGATTACATGGCAACCAGTCTAGCTATCCATGAGGCCATATGGATTCGCAAGATGTTGTTTGGATTATTTTTTCAACCATTGGGACCTTCAGTGATTTATCGTGATAATCTGAGTTGCATTAAACTCAAGGAGAATCCAGTATTTCATGACAGGTCAAAGCATATTAGGATCAAATATAATTTCATCGGAGAGTATGTTCATAAGGGAGCTGTGAAACTTGAGTATATTCCCACAGATGAGAAGGTAGCAGATATATTCACCAAAGCCTTACCATGGGGAAAGCATGTCTACTTCAGAGACAAGATGGGTGTGGTGAGGAACACTTTCCTGGGTAAGAGGGAGTGTTAAAATCTGGGTATCAGAGGACAAGTGGTTCCCTAAGGCTTTGATCTTGGGTCTAGGGAAAAGTGTTCGAATGTATTCAAATTTTTCTCCTAAAGTGACTTTATATGTTGTAAAGTAAAATCTAATTTAAAAATGACTTTATAAGTGATATGACTTTAATAAAGTCAATGTGAAATTAGAAAGTGAAAAGTGACTTTGGAAATAAAAGGCTAAGTGGGTCTTTACTAAAGTGGGGTGAATTAAAAAATAGAAAGTGAGATTTAAATGCACATTTAATCTCAGCTCTAGATCTAAAGCTATCTCAGCCATTGGATTTAGGGATTCCCCAAAAGTCACTTAGGGTTAGGTTAAAGGAGGAAAAGAAGAGAAAAGGTCGTTTATTCTTTCATAATTAGATTGAGAGAGGAGGAAAAGAAAGCAAGGAGATAGTTCTGAGCAGAGAAGAAGGAGGAAGAACATTACCTTGGCACGCATACTGAGGTAGATAGATTTCAAAAAATCCATACAACAAGCAGCAACATGAAGTTCAAGGCAAGTGGCACGAATTTCAAGGAGGTAAAAATAGCATTTATTGCAGCTCATATTTCAAGGTTTGTACAACAGTTAAGAAGGCATAGAAATCGAGTTCCATACAGCAGCAAAATAGTTATGTTTTTGAGTCTGTACAACAGGTCAGCAACATGCAAAACAAGGTTCGTACAACAACCGTACAACACAAATTTTGAGGCATATTTTGCACAATTTTTGAGGGAGGCCATACTGCTGTTCTGACACTTTTTTCGGTGATGCCCGTACAACATTTAAGGTTGTACCTTATGCTGTTATTTTCCCAGTTTGTATTTGGCATGAAAATCAGGTGGAGTTTATGCATGCTTTTGGAGATAAGTATGTTATTTTGTTTGCTAGATTTTTTCTGTATATTTCACTTCTTTGTAAAAGTTTTTTCCAGAAATAAAGAAGAGCTTTCGAACTGGTTTTCCCCAAGAGTTGTAGGGGTTTTCTCGAAGGTCATATTGACCAAAAATCAGCATGTTATTTTTTGTGTGTGTGGCTGAAATATTTTACGAGTTTTATTTCTGCATTTTCCAGCACTTTGAAATTTCCAGAAATTGTGTTTTCAGAAATAATTATTATTTCCAGCTTTTTGATGTATGTTTATGGGAATGGCCATTTAACTACATGGGAGTAATAAGGAGAAACTGATAACCAGGGTTGGACCAAAATTTCTACAGAATAAAAGCTTATTTTATAGACCATCTGCAAAAACGTTTATATATTGTTTGATAAGAATCAATGTCAATACATTAGAGGAACATCTAGACTATCAAATGTATGAAATTTGTACCACCCTTGTAAGAAATAACTATTTTTAATTCATTGGGATTTAAGTAAACCCTCCTTTCATAATATATCAACAATCATGTCACGTTCTTTGTATATGTGGAGGAAATCCAGTTGGTCAAAACCACACGAAATTTATTTAACAAGATGGAAAATAACCATTAGATTAATATTTATTAGGGGAAATTCATCTTTCATACTCCTTATCACTAAATATAAATCACCCATCATGGGAAACAAATGAATGTTCCTACAACTAGCAAATTTCAAGAGATAAAACTGAGATAAAAATTCAATGGTTTATTGAATTCAGGTTGGATTATGTACATATGTAGTTAATTATCTTTTATTTGGTTTGTTTATTTATTTATTAATATTTGTTGGACACCTAATCCCTTAGGGCTGGTATGGAGGAACATGAACCATCACTTTGACTCAATCCCAAGGGACCTTGGAAGGATAAACCAAATGTCACATGTAATTGTCTTTATATGTATATATGGTTAATATTATGCAATCTCATGTTTATCCTAAACATCTCTTGCATTCTCATGAGCCAAATAGTGGTATTGGAGCCATGAATTTGTAGCAGTGGCCACTGCCTTGAGCATTGTATAGATCCTATTAGATATGCTTTGTTAGGTCTAGCACTCCATGTTGATCATTATCCATTGCATCACCTCTTTGTGGTAACATTTTTTTTGCAGTTCTAACATTCCCTTACCTCTATTTGAAACCATTTCTCTATGTGTGCATAGTTTTGAATTACCTATCTCTATGGTATCTAGGCCTATGCACTCTACGACATGTGTCAACTTTGTCATTCTACAATGAGCAGATTTTGTCCTTGTCTCTTCTCTGGCTGAAATGATATTACTCCTCCAACACTTCAATTGTAACCTTAACGCCCAACTTTTTCCATTGTATCTAGGAATCTCAAAGTCTACACCTAGTGTATGCCTAAGGAAAATATTATGGAACAAAGTCTACACTAATGTACTTTTTTTGTCAGTTCTATGGAACAAAGAAAATGACCTTCTTTGCATGGCTCATAAGCTGATTAGAGTAAACTGGATCAGAATTTTCTTTGTTCCATAGAATTGACAAAGAAAGTACATTAGTCCTCCTCACCTTCCAACAATCCATTAGTGTAATTAAGTAAATACGCTTACTAACCAAGGGCAAAAGTGGACACTTCATAGTCCAAATGGGCTTTAAAATGTACAAGTGTTACCAAGCTCAATAAGAGAGGTTAATAAATGGCCTTATTAGGTGGTTTCAACCTCTAAAGGGGTTATAGGTCCATGGTACAACTACATCCATCAAATGGCAGTTGTCGTGTGAAATGATGATGGAACAGAGTGGGGGAAAAGGGAATGCTCCAAGCCACATGCCATGGCACTAGGGTAGCTATTATGAAGGAAGCCCACACATTGGGTATTATAATGATGTAATATAAAGATTTATACAAACAATTTTAAGTCTAGTTTAGACATCCAAACAAAGACATTACTAGACTCTCTAGGACATAATGATAGATTGCTGAAATTTTGAGACTCATAGAGGAAAAAAACAAAATAGCTTCCTATTGGCTTTTTATGGTGGTTGTAAGTTGGCATCAATGCCTCCCAAAGAAAATGGGTATATGGCATCAGAAAAGACTCTCGAGAGGACAAAGTCAATGAGAAAATGATGGTGCTAACACTCCAACTTGTAGGTTTACTCAAACCTTTTCCTTTTGTGCTATACTTAAAAATTAATGAAATGGGAGATCACAAGTGAAGAAAATCTCAAGGATTATAGGTTTTGTATTGATCATGGACAATTTACTCTTGCATTCAACCAAGTGTAAAGAGACATATAGTCATATAAAATAATCAATGGAAAATACCAATAAAGAGAATTTGTGTTAGCTGATTTACCATCCCATAATCACTATCAAAGCCAATGGAAAAACCCAAAGCCAATGAAAAATATATATAAGAAAGTCTACCATTCTTCTACAATGTATTAAAAGTTATGATGTGAAATTATAAGCAATTCCATGAATAGGTTCATCAAATTTTAATGATCTCAAACAAGTATGATGGAAAACAATGAAAAACTCTAAACATGAACCTCATCATAAATACAAATGACAAGGTTATGGTAATGGAACAAATATGGTTTTCAGAGAAAAAGGAAGTTTGAGACCATGTCCTAAATAAAAAAATAGGGGATGCACTCAAGGAGATTTTAATCAGGAAAGCATGAAAATGGTTATGCTAACCTACACGTCAACTTTATTGGTGGTAATATGAGTGTAATATTCCTAATTAGCAAACAAATAATTAGAATATTAAAGTTTGCCAAATTTTCTTTTCTAAAGTTTAGTGGGAGAATATAGGGGTGAAGGGATCCATAAACCCAACATTTAGAATAAAACCACTTTCTTAGAGTTAAAGTGGACAGCGCAGCTCATGTGGGTCCAAGAGGCCAAGTGGACAATGCAACTTATCTAGAGCCCAAGGGGCCAAGTAGACAACGTAGCTCATATGAACCCAAGGGATTATTACGGTTTCAAGGATTTTTAGGGTTTAAAAAGAATAAAAAGGGGATGAGGGTGGCCACAGAGAACATTATTTCATTCAAAAAATTTCTTCTTGTCATTTTTACTGGAGCACGCTTGAGCTGTTTAGCAAAGTCTGCAATGCTGTTCAGCACACGAGTGTCTCTGAGCGGAGATCCCAACCTCATCCTTGGGGGACTTCCAGTGCCCACTCAGGAGAGGATTTCCACCCTTTGGTGAGGGTTTGAAACACCAATAGAAACAGGAGTGTGTAGTCCCTTCATGACTGCATAAAGGCAATAGAGAGCGTAGTCCCTTCAGGACTATGTAGAGGCAGTAGAGACTATGCAGTACAGTGGAGAGGAAGTGCTAGAAGTGTGGGAGAGAAGAGGAGTTCAGCCAGAGGATTTGGAGGGGAGGCTAGCCACCTCTTAACAGGGATTCTGGAAGAATTTTGAATACATCTACCTACAGTTCCAACCAATATTTCGAATTTCCCAATAGTTGGGTGAGCCAAGCCCAAGAGGGCCAATTTTCTGAAGTCAAAACTAGGACGAACCCTTTCTGGGTTTTTCTAGGTTTCTTGAGTAGAGTCTGTGGTTAAAATTCCAGAATTTTCTAAGCAACAGATCAAATCATTTATGCAGTCCCTACTCAGGCAGTAACTAGAGGTGCTAGGGGAAAAATGTCTGATTTTGATGGTTGGAATCAGAGGAAAATTTTTCCGGGTTTTTCAGGGTTTTTGGCAACGATCACCTTCCCAAATTCCTAGAATTTTCCGAGCATGAAAGCTAGGCCAACTAGTAGCCTGAAGTCAACTAGAAACAACATTTCTAGGCAGAGCAATGCAGCCATTGAGCCATGCAGAACAGTTTCCAATAGGATTTTTTGTTTGGGTTTGAGTTGTCCTCCATCTTGTTTTGAGCAGGCCCAGGTGCAATACTTTTAGCACCTAATTTGTACTCTTTCCCAACATATTAATAAAATAGCTCAATAATAATTGTGGCTCCAAATTCTATGTTCTAATGTTCTTTTCATTATTTTTGTAATTTTAGTCTATCATTTCTTGTATTAATATCATTTTCCCATTTGGGATATCATAGTGGTATCAGAGCATAATCTTGGCTCAACTTGTGGGAAACCCTCATTCTATGACAAGACCATAATAAAGGTTAAACTCAGACACCATGGCAGTAACCTTGAAGGAGATGATTAGGGTCCAACAAATGATCGTTAATTTGGGGAAGAAACGGATTCATGCAACAATTGTGAACTAGGACATTATTGCAGCTAATGTGGAGTTATTGGCCGCCAACTGATGTGGAGTTATGTGAGATTGTGGGCGTACCAATTATTATAAAATGACACTCAAGCGACCCTATCTTTTTAGCAGTTTCGTGAAATAAAAGATAAGCATAGATCAAGGGGAATTCAGTGGAATAATGCAAGGATGGTGAGACATATTAAGGAAGAAGATGAAAGAGTAGTTGAAAGGGCCATAGTTGGCAAGGGGACAGTTGAGCATACACTCGTTGGTATGACACCACCCATTGTTGAGGTATCCATTGATGGGGTATCTGGGGTTGTGATCGATTTCTTTGATGATAGTAATGCGTCACAGGTTGATGAGGTGTCAAGAGAAAAATCCACTGTTGTTGAGGAGCCGATAGGTACAGAGGCCTCCAGGTCTATGACATAATTTTCGGATGACAATCAAATGTAGCTGACTATTGATCATGTCTTGCGTGTTGGACTGTGTATGAAGGAGGGTGTGCAACCATCCTTTGGGCTAACCCTTGAGAATGCACTAAAAGATATAGAGGTATTAGACAGGTCGGACACAACAGTGCCATCATCTTCAAGACGAACTTCTAGCTTTTAAAGGAAAGGCCACATGAGTACCAGAGGAAATTTTGTTGTAGAATGAAGAACTAGAGGGCATGACAGTGGTTTATGTCGAGTCAATGACCAAGTTGGCCCACATTGGGGAATAGTTGGATTCCTTAATGGTACAACTAGAAAGCGGAGGGGAGTGTCAGAGCAGCCCCCTTCAAGCATACATAGAAAAGGCTAGCAACACTGTTGGGTCACTTATTGCCATTGGAAAGAGAGAGACTGAGCCACCTAGTCAGATCTAATATGTTAACTAGGATGGTGAGATGAGGCGACATGAGCTGCACAAGGTGTAACACTCACAGGATGGAGGAATTTTTCTATGTGTAGGGATTCTTTCATTCGATTCCTCTATCGAGGTTGGATGATGAGAGGTACTAAGCTGGTATCCTATGGAGAAGGCTAGGCATCTAGATACATCCATGGCCACATTTTAGCAGAGTCCATGGATTACCAGAGGGACAAAAGTGCCAGATTATTGTTTTGATCAAGGTGGGATTTCCCATCACATCATAGAGTCGATAGGTGATGGTAGTTGTTGTGCGATGGGTTTGATGTTTAGGTGCACAAACATTTTTAGATCTATATCAGAGCCCCAGACATCCCTAGTGAAAGGATGGTTCGACAAGAGGGTACACCCTTTTCAAGAGCTATCTCAGCATATCAAATGTGCATGGAGTCACAGGGTTATTTCCCTACTTTGGCAGGAGCTCGTTGGAGGAGGTGACATCAAAATGCCACCAAATAGGGCAGTACGTAGAGACGATGCTCTCTCATGGGTATATGGTACACTTGATCTATGGAGAATAGGATCAGTGATGTCATTGTCATTGGCATGTGAGGAGTCGGGCCAATGGGAAAAATTTATAATGGGTTTCTACTTGGATGGACTTCTTTTATTTTTAAAGTTAGAGGATTGTGCTGATCTCATCTTATTCTTTTTATAGTCTCTAGAGCTATGGAATGTGGAAAAGAACAAGAGTATGGAAATTCCTTCTCATGATGGGCTCATTGTTGCATTAGATGCTTCTGAGGCAACAGGCATGGTTGCTTTTGCAATTCATGACAAGAGTGTGAAGCTATGGAAGTGAATAATAATATGGTCTTCACAATATAGCAGTCTAGTCTTTTCTTCATTGTTGCCTTATTTGATTGCAATTGTGGCAAGCTTTGCATAACTGTTGTACAATTTAACTTGTTTTAGCTAGAGTAATAATAGAAAACAACTAATTTATGTACTTCATTTTTCTCTTTTTCCAAAATGACATGGGAATTTTTTTAACCTATTAATTGTTCATAAAAATATTGATGTGGTTCTATAAATGTACACTTATGAATGAAGCATATTGTTTATTTATATTTTTTTAAACCCTTCAAGCATTATGATTGTTTTTTTCCTTTGACAGGAAGTACACCTTTATTTCCTTTTCAATTGAGTTGTAAAATAATAAAAAATTCCATGGTCGCTTGCCTTATATTGTTCTAGTCCATCTGAAGCACATTGTTTGCTTATATATTGCGAAACTCTTGAAGCATTAGCCAGAATGGTTTTTCCTTTGACAGGAACTACACCTTTATTTCCTTTTCAACTGAGTTGTAAAATAAAATAAAAATCCATGGTCACTTGTCTTATGTTATTTTGGCCCATCTCCCAATTGGTACCACTTAAAAATTTACTTGCTAGTGAATAGGATCTATTTCGATAGGCTTCAATTTTGCAGTGTGATAATTCAAAATTATAGTCATTGTTGCATTAATTGTTTTCACCATTTATCAGTTGGGCATGGTCTAGTGGTTGAGATCAGTTGCCACCACAATAGAGATCTAGGTTCAAATTTCAGCAGGCATAAAGCAATAGTTAATGTTAAAAGTTGGCCCAATTTGATGGCTCTCACATTATTGTTGGTTTTCTGACTATAATGTAGAATTGGGGTTGAAAGCTCCCCATGGATCAAGAAAAATTTTCTTACCCTTTCCAAAAGATAAAAAATATTTTATGCTACAGATCATTTAAGTAATTTATTTTAGGAAAATATTCTCATCAACATAAACAAGCTGAGTTATATCAACTTGCCACCATGGTTTTTTAGTAGTCTGTTAAAACCAGTGTAATGCAATTTTGGCCAATGTCTCCTCGTAATTTCCAGCTTTTTTGGGTCATTGTTATATAGAAATGCAATTGACAATGGAAAAAACAGAACGTGAGGAGTTTATTTTTAAATTTATATGTCAACAAGCTGAAATAACTGTAGCTTCTCAAGGAACTGCACGTTCCATTTAAACTTGATATAGTAGAGTTGAATGGAAGCTTTCAGTTCAGTATACCAAAAAGCATACGTATAATTGGAAGGAAGGATTTTTTGCATGAAAAAACTAAGAAAATAATGATGCTTATGTTAAATTTGTTAGAAGGTTTCAGTTACCCACCAGAAGCCTTTTCTAGGATGCATATATATGATATGGGATTATTTGTCTCCTTTTAATTGCCAACATTTTTGGGTCATTGTAATAGAAAATGCAATTGACAATGGCCAATACAGAAACGTGTACAGCTTATTTTTAAAACTAGATACCAACAAGCTGAAATCATTACATTTTCTTAAGGAACCGCACTCCATTTAAAATTGATTTTGTAGAGTTGAATGGAAGCTTTCAGTTCAAGACTAGAAAACATATGTATGGTGGGAAGAAAGAATGTGTTGCTCTACACAAAATCAAAGAAATATTGCCTCCCCTATGTTGAATTTGTAAGTAGGTTTGTAGTCACCCATCAAAAGCCTTGGTTAGAATGCAAACCTATGAGAGTGGGATGGTGTGGCACGTTTATTTTTTAATTTTTCCTTTAACAATCCACAGGTAATAAAAGTGATATTTGGAGTGGTATAAACTAATATGATATCAACTACAAATCATAAATATAAAGGGTTGAATACGTAAGTTTTTTCTGTAATTTACTGCATATAGACTAATATGCTACCAATTACAAATCATCAAGACAAGAGTAAACCAGACTACTTAAATATTTTTCATTTACTGCATATACTCTATATATTAGTTGTATTAAACCCACTATAAGAAAACACAAGTTGTAAAAATTTGTAATGGTTTCTTGCAGAGATATCCAATGGCCAATTTCTAATGGTCTCTTGCAGAGATATCCAATGGTCAATGGGCCCACCTCATGGGGGGTTTACTAGCAGAGTGGTGGATATTTTGACAATGAAGGATACTTTACGTTATAGGGTGGCACGATAGTAGTCACTGTCACATAGGACTACACAGAGTCATGTCATAGGTTCCAGTGTTATGTAGAGGGATGCAGACTTATTCGTATAAACTCGATGTTAGACCTTAACATCCAGGGGTGTGCAGGGCTATGCAGTGAGGAGCAGTGGCCTACAGAGTAGCATGGAGATGCATGGGGGTGTGTTGGAGTAGGAGTGTCTCACAACATGTTGGGTACATGTGGGGAGAGACAAGTGCAGTGACACAGGAGGGATAGATGATGGTACAGGATGGTATAGCCATAGGCGGCAGTATCCTGTGGTGTATAGTGGCAGGTTTCAGCATATAATGGCATGATAAAGGGTGCAGAGACACTTAGTGGTATGCAGATCCATGATACGATGCAACATGCACTTGGAGCATTGCCTCCAAGGGGACATATGGACAGGGGCATTAGGTGTACCCTAGGATGCAGCTCACCTAGGATTGATGAGGATATTGTTGACAATCTGGAGACACCACGTTTAGCAAAGACATGGCTACGAAGGTATTATCTACATATCCGAGACAGAGGGAGTGTCGTTCGGAGGATTACTCTTGATCATTCAGGTATACTCTTAATCACACCCTTTGAGACATACCCACCCCTCATCCCCCAGTGTCATTTTTGGATGCAAAGTGTTTGGTTGTTTCCCCTTGACACCCTCCAATCAGGCAGCAGGGCACGGGAGGCTCACCCTAGGTAGTTAGAGGAGATACCATGTGTCATGATCCAGAAGGAGACTCTCCAATTGATACACCTGGCAGGTTCACGAGTTGACAAATATTGACTTAGGGATGGGATGGTTGATTTACAAAGTCGCATATATTCCACCCTTAGTCTCACATTTGAAGGACGGTGGATGGTAGAATTCATCTACAGGAGGGTACCCATGCTCCTAGCAGTGTCCATATGTATCATCAAGAGTTGGGACAACAAATTTTACTACAAGGTCTGGCAGAAGTAGGGCAGGGTTACATTCATGGGACAGACTCCTGATACCTGGAGTCCACCTAGGGGATACATACAGGGGTTAGAGCTGCAAGACAGATGGGTTCTAGCAGGTAGCAGCGCTACGTAGCGACATCCCAAGAGGAGTTGGAGTTGGTATATCCCAGTATGGTTAGGGGACTTAGGGATCTGTTGGGTAGGTGGATCATTCCACTTTGTGATGAGCAGGGACAGAGGAGACGATAATCTAGTCCACTTTGGTTTTGAAACGTGGGGGAGCATTGAGATTTCCACTACATGGCGAGGAAGACTTATCATGTTGTTGCTCAAGGTCATGATCAACAGTGGACATGTAGATATCAACATCATGGGGATGCTCGGGGAGGATGATCTTGGCCTACACATATTTTTCGCCACCAAGCCCCAGGAGAAGGGGATACAGTTTGCACCTGATTGAAGGTATCTCACAGTCAGAGTGGCATAGCATCATCATGGCGACACCTCTGTGAGACTAGCAGGGGACTCGACCATTACAGCTCTACACAGCTCTATAAACTTTAGGGGTGAGAGGCATACAAAATGGGGGGATCATGTAGATCTTCTATTGGGATTTAGCGAGTAACTCATGGATTGGGGGAGTTCATTAGTATGGCAGGTTGGTCAGCGGGATGATAATAGGAGGAGCTCATGTGAGCAAGACGCTACCTCTATAGGTATTAGGCAGTATCATCGAGGGTTTACTCTTGGAGTGTGCATGATGGAATAGTTGGATAGGGAGCTGAGCAGGTGGAGCTTCATATTGGACATGATGACTTGGGAACTTGGAATTGAGGGATCCCTTCATATTAGAGCAATGCAGAGGATAGGGAAGATTTATTGGCACGCTTGGGACCTAGGCACATTTTTCAGTGATAGTGGGGGAGTGTCAACTAGAGATGAGGCTTTTTTAGGCGTTGCTTGAGGACAAGCAACGTTTTCGCAGGGAGGACTGTAATATTCCTAATTAGTGGAAAACTAATTAGAATATTAAAGTTTGCCAATTTTTCTTTTCCAAATTTGAGTGGGAGAATAAAGGGGTGAAGGGACCCATAAACCCAACATTTATAATAAAACCACTTTCTTAGATTTAAAGTGGACAACACAACTCATGTGGGTCCAAGAGGCCAAGTGGACAGTGCAGCTTATGTGGTGCCCAAGGGGCCAAGTGGACAACGTAGCTCATGTGGACCCAAGGGATTATTGGGGTTTCATAAGAATAAAAAGGGGGCAAGGGCAGCCATAGAAATCATTGATTTATTAAGAAAATTTCTTCTTTCCATTTTGACTAGAGCACGTTTGAGCTGTTTAGGAAATTTTGTAGTGTTGTTCTTCGAGCGGACATCCCAACCTCATCCTCGAGGGACTTCGAGTGCCTGCTCAGGAGAGGAGCTCCACCCATTGGTGAGGGATTGAGAAACCAGCAACAACAGGAGTTATTAGTCCCTTCAGGACTACTTAAATCCAGAAGAGAGCATAGTCCCTTCAAGACTGCGTAGAGGCAGCAGAGACTGCGCAGTACAATGGAGATGAAGTGTCAAAAGTGTGGGAGAGAAGAGGAGTTCAGCCGGAGGATTTAGAGGGGAGGCTAGCCACCTACTACCAAGGATTTTGGAAGAATTTTGGAGACATATTCTAGCATTTCCAACCAGGATTTCGAATTTCCCAGGAGTTGGGTGAGCCAAGCCGAAGAGGGCCAATTTTCCAAAGTCAAAACTAGGACGAACCCTTTTTGGGTTTTTTTGGGTTTCTTGAGTAGTGTTTGTGGTTGAAATACCAGAATTTTTTTAGCATCATATTAGCTCATTTACGTAGCCCCTACTCAGCCAGCAGCGAGAGACGTTAGGGAAAAAAGGGTCACATTTTGAAGGTTAGAATTAGATGAAACCTTTTCTGGGTTTCGGGTAAGGATGACCTTCCCAAATTCCTAGAATTTTCCGAGCACTGGAGCTAGGCCAACTAGTAGCCTGAAGTCAGCTAGCAGTAGCATTTCTAGGTAGAACAACATAAGCATTGAGCCATGCTGAGTAGTTTCTAGCAAGAGTTTTTTTTTGGTTTTAGTTGTCCTTCAGCCTACTTTGAGCAGGCCCATGTGCAATATTTTCAGCACCTCATTTGTACTCTTTCCCAACATATTAATAAAATGGCTCAGTAGTGATTGTGGCTAGGAGGAACCTTCATCAAAGAGCCTAGGACACACCTTCATCAAAGAGCTTAGGATAAACCTTCATCAAATGATAAAATGATAACATACTTTGAGCGTCTTTTGATTTGACAGTAGAGTGCATTCATGACGACATTAATTAAGAAATATTCAAGCCTTTGTTGAATCAACAATAACTCTTGAAGCATAGTTGAGGACCAACACTTGAAGACTTGTTCTGTTGAAGAAGTCATCCCTGAAGTATAGTTGAAGACCAACACTTAAAGACTTGTTTTGTTGAAGTAGTCATCCTTGGAGCATAGTTGAAGATCAACACTTTAAGACATGTTTTGTTGGCGCAACTGTAAAAGTTTTGTTGAAGTAGACTTGACGCTTCTGTAGAGGTATATTTAAGAGAACTTTGTAAACCTATCTTGGATACATTTTTTAGAATTATTTGAAGATTTTTATGGAGGCTTGAAGTCACCTTAAGGGATTAAAGCAAACTGATACGGTTGGATCCCTAGAGGATTAGAGTCTTCATACAAGGTGGGAGCATTGTGAGAAACTAGGTTGGAGCCTTGTGAGAAACTAGTTTGGAGCGTCGATTAATATGTGAGGATTGAAGTCCTCATACATGGTTGGACCCTTGTGAGAGACCAAGTTGGAGCTTGGATTTGTAGTTGAATATTAGAGTTTATATTGTACTCCAGCAAGATCTTATAATCAAATTTTCCCATTTTGGTGTGTTTGGAGCATTTCTGTTTTATGGGCATTTGCTGAAAAATATTTGTGTTGGGTTTATTGCATGATTTTTTTATCACTATTAATTTTTCCATTAGGAATATTACACCTTGAGAGGCTTGATCAACATATCAAGTCATATTTGAAACAAAAGTAAAGTAATCCTTTCATATTGAAGGAAATTCTTTGAAGCACACATGAAGAGCCTAGGAGACACCTTCGTCAAATGATAAAATGATAATATGCTTTGAGCATCCTTTGAGTTGACAGTAGAGTGCATTCATGATGACATTAATTGATCTTTCTTCAAGCCTTTGTTGAAACAACAATCACTCTTGAAGCATAGTTGAAGACCAACACTTGAAGAGTTGTTTTGTTGAAGTAATCACCCTTGGAGTATAGTTGAAGACCAGCATTAAAGACTTCTTTTGTTGGAGCAGTCATCCTAGGAGCATAGTTGAATATCAACACTTGAAGACATGTTTTGTTGGTGAAACAATAAAAGCTTTGTTGAGGTGGACATGAAGTATTTGTAGAGGTAGATTTGAGAGAACTTTGTAGACCTATCTTGGATACATTTTTAGAAGTATTTGATGTTTTTGATGGAGGCTTGAAATAGTATTGAAGTCACCTTAAGGGATTGAAGCAAATTGAAAGGGTTGGATCCCTAGAGGATTGGAGTCGTCATACAAGGTTGGAGCTTGGATTTGTAGTTTAATATTAGAGTACTCATTCAGGGTTGAAGCCATGAAGGAGTTAAAGACTTTGTTGTACAAGTTGGAGCTTGGGTTTGTAGAGTCCTCAAATTCATTAATAAAATTCTTTTCTTGTTGCACATCTTTTGTTTTGGTTTAACTGGTGATTTTAACTGTCATAATGTAACAAGTGTAAATAAATATTGATTCCACCCCCCTCTCAATATTTCCAACACTAACACACCTTACAATATTTTTATTGACATGCTAGAAGGAACTTTCACAATGAATTTTTATTGTTGGTAATCTGGTTGTTTATGATAGAAGGAAATCTAACATGTGTTACAGTTCCTTCACCTTGGAATGTTCTTACTAGAAATGTGCCTGTGTTTGTGTTAAAATGAAATATAGCATGCACTAAATTTCTTTTGGCATGCAATGTTGTTTTTGGTAGTATGCTTGTATTTGTGCTACTGTAAAGCTAACACTCATTAAATTTCTTTCACCTTGCAATGTTGTTATTGGAAATATGATTCTATTTGGGCTAGAAACCATGCTAGATTTCTTTTTCTCTGCAATATTGTTGTTGTCTATTCGGTTGTTTATGATAGAAGGAAATCTAGCACGTGATAGCTTTCCTTCACCTTACCAATTTTATTGGAAATGTGCTTATGTTATAGCTATAAGTTGTGCTAGATTTATTTTTCTCCACAATGTTGTTGTTGTGAATTTGGTTTTTCATTATAGAATGAATTCTAGCATGTGTTAGAGTTCCTTCCCCTTGGAAATGTGCTTGTGTTTGTGTTAGAAGGAAATATAGCATGCGCTACATTTCTTTTGGCATGAAATGTTGTTGTTGGTAGTATGCATGTATTTGTGCTACATGTAAAGCTAAAATGCATTGAATTTCTTTTACCTTGCGATGTTGTTATTGGAAATTTGTGTGCGTTAGTGAAATAAGTTATAGATATATTTTTCCATGCAATGTTGTTGTTGGTAACATGATTTTGTTTATGCTATAATAAAATATAACACGCTAGATTTCTTTCACCAAAGAATGTTGTTGTGTGCTTGTGATTGTGCTATGCGTAAATCTAGCACGTGTTAGATTTATTTTTCTCTACAATATTATTGTTCTCTATTTGGTTGTTTATGATAGAAGGAAATCTAGCACATGTTAGATTTCCTTCACCTTGGCAATGTTATTGGAAATGTTCTTGTGTTTGGGCTAGAAGTTGTGCTAGATTTATTTTTCTCTACAATATTGTTGTTGTCAATTTGGTTGTTTATTATAGAAGGAAATCTAGCACGTGTTAGATTTCCTCCACCTTGGCAATGTGCTTGTGTTTGTGTAAGAAGGAAATATAGCATGCACTAGGTTTCTTTTGGCATGAAATGTTGTTGTTGGTAGTATGCTTGTATTTGTGCTACATGTAAATCTAACATGGATTAAATTTCTTTTACCTTGTGATGTTGTTATTGGAAATGTGCTTGTGTTTGTGATACAAGTTGTGCTAGATATCTTTCTACATGCAATGTTGTTGTTGGCAATATTCTTTTGTTTATGTTGGAAGCAAATCTAACACACTAGATTTATTTGACCCTACATTGTTGTTGTGTGCTTGTGTTTGTGTTATGCGTAAATCTAGCACATGTTAGATTTCTTTTTCTCTACAATATTGTTGTTGTCTATTAGATTGTTTATGATATAATGAAATCTAGCGTGTGTTAGATTTCCTTCACCTTGGCAATGTGAAAATGTGCTTGTGTTTGGGCTAGAAGTTGTGCTAGATTTCTTTTTCTCTACAGTATTGCTGTTGTCAATTTGGTTGTTTATTATAGAAGGAAATATAGCATGTGTTAGATTTACTTCACCTTGGCAATGTGCTTGTGTTTGTGTTAGAAGGAAATAAAGCATGCGCTAGGTTTATTTTGGCATGAAATGTTGTTGGTAGTATGCTTGTATCTGTGCTAAATGTAAAGCTAACATGCATTAAATTTCTTTTACCTTGTGATGTTGTTATTGGAAATGTGCTTGTGTTTGTGATAGTAGTTGCTCTAGATATATTTTTTCTTGCATTGTTGTTGTTGGCAATATGATTTTGTTTATGCTGGGAGCAAATATAACACGCTATATTTCTTTCACCCTACAATGTTTTTGTGTGTTTGTGTTTCTGATATGCATAAATCTAACACGTGTTAGCTTTTCTTCAACTTGCAATATTGTTGTTGGAAAAATGCTTCAATTTTGGCCCAAAAGAAATCTAGCATGCACTATATTTATTTTTCACTGCAATGTGGTTGTTCACAATATGCTTTTGTTTGTTTTAGAAGTAAATCTACCATTTGCTAGATTTATTTTATCTAGAAATGTTGTAATGTGTTTATTTGTGCTAGAAGGAAATGTAGCATACATTATATTTCTTTCACCCTTATGTGAGTTTATTGACAATGTGGTTGTATATGTATTAGAAGGAAATATAGTGTGTAATAGATTTCTTTGGCATTGCAATGTTTTTGTTGGAAATTCAATTTTTTGTGTTAGAAGGAAATCTAGTGTGTGTTGTATTTCCTTCACCACAATGATGTTATTGGAAATGTGCTAAAAGGAAATCTAATATGTGCTAGATTTATTTTTCCCTAGAATGTTGTTGATAATATTTTTGTGTTCATGCTATAAAAATGTTATGTGTTTGTGTTTGTGCTAGAAGGAAATCTACCACACACCTAATTTATTTTTTCTTACATAAGGTGTTTTTGAAAATATGGTTGTTTTTGCTATAAGAAAATCTAATATGCGGTATGTTTCTTTCACCCTAAAATATTGTTATGTGCTTGTGTTTGCGAGAGAAGGAAATCTAGCATGTGTTAGATTTCATTCACCTTGCAATGTTGTTATTGGTGACATGTTTGTGTTTGAGATATAAGTATAAATAACATGTCAGATCTAATTCACCTTGCAATATTGTGATTGGAAATATGCTTATGTTTGTGATAGAAGAAAATATAGCATGATATATAGATTTATTTTACCCTACAATATTGACGTTGCCAATATGTTTGTGTATGGTGGGAGGAATTATAGCATGCACTAAATATATTTTTCAATGCAATATTGGTGTTAGCATAACAAGCTAGAGTGGAAAATAAAATTTTGGAAAAAGGGGACTATGTTGATCTCCTTATTAATGATCAAGTCATTGGGCTACGAAGGGTCGAATCTACAGAGTCTGGAACTTATTATGGCGAAGAAAAGGCTAATGCATGTTATGTTTCAATTTTGATATTTGATGTCACTCAACCACATTTGATTGAGGATGTTGATGAAGAGGACATACATCCATGGAAGATCATGGATTTGAGGCACAACATAGGTAAATCAAAATATTGAAGCATGTTTTCAAATGTATAATACTTTTTTTGAGTAAATACTAACCTTATTTACATTCGTTTATAGGTACAAATGTTTCTTCCACATTTTCTACTAGAGACAAGGTAAATCTTCTACAACATGGATTGAAGGTGGGTGAGCGCTCCATATTCAATACAAAGCTGGGACATAAAGTGCATGGAAATATGGTAAATAAAGGATGCATAGTGGTTAAAATTGAGAAGGTGTTAAAACATTATGCCACTCTACCACATCCAACAGGATTTGAGCATACACTAGGGGTGCATTGGAATCTTATGAGATTTGGGCAAAATCAGATTTGCAACCTCACTGTCATGATCATGCCATAATATTCCCCAAGATAGGGTTAGATTCATATATACATCTAGCATCCTCATTAAGTGAAAATATAATTTCTCCTTTTCATGGGGCTTTTAGACATCCTATGTAGCACAAGTCTTGGAATTTCTTAGATTTTCCAATGGACCATGTTTTGGTTCTTGAAATTCTACAAATTTCTTATGATCATTATTCATACACATGCATTAAGACTACAAGTATCATTTCTGATGTTAAATAGGAACTTGGTGGTTTGATATGAGTTTATATTTTCCATTCTATGATACTATCTACATCTGTAATTGCATGGTCTTCATATATGTTTTTTTTTTGTAATTTTCATGTAAAGTACTTTTTGGTAGTAGGCACTAGATGGTGGGGAAATTTTTTTCATTACATACAATATGACTACCATACTATTTAAATTATTCCATTTATATTACTTTTTTGAAAGTAGTTTGTTTTTGTGAAAATATAAAATCACACTTTACATGGTTCAACCTTTTAATTACAATTTATGATTTATTTGTTGTTACATAATTGGTACAAGCTAGAATGGAAAATATAATTTTGGAAAAAGCAACTATGTTGATCTCCTTATTAATGATCAAGTCGTTGGGGTAGGAAGGGTAGAATCTACAGAGTATGGAAATTGTTATGCCGAATAAAGGGTTAATGCATGTTATGTTTCAATTTTGATAATTGATGTCACTCAACAAAATTTCATTGAGGATGTTGATGAAGGGTACATACATCCATGGAAGATCATGGATTTGAGGCACAACATAGGCAAATGAAAATATTGAAGCATGTGTTCAAATATTATTGATAGTATAATACTTCTTTTTTAGCAAATACTAACCTTATTTACATTCGTTTATAGGTACAAATATTTCTTCTAAATTTTCTATTGAAGACAAGGTAGATCTTCTACAACATGTAGTGAAGGTGGGTGAGGGCTCCATATTCAATACAGAGCTTGGACATAAAGTGCATGGAAATATGGTAAAGAAATGATGTATAATGGTTAAAATTGAGAAGGTTTTAAAACATGATGCTGCTCTACCACATCCAACATGATTTGAGAATACACTAGGGGGTGCATTGGAACCTTATGAGATTTGGTCATAATCAGATTTGCAACCTCATTGTCATGATCATGCCATAAATATTCCCCAAGATAGGGTTATATTCATATGTACAAAGGTTTCTCTTACACATGAATGCATGGGAACAATCATGTGAATTTCCAAAGGAATGCTAGTTAATGTCCATGAGGATGACATTGTTGAAGGTGAAGCACTAGGTGAAATGGAATTTGGTGTTTTTTTGGAAGAGATAGATGGAAATTGTGAAATATGTTGAATTGGGGATAAGTCTATACATTTTTTGGTTAGATGACCAATCAATAAGTTGATGGAAAATATTAAGGGTTAATGAAAAGTTCAAGGAGCCACCCAAGGAAATGGTGATATGTGATGCTATAGAGGAAACAAATCCTTTGAACAAATGGGATGGGTCTCTTTGTAATGAAAAATATAGAAACTCAATTTATATGCATGTAACAAGGCCATATAAAAGGATTAAGCAAGTTATGGCTACAAGAAAAGTTGCAAAATGTCAAACAAAAATAGATGAAGAGAAAAAAAATCGACTTTTGGCAGAAGATGTATGTTGTAGAAAATATTGTCTTCAACATGTGGATAGGAAGGGAATTGCAGGTGCTAGAAGGGGTATGAGACAAATAAATAAAAATGGTATTAGCTAATTTTTCTTGAATTCACTAATGTCAAAGACAGTCATGTCAAGGAACCATGGCCATGGCCTACCACATGTTGCTAGAAATGTAAAGGACATCAGATTTAATGGGAATGTTATTTGTAAGAAAGCATGGTATAAGATACATAAGATTCCTCAAAGCACATTCTATAACTACCAATGTTATTTCTGACATGGACAAATTAAATCTATTCATGGTAACACCAACACATGAAAAGCACAAACACACACCATGGTAGCCATAGAAATATTGCACAAAATTGTAATGGATAATTCAGAGTTTTCACCAAACCAAACACGTCAAGTTGAAGAAGATGGAACATTTTCTCCTTTAATATTGCTTCCTTCGACTTACACACAAAAGTATTTGTTAAAAGAGATCAATGTGGCTCTTCAAAAGCTCAATTACCCATCAATATCATAGTCAACAATGAGCAAGATCTGGAGTACTAAGTTTCAAGATGTGGCATTTTCAAAGAACATCAACTTCAGTAAATGCAGTGAATGTATTGTGTTGAAAGTACAGATGAAGTCAGCGACTGCAAAAGAGTTGGAAGAAAAGGAACAAGGTAGGCTAAACAAACATAACAATATTGTTATGTGTGGAGGATATTGCTACTATCCCCATTGAATTATGTCAGAGTAGTTTCCAAAGGAGTATTTGAGCATTATTCATGATAAAATAGATTAAAAAAAGACTTCAATCCCAAGGCTACGTGTCAAATAAAAATATATTGTAGGAACAAATTTACGTTTTTCATTGATAGATATTCTAACACATGGGCATAAGACATGAGGTTTTGGCCATTTCTCACTACCAATTATACATATGGGATCACAATTTACTATCACATCCCTTGAAAAATAATTAAGGGACCTTGAAGACCCACAAATTGATATCTATGGTGATCTACTTTATGAGAGTGGAAGTTCAAGAAACCCACTTACAAATGCATTACTTGACACCTCTATTTACTCAGAATGTCAAGTGTACAAGGATGGTTTTATATCTCATGGAAGATCAAAGAGTCAATATGTAGATTTTAAACCTCTTCCTCCACATTTGTTGTTACAGTTGGAAAATTCAACAAGAGATAATAAGAATCACTATATTTTCATGTTTCTATCACCTTTAACTGCACTTTTTGTCTTCATCACTATTGAGGTTGGATTCTTTCCTGTGGGGCACACCCATGAAGACACAGATGGAACCTATGGAAGAATGTCTTCCCACCTAAAAAGTAAATACATGTATTCTTTACCTAAAATGATGGATACATATCACATAATTGAAGAAAATCGGTTGTTTCCACCTACACTTATTGACAATGTCCATGAATTCAAAATTTTCCTTAATGGATACATCAAGGAGGGAAAAAATGCACCAGTTGGACATATTAATGTTCAATACTTCCAGTTTCTTATACTCAATGATATTCCAGTACTAAGGTACAAATAATCCATTAGAGATATTGAGTGGTCAGAATCAGTTGAGTTACGGAATATAGACGATGAAGGTCGACCTATAATTCCCATAGGGAACCCATCTTTTGTAGCTTCCAAAAATAATAATGCCTATTTAAAAGAACTAGAGGAAGGGATAACATCATACATAAAAATGTGGAAAGGCACTATTGGGAATGAGGATTCACCAATTGTTATGGAGGAATGGAAAAACAAAGTAGTGTAATGAAAAAGAGTTCTTGATAATAATGATCATGGAATAATAGATGGAAGTGATTCATGTTCTGGGGATTTCTGGCCCAAGACAAGGCACATTGTTGATGTTGATTGTAATGCACTCCATGTAATCTCAAGTATTATTTATGGAGATTTTGATAATGCAATAGATGAACCAGTATACGTTGGACCCAAATGCAACGAGCCAAAGCCAACATTCAATCCAATGATTGATGTTGAGAAAGGAAAGATGTTGCTAGTTATATAAGGAAATGAGGATGTAGGAGAGATGACTTGGATGGAAAAATCAATCTCAGATATCTTTACGGATAATGAAAGTGAGAATCTTCATGTAAAGGTTGATTGGTGGAAGCCTATTTCAAGGAAATACATTGGAAAATTTTTAGAGCAATATTGGATAACAAATTCTGATGACACAGAACTTGGCTCTATTCTAATTAATACCATAGTGTGGGCATGGATGCCAAAGAAGGAACATTGCAAGAAGACAAAGATAAATAAATATGTTGTAGAAGCTGTTATTTACCTACTTGAGCGAATATATTAAGATTAGGTTTATATGATTCATGAATGTAATTTTTTTTGAAGGATCTATTAATATAAATTTTGACACACTTTTTGACATTTTTTGTATATCAAATATTCACTTCATATTGTTTTTGGAGAAGTTTTCTATTATTTAGTATTTCAATGTAATCACGTAGTGATACAAATGACATGATAGTGCCATATAATATTTAGGTTTTTAAATATTTGTTTGACCAACATGACTTATCACCATATAAAATATGCATAATCAAATTCAATAATGCACTTACAAACAACATCTTCTAAGCTTAGTCCATTAAAATAGTAGTGGAGTAGCTAATTAGTATTCTATTTAATATAAACCATTTAAACACTTAACGAAAAAATGTTAGACAATTGTAAGAATGCTTGAAGTGAGTTTTCCTTAATATTCCTTATTATAATTGATATAAATCAAATCAAATTTGTTGTTTTGTTGCACTCTAATTTATAAAAAAAATATTTTGATCATTGAA
Source organism: Pinus albicaulis (assembly GCA_034641835.2). Taxonomy (NCBI): domain Eukaryota; kingdom Viridiplantae; phylum Streptophyta; class Pinopsida; order Pinales; family Pinaceae; genus Pinus; species Pinus albicaulis. The sequence continues at coordinate 844,991,201 of CM076582.1, read as the reverse complement.
CAACACAACTAGACTTACAGATTTTGAAGTGGTGCCAACATTGTACTAGTATAATAAATTTGTACTCAACATAGGAAAAGTAGTTAGTGTCAATTTCAAATGGTCAATAATAGTAAGAAACACAATATTAATATATTGTTAAATAATTTTATACTAGGTAAGATTTTTTTTACAAAATTTATTATTCACGAATCAAATTTAATACATTAATATAAATATTCATGATAATACAAATAATGTAAGGAATCTAAGTTTTAGATGAATTTCAATATGTTCTTTTCAATATAATATCCTTAAACACTCCAGGAATAAAAACTAAACATTTGTAATAAATAGTTTAGTCAATTTTCTCTCTTTTCTCTTGTATTTGAAAACACTCAAATTGTATTACTTTGTTACTATTCTCATTCATGATTTATTTTGATAATTAAAATGATTAGTAATTGAGCCAAGGCAAGGATGTGTAAGTTTAGGGATGTGTAATTTTGTTTGTTTCGTGCCCTATTAAATTAAAAATGAAAATAAAAATATGTTTTAAATGGAAAAATAATATTGGCTACAAGTAAAGAAAAAATGAATATGTTGTAAGATAATTTGTCATTAAATAACTTTATACTTAATATATATCTTGCATATTGATCATTTATTCATTAAGTAAGTCTCAATTAACTTAGTTTTTAACACAAAAGTACAAATAATAAATAATAAATAAATTATACTATTACTCTCATTCAACATTTAATTTGATGGTAAAAATATATTTTCTCTTGTCAACTCTAGTATGGTTCAAACTTCTTACAATGGTATGTAATGATTATGGTGATAATGATGATTATCATCCACTAATACCAAATATGGTATATAAGAAGCCATAAAGGGGCGGAAACGTGAAGCTGGGTTACACTTTTGTGAGAATCGGGGGCTGAAAATGTTTTTCGGCAATAGTTCGGCCAACCATTTTATAAAGTTCAGCCAAACTATGCAATAGTTCAGCTGAAATTTCTTATAAAGTTCTTCCGAACTCGTGATTCCGTTTAGATTGACGGCACACTGACGGCGTGGGCAAATAGAATTTTCGTCGGAGATGGGAAAACCGGCGACAAAAGTTCGGTCGAACTTCTAACAAAAGTTCGGCCAAACTGTGCGTTTGGCCGAACTTTTACTTTTAAAAAAGTTTGGCTGAACTAGTTTTTATAAATAAATCACCCGCAATGTTGATTTGTTTACCGGTTTGATTATTCGCGCGTTGTTTGTGACTGTTCGTTGCTCTGTTCGCGCGTTTTTTCCCGTCAGCCTATTGCTCCTCCCGTCTGTGACTATTCACTACTCTGTTCACGCATTTTCTGTGACTGTTCGCTGCTCTGTTGGTTGCTCCTTTCCTCGGCGTTGTTGCTGTTGTATATTGGGTATGTTCGAGTGAACCTCTTGCAGCTTGTATGACTCCTTTCCACAGTAATTTTGAGTAGGAATAATGAACAAAAAAATGATCAGTTGTTCCATTATTTGTTTTTTAGCTTTGTTTGTTGTGTTTATTGACCATTTGAGTTCATTTTTTTTTATTCGAGAGCGTAATGGTTTTAGCAAATAGTCATCAAATTTGGTAGCTGCGTGCTGTGGAGGTGAGGGGAATAATATATATATATATATATATATATATATATATATTTCCATCCCTCGATTATGATTCATTCCGATCATAAATAATTAGGAATATTGTATATATCTATATCTATATATATATATATATCAACTTACCCTTCCCTTTCAGTGCTTACTGGTATACCTATACCACTTCTTGAATGACTCGCTTAGTGGGGACAGCTATTCATTTCTTATCAGCAGGACCGGGGGGATCACACTACCTTATTCTTCCCTTCAGTTCGTTTAGCCACCCCAGTAAGTGGCATCTCGGCCCTAGCAATAACTATCACCTTCAAACTAATAGCTATCACCGTACAACAGCTATTCCGGTGTACAACAGATCATGGAATCCTAAATAAAGCTATATAGTCCATATTAGGCCTAGAACTTTTTTATTTCTGAAACAAGTTTAAAACTGATTTTGATTCCTTCTTTGTAACTTCTTCCTCAAAATATGAATTTATATCTTCACTTATCCACCTTGGGAAGAGGATAACACTGGGGTATTCTAAGCTTGATTCTAGTGGTTCTTTGAAGAGATCTTGAAAATATTGTTTGCCAGCTCCAAATATAAACAAATGATACCGCTCGACTAGCTTGGTCATCGCCCACCACGAAAAGGAGAATACTAAGACTGCCCGGCCGCTGCTTCAGTAGTAGTTTCTGGATAAGTTGTTGTTTCCTTCCGACCGCTATTTATGTTGTTGTTTTTGTGGCTATTGCATTATTTGTTAGAAAAAGAGAGGGATACTATGAACACTGCCAACCGTGAATTTTGGGCCCAACGTGATCTGCTTCAGATTGAAATATGGACTGTACCAACTAGGCATTGCCTAACCTTACCTTCCCGAACGACTTACTTTTCCCCCCATATGTCAGTAGTATTTCTGGATTTCAATTTTGGAGGTCCATTCCCTATTTTTCTATGATTTACATGTTTCTGTAAAAATTATTGTTGTTATCACCTCCAGTTAACTAGATGGCTCTAATTTGAAGTCTTTATTGAACTGTTTCCTTTTCTAATAGTGCTTGCTCTCTCCCCTCCAAAATTTTCAAAGACTGCAAATCTTTTTCAGTAAAAAATGCATTTACATTATTGTCAAAAAGCGTAGAAATGACCTCTTCTACTTCTAAAATATGCTTTTTATATTTTGTTGCCTTCTTTTTAGACTAGTTAGCAGCCACTGAATATTTCATCCATATCAATAAAGGTATAATACTTTGGTTCATATTGTCCATAATGTTTGTTATTCTATTTTCTTTTGTGATATATTTGAGCAGTATTTGTAAGTTGTAACTTTCGCTTTGAATATTTCTATTTGGCACACCACAAATAGGAATTTAAACTATTAAATTAAGTAATATAGATTTAATTTAATTTCAGATTTATCAAGAGGTGTTACTATGGATTTAAGTTACTGTAAATGAAATTTATAATTTTTTTTTTTGGTTCATTTACAAATATTTTTTTTGAAAGTTAATATTATTTAAACTTTTATAGTATGAGTAACTCTTGTCTTGTATTTGACTAATTTTTTATATAATTGAAATTCAAAAACAGATGATTTTCTCCAAGTTTTAATTGTTTGAGAAACTCTTTCTTTGGGATACAAGGAGGCTCAAAGATTTTTTTCTTGTATATTTTTATGCTCTTTTTCATAGTAATGTCATATAGTGTATGAAGTTTTAAATTTTTTTTATTATTTTTATTATGTGTTGGATGTGATTTTGATTGAAATTTTTTCTTTTTTATTTATTAATTAAAAAAAATTATTAGAAAAATTATTGCTTTAAGCCTTAGAATTTACAATCAAAATTAGAAAATGTATTTTTATCTAAATTATTTATGAAAAGTTTAATATTGTTTGATCTTCTCTACCATGTCCTTTTTACATAAATCTAGAATAATATTATTTGTATAGTTTCTGGTTTTCTGTAACATTTTACTACCATAATCAAAATCTATAGAAATAATAACCTAACATTATAATATCTTGAAATGGAGCTATCCAACTCAAATATAGTATTGCAAATCCCTGGCTAAGTTAGATGAGGAGGCTATGTATTACATATGGTCTTGAATGAGCATTTGGACTCTTTAGATATAGATGAGGAGGCTATGTATTACATATGGTCTTGAATGAGCATTTGGACTCTTTAGATATATATCTAAAGAGTCCAAAAGCTCATTCAAGACCATATGTAATACATAGCCTCCTCATCTAATATATAAAAATTTAATCCATGTGCTTAACCTTAACATTGACACAAATGGAATACAATTTTACTCACTGCTTTATGATAGAAAAATATGCGGATGAATATTGCCCACATATCCGAAGTCAAAAGGGATAGATTAAAAAGGGATGCTCCAATCATCTATAAAAGATAAATTAAAGAAGCATGACATATTAGTAATGCAAATTAGATATGCATACCAATTATGTTTATATAACACAACAAATAGATGATTCAATACAAATGTCACATAGAAGTCATATTTCTCTCATGGGCCTTCAACTTAAATTATATATCTAGAATTACATTAAGCTATAGGAGATAAATCAAAGAAGCATTTGAATGTAAATTAAACATGTGTAATAATTATGTCCTTTCTAGTTCAATAAATAGATAATAATTTGAAAATGCCATATCTAAGCTATATTTCATCTAAGTAGCTTTCAATTTAAGCTTATATTTAATGTTAAATTATATAAAAGAATAACAGTAATCCAAAATTCAAAATAATATTTATAACTTTAGTATAAAATGTGACATATAATTTTCCTGTGTGGAAAACATAGTTACCGAGAGTTCAAAACTCATGCATTTCAATAGAAAGTGGGTATACGAATGAGCAAGTAGATTTTTTCTAGAAATGAGGAAGTGAAGGTTGATAGGGAGCCACACAAAATTGCAAATTCATACCTTAACAAAATTTTTAGATCCTTTTAAAGAAAACATATCATATAATCAACTTTCATCAAAATATATGATAAACTCAACCCAATTTTATGAAAAATAGTATAACATTTTTTACATTTCACATAATAAAAAAAGACAAATATTACTTAAGTATTGTTATGAATATTTAACTACCCATAGAGAGATGGCCAAGTGATTGAGACAGGGCATCATCACAATAAAAAACCAAGTACAAATTGTAGTAATCCTAGAATCATGCTTTACATAAGGTAAAATTGGGGAACTCATGACTTGTACTATAGATAAAAAACATGTACCCTTACCAGAAAATATATGATAAAAATTGACAAACTACATAAGTTTAAGCTCAAGGGGATATAATCCTTCTTGCCTTCCATATAGATAATGAAAATGATTGTTCCAAGTCTCATGTTGCTTCTCATGGTACTTTGTAAACCTTGATTGGAAAGAAAAATAGGAGGGCATAAATGTAAGAAATATAAAACATAATGAAACACAATGTAAGAAATAGAGAACATAATGAAACACACACATACATATCTCTAGACAATCAACACAACTATTTTCCTAGGAAATCCTTATGGGAGATAAGCAACCCTAAAAATTAATGATGCTCTAGACTCCTTTTTCCCTAGGAAATCCTTATGGGAGAAAAACAACACTAAAATGTAAACATGCTCTACTCTCTCTTTTGTGGTATGGAAAATATGTTTAAGGTAATCTGTCTAGAGTTAGCTAAGACTTTTGGCATGTGAGGTTGCTATAAAAACTTAACTTCATACATTTTTCTCTCTAACTTCACACTCCTAGTTGTATTTTCAACTATGGAACAAAATACAATAACACAAAATGGAATTCTTATTCCTCCTAGTGGCCAAGTATTTAACATAGCGTGATAGCCAACTAGGTGTAAGATTTGACTCCGTCAACCATTAACGAGGTTTGTGATTTTAGATCTTTTAGAGTCTTGTTAAAATTCCACATGTAGGTATCTTGCTATGCATGAGTAATGGGGCTAAAATGTCATTCTCTCATACCATGGTGGTCAACATGATATAGGTCAACTTACTAAAGGCATAAATTTTGAATGAACTTCATTTGATGTTTTTCTTGCACCATTGGACATATGTCTTTAAGTGTAGAATAATGGTCAAGATTTCGGCACAAGGAATAATCGTTTGACCCCCAAAAATGTCATTTAATACCTCAAAATGACTCCAAAAGGTTTTAGATCCCAATTCTCCACCCACCCTTAAAATGACCCTACAAGTTGATTCTTTCAGTTTTTTCACTCTATAAGCATCAAAATATATGACAAATAATATAATTATCCAATCTAGATCATTATTTAATAATTTGTTAAAATTATGAGTAAGATATACATCATGGAATTTAAATAAATAACATTAATTCATTGAACACCCTTGTACATTCCTTGTTGATACTTTGAAAGTAATACGTTTTGAAAAATAATTTGTTTATGGATTCTATTTTCCACATTCTCTCAACCATATCAAAAACCTTCTTATAATATTTGAAACCTAAGGTCTTTCCCATACCAAAGTTTGTTCTTTTAAAATATGTTTTCTTGGTGATATTGGTGATTTAGAAATGACTGGGAGAGCGAAATTCCTCATTTAATATGTACAATATATTTGGTTCATGCCACTAATCCAAGAATTTTAAATTCAACTGAATTTTAATATAACCAACTAAATCCTACAAAAAAAGAATAAAACAATTTATGTTAGGGTTGTGGATTCAGGCATTGAAACAACACACCATGATATTTCAAATTTAAAAATCACGGTTTGAGTTTAGGTAGCTTAGAATCCTATTTGTTTTAAAAATAAGGATGCACTCCCATTTCATTCTCATGATTAGATTGTAATCATGAGGCTCTCGCTCAAGAGTGGACCTTCCCAAAATCTTGTGACGCCCTGTCACAAACAAAACCATCAAACTGAAAAACACATCATGCAAGAAACATAGCTCGCTGACATATCATTTTTCTCCTTCAAAGAAAAAAAATTCACATCATGTGAATATCTCCATGTACTCTTAAATATTGGTGTACAACACCATCAACCAAACACAAGTCTAAAAAACATACCTCTTCAAACAACTGACTCTCAAGTCAAATAATAGCTCATGTACAAATTTCCATATTTGTTGCATTTAAGTGTGTCAACATAACTCTACTTTCAACATCTTGCTTCATGCAACATGAACCATACTTTGAATTTGCAAAGAAATTCATGAAACATCTAAATAAAAGCAAGGCCTTAATTGGATAAGAAATCTGACCATCTGTTAGCAAACCATTTCAATGGCGCTTCTTTTAGCTGCACTTCATCATCATGTGAATCATCCTGACCCTCATCGATTATGGAATCCTCTTTTCCATTCTTTTCGTTATCTCTTTCCACCTTCTTCAAATGTTGTGGATGACTTGTTGGATACAAAGTTCAACACTTGTCTACAAGGTGACCTTTCTTATGGAAATGAGTAATAAACAATTGCATCTTATTTTCAACATCATTTTCCTTGTCCAATGGGCCTTTGAATTTTTGCCTCATTTATTTAGAAAGTTTCAATGTGCATGGATATATTCTTCCAACATCTATAAACATTATGATTAGTCAAACCACAAAAGGAACATGTGCAAGTTATTTTCTATATCTTATGTGAATATTTACCATGTTTATCATATTCAAAAGAAATTTGATTAAAGGAATATTTATACCTTGAACATTCACCGTTGTCGCCTTCTTGAGGAGGTGAATTTGATGAGGTAGTGGCTCTCCTCTGAATACTAGCAATGAATTCAATGACTAGATAGATCTTTCAACATCCTCTTCTTTTACATTCTCATTAGCTGCATGATTATTAACATCTTCTTGCAAAGTGGGTGTCAAAATTTTCCATTCATCATGAACACAAACTTCACAAGCTTGAGGTAATGAACACGAAATAAAATTCCTTCTTGGAAAAGCTTCATGTGCCTCCTTGGCTTTGGAGCATTCTCCATCATGTTTTCCATAACCAAGACCCAAATAATTAGGCCCTTCCTCAACAACATTTGGCTCAACTATGCCTTGTACATGTTTTCCTTTAAACCTTTACTTTCATAGCACATTTTCATCAAAAATTTGGACCTCATTCCTCTAGTGTGTCTCTCAAAAGCATGTACACATTCATTTTGAGAGGAAATTGAAGACAAAAACCAATAGCTAATTATTCTAACTAACCTTGACTAAAATGAGCTAGATTGTACTTTGATAACAACTTGATTTCAATATGGACAAACTAGTTTTGTTGGGCTATCTCCCTCATTAGTTAAATAAAAATGTGTTTAGGATTGTCTAAAGTTAGCCAATTGGGAAGGGTTTATGTGTCAAGCTTTAAGTGTATTTTGTGAGAAATTTATGAGTTAATTAGCTTTTAAAAACTCATGCACGTACAACAAATAAAATGAAAAATTTTTATTTAGGAAATTTTTTTCCCTCAATACAGATTCCGATCATTAGACATGTAAGAGGAAGAAAGAGGGAATTCACTTTTCAAATTCTAGACCTTGTCTAAACCAAAATAAGCTAGAGGTTTGGTTTTCAAATACATTCACTTATTTGGAAATGTTCTAGCTACCAAAATTCCATATGCCAATCTACCTCCCAAGAAATCCATTTATTACACCACTGGTTAGTTTTTTGTCTTCCTATATTCTTTATCAACCTCTTCTTGTGATTCTTGAAAGGTGGATACCTAAATCCTTCCTAAAAATTTGAGCTCTAAAACGGGTAGACATACAAGCTCATTTTAAGTCATTCTTCTATCCAATTATAAAAACCAAGTGAATATTTATACATATTGATTTCTGTCCCATAAGTTGTACAATATATGTGGAGTTGCCTCGCCCTAAGCGAGATGTTTAACAAACATAATAATAGAGAAACAATTAGTGATGTCACCAAAAGATGTAGCCTCTTCAAGGTATCATATCCTCTCATCAAGGTCAAGAATCTGTTCACCAAATCCATCTTCAAAGTCAATATTGTGTGCATCAAAATCCTCAAGAAGGTCATCAATGGAGTCATCAAAACTACTATTTCAAACTTCAATGCCAAAAATAAGTCAAAAGAATTCAATTAAGACATTGAATTAAATTTCATCTCAAGACAGGGCTTTGGGAGGACACTCTCAAAGCCAACCTTCGTTATGCCTTTGAAACACATGGTAAGTATCAAGACTTAGCAACCTTATTTGCATAATTTTTTCTAGCATGGACCTTAATGTCATAGCCTTATTTTGCCTAAAATGAATGCAAATTTCTTTGCAATTTGGATTGCGACATTCATAATTCATGCTCATGGAACATGATTGTGTTGCAATTGTGATAACATCTACTTTATGCAGAAGCTAATAAAAAAGATCGAAAATGACATTTTTGCTCTGTTTTTTTGAAGATTTAAGGAAAATTACACCAAGTAGCTTCCAACCTCATATGACCATCATGTCAAACTCATCTCAGGATATTGTCCAAGTAAGAGCCACTTAAGCAAGCAATCTGGTATAGATGACTCTCCAATTTCAATTAGCAGCAATGACAATTCTAAGTATGGTGCAAACATTGCTCCACATCCTCAATGGGGCATGTTTGATGACAATAATTTGGGGAGTGAGAGAGGGAGATGGTAGGAGAAAAAATTCAAGGAATCCATGGGAAATTGAAAAGTATATAACTAATAAGGTGGATGATACTTTGTAAACTAAGAGAGAAACCTGCTAGGAAATGGGTGAAGTTGGTATTACACACCCAATTGGATAACCTCGAGGAGAAAACATTTCTCCCACTTTATTTGTTGGCATAACCTAGTAAGTGTTATTCACTAGCATGTATTTTGTAAAGGCCTTGAACTAGTTCCCATTCAACTCCATCCACCAGGTTTTAGAGGATTCCAAGCCTAATTTCATGAAAAGTAAGTTGGGGATGATCACATTGACCTGCATGATGGCGTGTCTATGAAGATTAACTACCTTGAACTATTTTTTTTGCATAGGGAAAGAGACACATTCCCATGTCTGAGCATGAAAATGTTCTTTGATATTGTTAATGCCTCTAGTGTTTACTTCTACAAGTTCTATAGGCAGAGTCTGTAAAGGGCCAGGTAGCCTCTAGATCTCATCTTTTATGAAAGGTGACATATCTAGTAAATGCCCCTATAGTCAATCTCTGGAATGGATCTAAATAGAAGTTATTCATTTTAATATCCATAAAACACAACAAATTTAAGGTAAACTATGTACATGTTGCATTTCTCCCACAAACTAAAGTGTATAAGTGGTAAATTTTATACCAAGTGTACTCCCACCATGTAAAGCGCAATTTGGTGAACTTATCATTTTTATAATTTATTTTTTGATTAACTTTAGTTTCACACATGATCAATTATTGCTTTGAAAGTTGTGTTCTACATAATTTGTGTACACTAAATTACAAATTGATTTTTTGAAATCTATTTTGTGTAAATATTGACCAATAGATATATATCATGGAGGATGAATGACGAAGATCAGCCGAATCCCATATGGAGGTTCAGGGATCGGGGGATGTTCACGGTATTTAAATATAATACTAAATCTCCATACATGTGTGTACATATGGAATTGATTTTTTATTAACTTTGTGAGTTAAATAAGTTGTTAATAAGTTTCATATTTTAATTTTTAGGAGGTAAGAGGAGAAGGGTTTCTACTCCATAGGACGTCAGCCATGAACCAGGCATTAGAGGTGTGGTGGGCATTGGGTTGCGTAGAAATTGATATTTATTCCCCCGAAGGCCAATCAACAGTGCTAACTGCTGCAAAAAGTTCTCATGAATTATATTGGAAGATGTTAGCTCCAACAACATCAAAGTTTGCATCAATTTCAATATTTTTTCATTAAATTTGTACAACTTTTTATAATGTTTTTTTCTAGTATAAAATTATATATATATATATATATATATATATATATATATATATATATATATATATATATATATATATATATATTGATACAAAAGTCAGAAAATGCTCAAACTAGTGGTAAAAATAGGTAAATGACCATACATTTAAGAGAAGACTCAACCTACTTCATGACTTTTCAAAGCAGGGTTATTGATATACCATGCGAAACCAACATGGTGGAATGCACCTTACAAAGGTGTGAAAGACTTCATGCAAAATTGCAAAGAGATCTCGTGGCTTTGTCTCTACCTGTTGAGAGTCGACAAAGCCTTGAAATAGTTACACATTCATTGGGTGAAATGGTAAATTTGTACAGAAATCTTGGGCCAATGATTGATTCATTTGTAGAAATGATGAGAAAGAGAAAAGAAACAATGATGGGTCCCGAAAAATGGGAGGACGTAAAACAAAAAGTTACAAAAAAAGTGGCCTAGTCAATGTTTAATTACAAGGAAGGGCCGAAAAGAAAAATGTTGAAGGTGCAATATTTCAAGCACCTAGACATAGTTCGTTATTTGTATGATAGGCACCTTGCGGCCTATGGAAGGCTTCCATGGAACGATGAGGTTCCTGTTTATTTTTCACAAATGTTTTATGCAGAAATTTTTTTGGGTATGAAACCCAATTACAATGATCTTCCTTTAGAATTTTTTGGCCCAGGGAAAGGTCGATTATATGACCGTAAGGGTGCTAAGCGAGATGTGGAGTTGCCTCGCCCTGAGCCGCCATTGGTGAGTCGACCGTTTCGATTCGAAACTTTGCGATCAGAGATGGATGCGACTTCTCAAATAAGTCGAGAAGCAAGGGATGTTGTGATCGACAATGTTCATAGTGTATTGCGTGGAGTCAATCTTTGTTTAAATTGACAAAGAGCACGTGAAAATGCATGTGCCAATTTTGTTTATTGTAGAGATGAGGAGATTGACAACATGAATGTTGAAGGTTTCCGAACATATGCAAAAAATTGTCGCAATGGTTTGTAAGACCTAATTTTTCATGAGGAAGAGGGCACCAGAACGGTATGTGTTAGTGACCTTAGGGTTTGAAATTATTTTTACATATACATGTGTACAATTTGTAATAAATACATGTGTATGTACATGTATACATTTATTTGTATGTGTACATTAATCTAAAAAAAATGTATGATTATATGTTAAAACACCATTTGCAGTTCTCACACATGATGTGTGACGAAAATGTTAATATCACGTTCGGGACCTCTGGTTCAAACAATGCAGATGGGTCTGACCATCAAGATATGTTGGCAAATGTTAGTGTTTTTTAAGTGACTCTAAAATAAATAATTGTTTCCACACATGTACATGTATGTATATATATAATTTGATAAAATGTTTTAACAGGTACCGATTCCGTCTGATGTTTTTGGGATGGCAGTACCTTCTTCTTCCTTAGGAGATGTACCTTCTACTTCATTGGGAGATGAGCCACGAGTATGGACAATTTTTCACAAGTTTAAAATTTATGTTTAAAAGTTATATATATATATATATATTCTACCTCAAAAAGTTCCATTAAAAATTGAGATATATATATATATATTTTGAGTTATTTAAATTTTTTTGAATTTAGGTTCCTATAGAAGATTTATTTAATCCGAGGACTCTAGCGACGGAGATAGGAACATCCACAACATTTGAACAAGTTGTCTTTAGTTCCTTTTTTTAATATTATTGAAAATAAGTTTATATATGTACACGTGCATTTTCATTTGAAATTTTTTAATATATATATATATATATATATATATATTTAACTGTACATGTATATTGTACAGTTTACTGCTGCAGATGTTCCTATGGGAGAACTTGTTCATCAAATGGAGAGGGAACCTTATGAGGTATTGCATGATTTTTTTGTTATATTTTTTTTTTTACATGAAGTTCTAGATATATATATTCTCATTCATTTTTAAAACATCAAATTTTAATGTTCAAGTACATGTGCATTGTGTATGTAGGTTTCCCATTCACATGATAGGGCACGAACTGAGACCCTAGTAGGAAGACGCTAGATCCGTCTCTATTTGATGGACATGATTTGTAGATTTGATTTCAAAATTTAGATGGTCTTAAAATTTGTTAAACTTGATACAGTTTGATACTTGTGAGATTTACAATTTTTGGACATATTTTATTACATTGTTAATATAATTTGTTTTATTTAAGTTTTGGATGGTTTTAGTACTTTTGGCATGTGAATGTGAAGTAATGTTGTCATCTATAAATTAATGTTGTCATCTGAACTACATTTGGCATGTTATGTAATGACGTGTTATAATTTGTTTTGTTTTTAAAATTTAAGTTTGGGATGCTTGGAATACATTTGGCATGTGAAGTAATGTTGTGATCTATATTTTTTTGTTAAATTAGAAGTTAAAAGATTTGGATGGTTTCAATCTACATTTGGCATGTGATATTTAATGTTAAATGTTTTTTTTGGATGGTTGAATTATAATTGGCATGGCATGTGAAGTTTTTAAAACTCAAGTTTTGGATGGTTTCAATTTGCATTTTGCATGTGATATTTAATGAACTTTAAATGTTTAATGTTTTAATGTTGCACGATATATAATCAAAAGGTTTTTAAAACTTAAAGTTTTGGATGGTTTCAATCTACATTTGGCACATGTGGTATATAATGTTAAATGTTTCTGTTGGATCTAGTTGAACTATAATTGGCATGGCATGTGAAGTAACGATCTATATATAATCAAAAAGTTTTTTAAACTCAAGTTTTGAATGGTTTCAATCTACATTTCACATGTGATGTTTAATGTTTTAATGTTGCATGATATATTATCAAAAGTTTTTAAAATTTTAAAGTTTTGGATGGTTTCAATCTACATTTGGCACATGTGGTATATAATGTTAAATGTTTCTATTGGATAGTTGTTCACTATAATTGGCATGGAATGTCAAGTAATGTTGCACAAATCCCTTTTGTATGATTGAAGTACATTTGGAATTTTAAGATTTCTTTTGATCTCTCCATGTAGTTTTGTTTGAATGAAAAAATTTCCAATAGGAAGAACATAGCTTTTCAATGCAACTAACCATGTATCAATTGAGCTCTAATTGAAAAAAGAGTTTAAAGAAGTAGATATATGTGCAAATTATCCCTTTAATTTTGATTGGAAATATAAGTCTAGTACATATATATGTTTGTTGAATTGGGGTCAATGTCGTTAATGCACTCAAATAGGTAGCCTTGTCGATTTATTTACATTGTTGAAACTTTTTACCAAAAAATCCAACTAGTTTTTCATCAATGCACATAGAAAAACTACTTGGAACAATTAATTTTGCATTCTAGAACATATCTATCCAAGACAAGTAACATTTTTCATCAATGCACATTGAACATATCCGACCATTGGACAAGAAAATTTTGTACTAGATTTTCAATCAGGATTAGAGATGTGGGTCAAATCCCACCAAAAGTCGGAGAAGTGCTCCGAGTCTCTTGTCTGAAAGGAATTTTCGTACAAAACTATATTGCAAATGATTTATTTACATTGTGTCCATACTTTTTACAGAAAATCCAACTATTTTTTCATCAATGCACATAGAAAAACTAGTTCCAGTTAATTGCATTCTAGAACATATATATATATATATATATATATATATATATATATATATATATATATATAACATTTTTCATCAATGCACATGTATAGAAAAACTACTTTCAGTTGATACTAGAGCACGTGCTTGTACCAAAACAATTTGTACATGTGCAAACACTTGCACAAATAACATAAGCAGCTCAATTTTTAGTTGAGTACTGGAAGTTCTAAAACATGTTTAATCCAAAGAGAATAAATTGTTGGACAATTCACTCAAAAAAATTCTAATGGAATTCCATCTTCAATAATCCGTTCATGATCGGATTTTGACATTTTCCATCTCTTAATTTTTTATTTTTTCTCTGCTTGAACTTCTATCAACTTTATGCGTGTTGCACATACCAAGTGACTATATTGACAACTTATGGAATCAGGTTCATAGTCTTCAAAGTAAACAAAGTCTCCACTTTGATGAGTTTTTTTGAAAAAATAACCTTTCAGTATAATAGACCCTCTGTCATATTGAAATCCGTGATCATTATAGTTTTCTAATAATTTCATTTTTTGTTCAGTGCAATGCATCAAATAATACTTCACATTTTCATCGTTGTCAATAGGTGCAATTACAGCAAAAACATCTCCTGCACAATAAAATAAACTTAACAAAATTATACATATTTAAATTTATTTCTAGATTTTTAAATCATTAGAAAATAATTCAAATGTTACCTTCTCTAACAAGATCAGAAACTCTATCACCATCGGATGATATTGTAGTTTCCTCTGATTGCATTTCTTCAAACATTGCAACAGACATTTTTCCCTTTGTATTTAGCTCTGTATGTTTCCAATCGTTCACATACATTTTGTTTTCACAAACATCATTGAATTTTGTGTTGTCTATGAAAACATCACAAAAACAAGAATATTTTCTTGTATCCAATGCAAACAAATTTTTGGACGACTTTGTTTGAATTGAATGCAATTTTCGAGTCCATTTTATTGTTTCAACATAATTTCCAATTGATCTATCTACGTCTTCGATTCCAATATGCCAGAAAAACCTTTATATGGAAAATTAGAAGAAGAATTTGTAAATATGATATCAAAATACAATCAAAGATAATCATTGCATGATAAATGTACAATGTTTAAAATTAGATTTCTAATATAAATTAAATTGAATGTACCTTCGCACTTCTCTTGATGGGTTTCTCTCATGGCTTAGAGCAGCGATGCACCATTGAACAACTTCTTCAGCGTTCACAAGTCAACTTGCAGAGTGGTTCATTTGATATCTTTGAAGTGCTCGTTTTATGCATGCTCCTGCACCGTCATGTTCTCCTTTTCCATGGCCAGTCTCAAAGAAATTCCAACAATGTTTAATGCAGGTTTTCTTATGAAGACAACACAACCAAAAGAATGATCGTGAAGATTTGAATTGACCTGCGCATCCGTCTGACCATATCCAATGTTCATTGAATGTTATTCCACGATTTTTCAATGAATCATAAATTCTTCCAAAACAATGTTGTACAAAACATGTATCATGTGTACGATCGTCACTGATATAAAAGTGATATTATTTAATGATATGTCAATTTTCACTCGTGCTTTCTATATGATCGACATTTTGTTCAGCGTGTCTATATAGAATATGGACGAGCATGGAGACTTGGTCAGAATGATAGTATTCACTCTGAATTTCTTTTTGTGGAAGAAATGTGTAGTTTTCTGCAAAATCAATCACTGACAAAATGGTCCCTGGTGGAAAAACTTCACGAGATTTTTTGAATTGCAAGTCTTTCCATCGAGCTCTATGGGAATGCTTGGTGTATTTGTAAATTTATGCCTCAAACTTTCTCAAAAATTCTATCAGAAAAATTTCGTCTTCTAGTAATTCAATTCTTTTAACACTATTTGCACCTTGAATCAATGTATCGATATATTCATATCTCTTCCATTTCACTTTCATGTTGGAAAATGATTGATCATTTATATCAATACGATATTTTTTTTGAAATTTAGTCAAATTTCCACAATCATCACATTTTTTACCACCAACACATTTCTTTTTGTAAAATAGTTCATCGCTTTCTCTTTCACATAGAATTTGAGATATGAAATCATGGATAGTGGAAGGAGGAGGTGAATCCTTCCATAACGTTCTACCGAAATCAAGGAATGTGTCATAATATAACTCAAATTCCACATGATAATGACAACAACAAGTGTCGCGTAGAGTGATAGGTTTTACATACCATGGTTTTTGTTGAACAAAAGCACTAAGTGAAACATGAATTTGATGATTCTCTTCTTTTAACTTGTTGAATAACTCTATCTGAGTGGTTTCCAAGAAATATTTTTCATGCTCTTTGTACTGATTTCATGTTATTCTTCTTTGCATCACATGCCTTGCAGTTGGTGAAACATGTGAATTGTTCTTCCAATATTCATATATTATTTTTTCAATATTTTTTCCAAGTCTATATTTGTATGGTTTCCTACAAATGGCTCTCCAACAAGCGAGTTCATCATTTACATCTATTTGTAGCCGAAATTTCCGATGCTTGTGCAAAGTTTTTCGTGAGGTTCCCAGTGCTTGTGCCATAGATGTTACCAAACGATTCTCTTGAGTACTTGATGAACCATTGCCATCTTTATTCCTCTACGTACAATTGAAACATCTTTCTCTCTATATCTCTTAATTGACTTTATAGCACTACTCATATTTTTTATAACATATTCCTTCATTTTTTTATCTTTGGTTGATTTTCGAATACCCAATAGTGTCATAGCTTATTTTAATTTCCTTAATGATAGGAGACCTTTCAACATTTGAGCCTGAATTATCACCCACTCATTTAAGAAATACTTTTCAAAAAAGTAGTTAACACAATATCGTATAACATGGTCAGGTTTTTTATCTCCATATGTGTGAGTGTCAACATTTTCTAACATCTCATTATTGATAGTGATTTCATCTGTACATATTCGAAAAAATAGTACATATTCAATAAATAACTAAATTAATAAATATATCTATAATTTCAATGATATGTGGATGTGTTTAATGTGTATATATATATATACATACCTTGTGATTCAATTTCTTTATTTGGATTTCTTTCAATATTTTCACCATCTTCAGTCATTGTTTCAATATCTCTTTCAAAATTTTGTATCTCATCATCAATGTTTTGAGGAATATCTCTGTCTATTTACATTAAACAAAATATTTTTCAAGTTAGTTGATCAAATAAAAATTAAGCTTCACATTTTAAATTAGGAAAATTTTAAATATATCAATAGATCATAATATGTACATTTACATACCTACTTCAATTTATGCTTGAGGTTGATTTTCTTCTTCAATATTTTGAGGAATATCTCTGTCTGTTTACATTAAACAAAATATTTTTCAAATTAGTTCATTAAATAAAAATTAAGCTTCACATTTTACATTAGGAAAATTTTAAATATATCAATAGATCATAATATTTACATTTACATACCTGCTTCAATTTCTGCTTGAGGTTGATTTTATTCTTCACTATTTTGAGGAATATCTCTATCTGTTTACATTAAACAAAATATTTTTCAAATTAGTTCATGAAATAAAAATTAAGCTTCACATTTTACATTAGGAAAATTTTAAATATATCAATAGATCATAATATTTACATTTATATACCTGCTTCAATTTCTTATTGAGGTTTATTTTCCTCTTCAATATTTGAGAGGGCTTCTAACTTTCTTTTGCGAGATTGTCTTGTCTCTTCTCTACGTTCCTCAGGGTCTCTTTTTTTATCATATTTTCTCGCACAAGTTCTTCGATTTCCCATGATAATAAGGTATGAAGTTCAAAAAATTAGACAATAACTCGATTACGAAAAATATCACAAAAGATTTAATTTAAAAAAATTCAGTTTCAATTTTTTGCAAAAAATACATACTCCAATCCAAAACACTTACTTTAAAAAATTCGAGAGAAAAATGTCTTATAAAAATGAAACGAAACTCAAAATATTTACTTCAACTCAAAACATGTACATACCTCCAAGAAATGTCTTTTGAATGTACGTCCAAGAAATTTTTTTAAGTTCAAAACAATTTTTCGCAAAATCAGGCCGCCTCCAAGAAATGTCTTCCAAAAAAATTCTTTAAACCCAAAACAATTCTTTGTAAAATCAGTTTGCTTCCAAGAAATGCTCTTAAATCCAAACTTTGAAGAAAATTTTTAAACCCAAACCAAGATCTTTGTAAAATGAGATGAACAACGATGTTCACCTAGTGTGGGCTACTTCTCTAGGTCCAGTGTCAAAATGGGGTAGGCCAATTTATATGGTGATTATAGATGTGATTTACATGGATGATGTTCATAAAAGGATGTGCCCTCAACATGAGTATATTGTCTCTCCACAATACATTTTTCTATAGGAACTCTCAGTCACAATGGACCTCCTATCAGCATGACATAATCTCGCATGAAGCAAACCAAGATCCTGCACATGTGTCAAGCAATGATATAGAAATCATAATACATCTTAGAGAAAAAATAGGCGCATGATCAAACTACATATACCTCAACCCCTGAAGCTGGCTATAGAAGCGGAAGCTTAGCCACTGAATCTGGTTGTACCATCGAACTCGTGGCGACAAGGTGTATAGAGTTGACTTCCCACACTTGAGAATTAGACACTATCATTCCAATATGTAAAATGGTCTAAATATGGGAAGTTATGTTGCTAAAACAGACATCTCCATGGAGCTCATGTCACTGAGAGGTGTAAAATTGACATAAAATTTGTCGAAAATGGACTACGAAAAGTTTTGGGCGTCAAGGAATCTTCTAAATTCCCTCAAGATTCCCTAAGATTTTGTTCTATAGGGAATCTAAAAATCTACTGCTCATATTACCATTCTATCTTTACCATCGCATTCCCTACATAATTTTGGATAAAATGACTATAAAATTCATATCATTGTGAAAAAATTAAAATTTACCTTCCCATGAATCTTTCAGGCATAAAGGAATCTTCTCTACAAAAATTCTCTGTGTTGAAAGGCGTGCCATCATGGTTCCGCTTATGTGGATGCACTCATGGTTCTGCCCCTAGTTTTTTTTCAAGATTTCATTGCTCGACCTCTGAGCTCCACCATCACATGACACATCAAAAACACTCCAAGTCCCCCCTTCAATGGAAAATGATTTTGGGTTTAAACATGAATTTCTATGCAAAGTTTACAAGGAATTTGTTGATGGTGTAACATTTTCAGTGCTAAGTTTGCTATGGGTGGCCGGGGGTTCCAATCCCATCGATCCCCAAATTGGCGCGTTATACTTGAATATGGGTTATGGTTGGTTAACATAAGAGCATTATTTTAAAATTTGCTTGGTAATACATAATCGTTACCTGTTTGAAAGGAATATATTTTTTTTCATTTCATTTTGGGTGCATTGTTATAGAGTTGACCCCATTTTATGGTGCCACCCATTGGGGACTGGCCCACATGGGCTGAAGGGGTTCGACCCCCGTCCGTCCCCTAAACCCCTACCTCCGATATCGGGTTGTCTATTATGATGGTTATGCAATATTTAAATATATGGTATACCGTGTTTGTTTGTAGTAAAGGTTTTTGGTTGGGTGGGGTCCACTCCACGTGGCCCTGCCCGACCCACTTCAAGTTATATATGTGTCGGCTGTAACATAATGGTTGGGATCTCTCGGGTTTGGTCAGGGTCATGGCCCACTGACCCATATACACATTTTTATATTTGTTACGTAATGGATCCATGCGGTGGGGTGGCAGGGGTGGTGGCCCACCACCCCCATTTTTATATTTTTTTTGATATTTTATAACAAAATTGGTCACTTTTAAGATTAACGAAAATAAATTTCATTGGGAAAATTAATGAGGCCACAATTTTTCTTGTTTTCAAGAGTTGGGTTTCCTGCGAGTTGTTAGTGAATTTGTGGGGCACTTAAACCTGGCCTAATGGCCAACTTTTACCAAAACTTTGACTTGCTCTAACTTCTCCATGGGGGCTTGGATTGGATATCCATTCACACCATTTGAATCAGGGCAACGAGTAATTCAACCTAAACCTAGTTTATTAGCAATCCGACCACTTTTAATTTTGACCTATCATCAGCCCTCTTGGTCTCTTGAGGAGATTTGGAGCCACCTTGATCAATACTCCCCACTGAGGAGTGTTTGGTTCACCAAAAGCATGAACATAATCTGGAACTTCTTTTTACCTTGTTTTCACCACACGTGCCCTAAAAGGCCACCTTGCATTCTCCTTCACCTTTGTCCTTTGGAGTCATAAACAAAGAGCCGACACCTGCATCCTCTAAAAATCTGTAGTACAATATTTTGTAGATTACATTCTTAAATAAGTAACTAATCTATGACCGAAGAATCCAATACTTTCCATGATTTTATAACACATACTCGGTGGTCAAGTTTACATTAAAATGCAATCAATACTCGAGCTATCAATGTGCTACCAATACAAGGCCAAAAAAATCATTGTTACTTCACAAGTGATGGAAAACACATCATCACTTTTACATTTTAAATTGAAAAATATGATTTACAAAGTATGGCTAAACATTCTACCAAACCTATAAAAACCATCTCTCTTATAAAAGTGAATGGGTCATCTCTCTGTTGCGCCGTTTTTTGTCGAACAATTGTTTCAAACAATTCCTTCACTGATGCTTTATTCTTAAGGTATTGCTCTAGATGGAGCCTCCAACACATGGCTCTTTGATGGCAACCTCTATCGCAATGACTGCAATGAGTTTTCATCCTCCAGAGCTGCTTTAACTTCTTATTTTCCTCCTGCAGAGGAGGCATGTCACGCCTCATATTCTTTTGTGTTTCCATTCTTTCCCAACACTTAACCAAGACATAATTATGTAATCCACAAAAGCTTCATGTTTTATGATGCCATGATCTATGTTCATTTTTATTGACATGCTTGTAATCAAAATAAGCACTAGAATATTGAGACTTGTTATACCTTTCTCGGTTGTCTCTCGTTTGATTATGGTGATGACAGATTGCCTCAAATCTTTCACTGTCATGTGCACTATCATAGGATGATTCCCATCAATCTCTTTCCACAATGGTTTCGACCATGCATTGGGAGCTTCTAACACCTTCAAGAATTATCCTTCAGTGTACCACAAACCTGTTAACCGAGGTTTGTGCATGACCTTCAATGGGTGAGTTATGCCTTGGCTATTAACGCCAAGTCCTCCTCCTTTGTATCCCATCTTGGTGAGGAGTCTCATGCCAATTCCTGTAATGGGTATCTCCACATTTCCCACAAAAATGATACCATGTGAAGATGAAACTGAAGAAACATCAACATTTTTTACCTATTAGGTCGATTCAGAAACAAGTGATGATGGCTTCTTCAAGCCTTTTTTGCACTTCAAATCCTCCAAGGCCTCTTCTATGGCTCATAGCTGAAGCTGCAGTCTCTACTTATCCTCTTTCCCTTCTTGTAGAATCCTCCTTAATTCAACATCATTTTCTTTAAGGCTCTAGTCTTTGCGCTTTAGTTCTTCCAAGGTTGCCTCTACAGCTTGAAATTGAAGCTACACTCTCTTCTTATCCTCGTTCTCTTCTCGTACAAGTACTTTCAATTCATTGTTATCTGCTTGAAGGCTATAGTTGATCTCCTCATTCGAATGATGAGAAGAAGGTGATGAATATGTGGATGAAGCATCAATTTCTTCTTCTTGTTTCTCCGTTGTTTCTTAAGCTTCATAAATCATGTCCACCATTTTGTACATCTTGAGCATGGACTCATACATGTCTTTTCCATCCTCCATTTCTGCACATTCAATCGTTGTTCATGCTGGCAATTCACATCAGCAAGAAGACCACTCTTATACCACTTGATTAGGGTTTGTCAGCTACCGGATTTACCCATGATATTTTACTTATGTGATGATGTTAGAATTTCACTTTAAAAGAGCATAAAAGAACACATGTGCATGCTGTAAATAAGGGAAAAAAGACAACCACCAGCAACATAAACACGAGACGTTGATAATAGATTTCACCCAGTGAGGGCTACGTCTGCGGGCCCGATGTCAAAATGGGGTACGCCGCTTCATATAGTGTTGGAAGATGTGATGTACATGGATGATGTTGATTCAAGGATGTGCCCTCAACATGATTGTCTTGTCACTCCATGATACTTTCCGCTATACGAACATTCACTCGCAATGAACCTCGTATCAGCATGACATAATCTAAGATGAAGCAAAACAAGATCCCACACATGTATCAAGCAAGGATCTAGAAATCATAATAAATCTCACAAAAAAATGAGGCACATGATAAAACTGCATATACCTCAACCCCTGAAGTTGGCTGAAGAAAAGGATACTTAGCTACTGAATCTGGTTGTACCATCAAATTCATTGCCTCGAGGTGTATAGAGTCAACTTCCCACACTTGAGAATCAGACACCCTCACTCCAATATGGAAAATGGCCAAAATATGGGAATCTATGTTGCTAAAACGAACATCGCCATTGAGATCCTATCACCGAGAGGTGTAAAATTGACATAAATTTCATCGAAAATGGACTCCGACAAGTTTTGGGCCTCAAGGAATCCTTTACATTCCCTGAAGATTCCCTAAGATTTTGTTCTTCAAGAAATCTGCAAATATTCTGCTCATATGGCCATTCTGAGTTTACCATCACGATCCCTATGAAATTATTGTTAAAATTACTATAAATTTCATATCATTCTGACAAAATGAAAAGTTACCTCCCCTTGGAATCTTTCAGGCATCAAGGAATATTCTTTTCAAAAATTCTTTGTCTAGAAAGGCGTGCCAACATGGTTTCTCTTCTATGGATGAACTCATGTTTCTGCCCCTGATTTGGGTTCAACGTTCCACTGCTCGACCTCCAAGCTCCACCATCACATGGCTCTTCAAATCTGCTCCAAGTCCCCCCTTCAATGGAAAATGATTTTGGGGTTAAATACAAAATTCTAGACAGATTTTACAAGAATTGGTTGATGGTGTAGCGATTTCAGTGCTAAGTTTTCTATGGGTGGACGGGGTTCCAATCCCACCAACCCCAAACTTGGTGCGTTATATTTTAATATGGGTTATGCTTTCTTAGCATAACCGCATTGCTTTAAAATTTTCACGGTAATAAATAACTGATACATGTTTGAATTGCATATATTTGTTTGAATTTAATTTTGGGTGCATATTTATAGCGTTGACCCCATTTTATGGGGCTGCACATTGGGGGTCGGCCCACGTGGGCCTAGCGGGTTCGACCCCCACCAGTTCCCTACACCCCTTCCTCCTGTAGCGCATTGTAGATTACAATGGTTATGAAATATTTAAATATATATTATACAGTAGTCGTTTGTAACAAACATTTTTGAGTGGGTGGGGTCCACTCCACGTGGCCCCGACCCGATCCACTTCAAATTATAGATGCGTTGGTTCTAACATAATTTTTGGGCTTCGTGGGTTTCTACAGAGGTCATGGCTTGTCGACCCATATATACATTTTAATATTTATTATGTAATGTATCCATGTGGTGGGGTGGCGGGGATGGTGGCCTACCACCCCATTTTTATATTTTTTTGTTGTTTTATAACAAAATTGGTCATTTTTAAGCTTAACGAAAATAAGGGTCATTGGGAAAATTAAAGAGGCCAAAATTTTGCCCATTTTTGGGTGTTGGATTCCCTGCCAGTTAACGGTGAATTTGTGGGACACTTAAACCTAGCCCACTGTCCAAATTTGACCAAAACATTGACTTACTCTAACTTCTCCATACGGGCTCGGATTGGAGATCCTTTTGCACTGTTGGAATTAGGGCAACGAGTAATTCAACATGAACCTTGTTTGAGAGAAAGATGAAATTTTTAAATTTTAACCTATCATCAGCCCTCTTGGTCTCCTGAGGAGGTCTGGAGCCACCTGGATCATTTATCGCCTATGGATAGTTATACGCTTCATAATTTGTACCCCATCTTAAAAACAATTTAAAAGTACTCTACCTATTTAATAAGTTTGTATGCTTTTTTGTCCCTAAAATTATTCTATCTTCTTGAAGAGCCATCTGATTTGATTTTCTATTTTTTTACTATTTTTTAGAAATTTCCAGCTAATGGTGTAGATTTTAAGACAAGATTATGGGATAAGAAAAATTTTTGTAATACAAAAACGATGTAATTGCTATGTACTTTGCAATTAGCAAGGAATTACAGATGGAAATTGACGAGCATCTGTTACTAGATAACAAATTTTTTTGGCACCTTCAGTTTTTACATGGTGGCCTTCTAGTTAGTTCTTTGTAAATTTGTCAAAGAGCACATAGATATTCATAATTGAAGGAAGATATCAACTACCATGTAGACTATGAAAACAAGGCATATTGTGTATTCAACAAATCAATTACAAGTGGGAAATAAACCTTCTACATATTATTAATAATACTGAGTTGATAATGAATTACATTAATAGTTTGTTTGTCATATTCTCCTAACATTCACATCACACTCAAATCAACTACAATTGAGGCACCAAATACTCTAGTTTTACTCAATAGTAGTTCTTGGATAGGTATTGATGTGAATTTGGAAATTGTAGCAAGCATCATTATAGAAAGGGTACATTAGGATTGCAAGTTGACCACCCTCAATAATGTTTCAAATGCACATTCTACACATTGTATTACTTCATTGGGCCTTGGAGAAATAGTTAATGTTTTCAACCATGTAGATGGTTCGTTAACATGTAAACTGTTACAATGGCCTATTGCAGTTGTAAATAAATATCGATGATATATATAAGAAGTTATAATACATATTAGAATTATGGCCACCACAAAATGTAAACACTATATTATTGAAGGGCAATGCAAAATGCTAAAATAGTCTGTTGCTTCTAGTGTGAGTGCAATTCAAAATGTTTGTTTGCAATATTAGAGATATTTTTCTCTGAGGAAACATTGGAGATATTGAACATCATGAGTTGCACTGCACTATAATTTTGCATCGAAGTTGCAGATTTTACACCAAAAGTTATGAATAATTGGTATTTTATGTCTCACTCATTTTCATATAATGTGATGGTGTCTAAAATTTGTGATGTTGGCCTGCAAATTTAGATTTGGAGAGATAGCCATCATATTGTTCATGAATTAATGTTATTTTATTTAGCCTATTTAATGTCATCCACTACCTGTATTTTTTCAAAATATATGAAATATTTGCTGATCTGGGTGGATCAAACAGGTCCAACTACAAGTGGCTTAAGTACAAAGGCTCAAAAATCAAAGTGTTTTCAATGTGGAAAACTTAATTTCAAGTTGAATATCTCGTCTTGATGATTCCAACGGTGCAAACAACACTCAATTTTGAGTCTGTATGGAGGAGTTATGAGTAGTCAAAGTTTCAGGGTTGACTTGGTGACTGGGTAGGATTAAAGAGGCAAAAAATTTTCTAAAACTTGGCCACCGGATTCCTGCCAACTCCAACCAAATTCTAGGTGAAATTATGGGATGAATAATTTGACTCCTTCGGTCAAAATCTAGATTTTTCAAAAAATCCATTTATTTTTTCAAATAAAAAAAATTATAAAAAAAAGGGTCAACGGGTGGCCAAACCCCTTCGACCCCTACACACGACATAAAATTTTTTTTATATTAATAAGGGTTGGTGGTCATGACCCCACCGGACCCCACCCTAATAAAAAAAAAATATTTAAAATTGGGGCTAGCGGCCATGACCTCATCGGACCCCGCCCATATATTACGACCATGTTAAAAGGGTGGCGGGGGTTGTTAACCCACCTCCAACCCTCATGCCACATCTCCCATATGAATGCTGGCAGAAAATCCCGGGGTGGGCTACCGAATGCAGGACCACCCCTCGCCCACACGTGGTGTTAAAAATATATACAACGGGCTTAAAAAAAGTTTGGCGCCAGTATTAAAACAAATTTTTAACATTAATTAGGAGGGGACGAGGTTTGACCACCCGAACCCCTCCCTCAAACCAAGGATCTCTAACCATTCAGCCATCGAACTCTTTGGGGAGTCTGCCCAACACTTCATTATATAAAATCTCCATTTTATAAGTGTGCCTAGGTAGCCAGGAGCGGGCACGAAAATTGAGATGGTGGAACCATGAGCACTGTGTAGGAGGGGGGCGAAACCATGATCTAAGACATTTCCAAAGGGGTTAGATTTCCAGTTTATTAGATTTTGGAAAAAAATTTATGGATTCTGCACCTCCCAACTCCACAAATCCAACAGTGTTGTCCATTTCTTCATCATATGTCTTCAATTTTCGAGCACTTTCATCTATGGAGGTATAAGGGTGTAATTTTTCATTTTATACTTGTACTTCCATTTTTTTCCACTTAATGAAAGAGGGCCTCCCCACTATTTGAGCAGGGCCCGGAGACGTTGTCCCTACTGGACGAACTCTGATATCAATTTTTTGTCTTCTTGCATGATGTTAATCTCTTCTCTCTTATTATGTTTATGCCTTTAAAGTTTATTGTTTAAAGCTACAATGTTCACATGTAATTATTTAACACATATCAAGCAAAATATTTTTCGATAAAGTGGTATCAAAGCAGGTATTTGTATATTTGAAATACATGCTTATATGCTAACTAGAAACATAATATGAAGAAGTGAAGGGACACTACAGTATTTTGATCTTGAATCAGGACGTGAACATCAGAGAATAAACATGTATGATGATGTTTGAAATGAGGAAGAGATCAACTCCCGCAAGACCATCTACACCATGGCATATCGGGTTGAGAAATTATTATCTAAACTTGAGAAACTAGAGAAATCAGGGGAGAATACTTCAGAAGGACAAGGTTTAGGGCATGGAGATAATGGAGGGGATCTACCTCCTTCTCCTCTAGCAAATGAAATTTATTCCTCCTCTTTTCACCATCATCATAGGAATTTAGGAAATGCATCTAATAAACCTTTCTTTAAGTTAGATGTCAAATTTGATCTAATGATGTATAATGGTGAAAGTAATGTAGAGAAACTTAACAACTGGATTACACAGGTTGAACTTTATTGCAAGATTTAGCAGATTGTGGAGGATGAGGAAAAGATCCAGTTGGCTTCTCTTTGATTGAATGGCACAGATCTCATCTGCTGGGAGAGAAAACTTCAAGGTAGCAGTAATTTGGGTAACCTTCTTTCCTCATGGTCAAATTTCATTGCTTCACTTAAAGATCAATTATATCCTTTGGGTTATAAGCAAAAAGCTTTAATGGAGTGGCAGTACCTAAGGAAAGGTAAAGGACAAAATGTGCAAAGCTTTACCAAGGAATTTAGAAAACAAGCGCTAATTTTGGGCATTTCATTAGATTCACGTCAAGTTGTAACTAAGTACATTGGGTCATTACATAGTTACATTAGACATTCATTGTTAATGTTTGAACCTACTAGTATTGACTCGACCATTGTAAAGGCCATTCATCTTGAAAATAGGGGCAGAAATGATAAGGATTATCATTCAAAGAAACGAACTTTCAAACCTTCAAATGGAAAATTCAAGGGGAAAGGAAAATAATATGGCATCAAAAAAGAAGGATGAAAGGGAAAAGCTTTATTGCACTCACTACAAAAAGGAAGGTCATGATGTCGATCATTGTTGGAAGTTGTACCCAGAAAAGAAGCCAAAGAGATATGGAGGACAAGGTAAGGAAAAGATTGTAGCAACCGCGTAACAGGACCTTGGATCTGAATCTTGCGATGAAGCATTGATCACAACAGTAAGCACAAAAGGTAGGCATTCTCTTCATGTTAATTCTGAATTGCATGAAAGCACTAGTTCAACTCATGAGGTTCTTCCTAATGAACGAACGAGATTTGAGTTGTCATAAATCATACAAAAGTAGAAACACTATTTGATTCAGACTCTCAAGAAAATTTAATCTCAGAATCCTTGGTCAAAAAGTTAGGCTTAGAAGTTAAGCCTCATCCGAAACCTTATCTGCTTGGATGGATACATGAAAAAGTAAAATTAAATGTAACCAAGCAATGTAAGGTTAAATTTGTAATTGCATCTAAACTGGTGGATGAAGTAGAACTGCATGTCATATCATTGGATATTTGTGGTATTGTGTTAGGGAGTTCCTATCTTTACGACAGGAAAGCATTTTTCTTTTGACATGAAAATTAATACCAAATCACAAAAGATGGGGTTGAATATATTGTAAGAGCTCATCAAACCAAAGTCAATGCCAGTATTGTAAGTGCAGGACAGATGAAGAGATTAGTGAATTTCATCAAGGGGTGTTTTCTCATTGTTGTGAGAGTAAGATATGTAGAAACATATGATGCTTTCCAAGGATGTGATCCAACTCATAAACATGAATTATGTGATTTTATTTCTAACTATGATGAGTTGTTTCAGGAACCAAGAGGATTGCCTTTGAAACCAAAGATCCAACATGAGATCCATTTGTAGCATGATGCTCCATTGCCAAACATTGGTATGTACAGGATGTCATTTATCGAGATGGAGGAGATTAAAAAGCAGGTGCAGGAATTTTTGAACCAAGAAGTCATCCAACTAAGTACTTCTCCTTGCATCTAGCCGATCATGTTAGTACCCAAGAAAGATGGCACATGGAGGATGTGCGAGGATTATCAAGCGCTAAACAAAATCGCGGTGAAACTCGCATTGATGATTTGTTAGATCAATTAAAGGATGCTATATATTTGACCAAATTTGATATGCGTAGTGGTTATCACCAAGTCAGAATTGTAGAGAAGGACATATGGAAAACCACCTTCAAGACCAAACAGGGGTTGTTTGAATGGATGATGATGCTATTTGGACTGTGCAACACTCCAACCACATTTATCAGGGTCATGAATTATCTTTATAGGCCTTTCATTGATGAATTTTCCCTTATGTATTTAGATGATATTCTTGTCTTTAGTAGGACTTGGGATGAACATGTATGCCATGTCAAGAAAGTGCTTGATGTATTAAAGCATGAAGAATTGTATGCAAAATTGTCAAAGTGTGAGTTTGGGAAAACCTCTTTGGTTTACCTTGGTCATATTTTCGGTAATGGCCAGTTGAAAATAGACCCCTCCAAAGTTGAGGTGATTGTAAAATGGCCTAAGCCTACCAATTTTATAGAGGTCCGTAGTTTTCTAGGTACAATACAACACTGAAGGAGATTCATTTCCAACTTCTCCATTATTGCATCACCCTTACACGCATTCAAAAGTATAAAATAAGCCTTTCAATGGGGAGGAAAGCAAGAGAAGTCCTTCGAAGCACTGGAAGAGAAAATTAGCACCGCACCAGTCCTGGCTTTACCCGATCTCCAACAACCTTTTGAGGTCAAAACCGATGCCAGTGGGTATGCCATGGGAGTTTTACTATTGTAGTAGAAGAAGTCAATATGTTACCATTCGGAGAAGTTATCCCATTGTGTCATCAATTACCCCACTTACAATAAGGAACTGTATGCCTTGGTCCAAAGTGTGAAAAAGTGGAAACACTACCTAATCGGCAAGGAGATCATCATCCATAAGGATCATCATACCTTGCAATACCTTTAGTCACAGACCAAGATACAACAGTCTCATCATTTCAGGTGGATGGAGTTTGTACAATAGTTTCATTTGGTAATAAAGTATAAGAAGGCCACTAATAAAAAAGTAGCAGATATGCTCTCTCGCCCTCCTATTGCTACTTCTATTATTTTGCATAATGCTTCGTTGTCTTTTGAAATATATGTTGAACAATACGCTAATGATGATGAATTTAAACTAATATATGCAATACTAACTCATGGTTCATAGGTGGACAACTATCATTTGCAGGGGAAGCTCTTATATCACCTTGGCAAATTGTGCATACCCATAGCAGAAAAGGTACATGTAATTCAAGAGGCGCATACCTCTCTTGTGTCTCGGCACTTTGGTGCTGAAAAAACCTTATGTCATTTGCAAAGCTTTTGCTTTTGGCCCCATATGAAAAAAATTGTAACCTGTTTTGTAAAGGGATGTGTGATGTGTTCTATTTCAGAGCCCTCTAATAGAAAACTTGGGCTCTACACACCACTCCCTATTCCGGGTCGTCCATGGGAAAGTGTTTTGATGGAATTTGTAGGAGGTTTGCCTATGTCTAGAAAGGGTCATGATTATTTCTATGTTGTTGACAACTGCTTTAGTAAAATGTGCATATTAATGCCTTGTAAAAAGCAAATCATTGTTGAACATACTGCTTATCTTTTCTTTCAGTGTGTTTGGGTCCACTTTGGGTTTCCCACATCTATTGTGTTAGATCGAGACTCTCACTTCCTTGGAGAGTTTTGGACTAGCTTGTGGCATATGATGGACACCAAGTTGATGATAAGTACAAAATTCCATCCACAAACCGACAGAAAAACATAGGTCATCAACCGTACCGTGGAACACTTGTTGCGGGGCTATTTCATCAAACATCCCAAGTTGTGGGATGAGCATCTTCCATATGTGAAACACACCTACAACCGATCAGTGCATTCCTTTACATAGCATTCACCATTTGAGACATGTTCTAGATACTTACCAATGTACCCTTTTGACATGATCTATGGAAGGGATGAAGATGCCAATAGACATGATGACAGGGACAAATCATAGCGGTTCATCCAACGGATACAAAAAATTTACAAAGAAGTGCAAGAGTAGTTGGAAAAGAGTCATGCTCGATATAAGGCCTAACATGATAAGCATTGAGTTGACCATGAATTTCAAGTTGGTGACAAGGTGTGGTTCCATATCAGAAAGGATCAAATGAAGGGGGAAGGCAAGAGTTGCGACCAATCCGGTATGGTCTATTTACCATATTGGAGAAGATTGGGAATAATGCTTTCTGACCCGGTTTGCTTGTATACATGCATATGTACTCGGTCGTGAATGTCGAAAATCTGAAACTTTATGAACCACCATTGCTTATGGACACCGAAGAGGTGTGATCAGTGCCTACATCAAATACTTTGCACCAGAATATATCAATGAACTTCCAGAGTACATCATTATCGATTGAAGAACCAGGAATTCACGACGAGGAGATGTGGAGTTTCTTTGTGTTGGTTTCAAAGGGATGCACCCAAGTAAAGCTAAATGGCTTGAAAAGGAGAAGGTGAGGGAGAAATTCCCTCATGTGCATGTTGATTGATAAGGCTTTTGGGGTCCAAAATCTCTTTAGTGGGGAGGAATGATCAGGTGGATTGAACAGGTCCAAGTGCAAGTGTCTGGAATGTGGTAAACTTAATGTCAAGTTTAATATCTCGTCTTTCTAATTCCAACGACGTAGATGACACTCAATTTCGAGTCTGTATGGAGGTATTAGGAGCAGTAAAAGTTTGAGGGTTTACTTGGTGACTCGACAGTCTTAAGGAGGCAACAAATTTTCTAAAACCTGGCCAACGGATTCCAACCAACTTCGACCAGATTCTAAGAAAATTTGTGGGATGGATAATTTGACTCCTTCAGTCAAAATCCAGATTTTTCAAAATAGCCAATAACTTTTTCAAATCAACAAAATTATAAAAAAATAGGGTCGAAGAGTGGCCAAACACCGTCAACCCCTACGCACCACAAAACAAAAATTTTATATTAATAATAGTCAGCGATCATGACTCCGCTGGACCCCACCCTAATAACAAAAATATATTTAAAATTGGGGTCAACAACCATGACCCCGCTGGATCTCGCCCATATCTTACGACCATGTTAAAAGGGTGGCAGGGGTTTTTAACCCACCGCCAACCCTCATGCCACATCTCCCATACGACTACCGAAAGAAAACTCGGGGTCGGGCCGCCAAATGCGAGCCCGACCCCCCCGCCCCCACTTGGTGTTAAAAATATATACGGTGGGTTCAAAAAAAGTTTGGCGTTGGTATTAAAACAAAGTATCAACCTTAATTCGGAGGGGGCGGTGTTTTACCACCCGAACCCTTCCTTCAAACCAACGGATCTCTAACCATTCATCCAACAGACTCCTTCGGGAGTTCGCCCAACACTTCATCATATAAACTATGCATTTCATAAGTGCACCTAGGCAGCCAGGAGTGGGCATGAAAATCGAGATGGTGGAACCATGAGAATTGTGCAGGAAGGGGACGGAACCATGATCTGAGCCATTTCCATAGCGGTCAGATTTTCACTTTATCAAATTCAATCAAATTTTATATGGATTATGCACCTCTCGATGCCACGAATCAAACAATGTTATCCATTTCTTCATCGAAGGTCTTCCATTTTCAAGCACTTTCAACTATGGAGGTATAAGGGTGCAATTTTTATTTTAGGCTTGTACTTTAATTTTTTTCCACTTAATGAAGGAGGGCCTCCCCACTATTTGAGCAGGGCCTGGAGACATAGTCCCTCCTGGATGAATTCCGATATCAATTATGTGTCTTCTTGCATGATGTTAATTGCTTCTCTCTTCTTATGTTTATGCCTTTAAATTTTATTGTTTAAAGCTGCAATTTTCACTTCTAATTATTTAACACATCTCAAGTAAAATATTTTTGGATCATTTGCTATTAGAACTTGAAAGACCATATTTGAAGAGTAATAGGCAATCTATGCTAGAAAGGCTATATAATTTATCGATTTTACATAATTTAAGTGATTTCTTATACCTTGAGTGGCATTTTGTTTACTAATTTTTATCTTCAATGATTTTTTATGTCACAATGCTTCTCAAATTTATGTCTTACAACATTTCCTTTTTAACATTTGGTGCAATTGCTATTATATGTGCTCTCCAACATAGATTTTATTTTTGTACAATCGTCCATCCTTTGTCTTAATGTTTTGACTCTGTCATGAATTAATGTATTAGAAATGTATGTTTTGATGAAAACAAGTATGTAGAACTCTTCATGGATGTAAGTCTTAAAATTCAAGAGGAGAAAATCGTGGAGCATTTTCTGGTTGGTGCTTCTGATTTTTAGAACACAACCACTATGTTTTACTATGTTCTCCTATACTTAAATTTGTTTTAGTTTTTGCTCCATTTTGATTGCGAAGTCAACTCTGATTTAATCTTAGCTAGTGTATTTAAGAAAAATACTCATTTGCCTTATCTTTCATTCTCTCCAACTTACACATGTACAATTATCGCAACTATATATGGCCTAGCTCCCTTTCATGGCTCTCATTCAAATACCAATATTTTATACTTATGGCTATAGACATTCCAAGACGACATTCATATCCATGTAGTAGTTCCTTATTTTGGAAATAGTTCCAATCACGTCGCGCGGTCAAATGTGAATAAAATTCTACCACAATATATGTAAAGTTATGATCAAAATTAAACAAACCGACCACCATGGTCTTCCTCTTTCATCTATGTAAGAGCTATGCATATATTTCTCTACATGTCAACTTCTACAACCTACACATACCCTCTTCCTGCAAGTGATTTATGACATGTTCCTTAACACAATATGTACAAACATACCAAACTTCCATGAAAAAACCACAACTATACAAGAAAAACAACACACATATCAATGCATGCAACTGATTTATCACCACGTTGCTTAACACAATATGTACAAGCATACCAAACTTCCATGGAAAAACCACAACCATGTTACCACACAAGAACAACCACACACACATCAAATGATTCAAATCATTTAGTCGAACAACAATTTAATTTGACCTATGCAAAATTTTTATTTTATTTTATTTTATTTTAGGATAATAGTTAATAAGTGGAAATAACAATTTCAATTATGGTGACATTATTTTAATTATAATTATTTATTGGTTAATTATCTTTAACCATAATCAATCGTTGTCTTTCATAGTAAATTATTGTTAGTAATGATCAAACTTAGTCTACTCTTGGTTAACTATAGTCAATCTTTGTCAACCATGTTAAACATGGTCAACCCTCATCCTCTATCGAAAATTAGGTTAAATTCTCAAAAACTATAACTTGACAATAGTTAACAAACTATAACTTGACAATAGTTAACCATAATCAACCATGGTCAACTAATCATCCCAGCCCATGTTGGCCACAAAACCACAAACCATGGTCAACTAATCCTCCCAACATATGTCGGCCACAAAACTATCATCCAACTAGCAAAAGCACATTAAAGAGCGGAAAATGAGAGTATATCAATCACTTTATTATTTTTCCTATGCTAAAAATGCTATGATCATGACGTTCAAATATGTCAAATCATTACGTGTAATCAATTAAAAACAATGAAATGTTAAAAGTAAGATAGAGCCTAGTATCTCTTAGATGTTGTAATGTCCTTAAATGAGCGTAAACATTTAAATATCCACTCAAATAAAATTATAAAAAGTTAAAAATAATAAAAATAATAAAATTTAATTTGTTATATTGTAATTTTATTTTTATTAATAAAATTAAAAATAATTTTTTAAATTAAAAAAAAATCATAATAAACATATCACATTAAAATATATCAAAATATATAACATATAAATAATAACTATAAATTAAAATATATTTCAACACGTAAATTAAAATAATAATTCACTAACGATATTTAAATTGAATAAATTTTCCGCACAAGACATTGGGACAATTCCACGCAATCATGATCAAGGAAAAATCATAGAAGTCTTTTGAAGGGGTGTCATCCTCACCTCCTTCACACAATAGGAAAATATGCGGCTTTATCAGCGTCCCACCAGAAGACGACCCCATTGTGATTCGACCTTCGGAAAAACTCACCATGAGCCTGACAAACCCTACCCCCGCAACGACTTCCAAAACCATCGCGCCCAAATTGTATGTTTTTCCACCAACAGAGCAATTAGGTTTAGATGGTAGCACCCAGTCTCAAGAAATGTTGAGTGGAGCACAGGTCTCGATCATTCAACGCTGAATCAATACAATAGAAATCCAGTTGGCATGGATTCAATTAAGGAAACAAAGTAATGTGTCGAGTGAAAATCAGATCAAGATATTCTTACGCTTGGGGTGGATGTCAAGTTGAATGATCTACATGAGATTGAAATGAAGATAATTGTGGGGAATTTCGCAAGCAAGCAAATGTCTTTAACCGTCCTGGACAAAGGTTTTTTTTTTTTCTTTCGATTTATTTGTTTTCTTTTTTATTATTGGTAGATTCAAAAATAATATGGATTAGTTATAAAATAAATTAATCTAAAAAATAAATATATCTACATTTTAAAAAATAGGTAAGGAGATCTTTAAAGATGAAGATTCAATATCATTTTATTATAGAAATTTTTAATTTTTAAATAGCTATTGCTATATTATCATGAAGAAATATCATGACTTATCAATATTACATTCTCAATAGGATATATGTTGACATGAAATTTTCTTTAACTAATTAATTTGAGATAAACTAATTAAAAAGAAATAACTTAAACAAGTTTAAACCTTAATTTGTGAATCTTACTAAAAATATTTTGGCATATTTCATTGAGATTAAATCTCTACTATCCACCTAATAATTAAATTAAAATTTTAGAAATATTATTTTGAAATAGACATATTTTTTAATATGAAAATATCATATGAAAATGATGTATAAATTTTTTGATATGTGATATTAGTAAACCATTATATTAGCTCATAATATTATGATGAACCCTATTTATAAATTTTAAAATCTCCATAATAATATGAGAGTGAATTTTCATGACTAAAAATTGTAATACCCTTGGTTTGACCCATAAATGGTTATGCGTATGTGAGTATGATAATGAGGATGGTGAGTGAAATTGACATTCTATTGAGGTTTGCATGCTTCTGTATGTGTAAAGGTGTTAGACCAGATAATCAATGTATTGACGTGCTTTAAGACTAAGGTTTCTATATGAGGCTAGAGAGTCTATTAAAGAACTAGTGAGCTTATATCCTACAAAACGCACAAGTAATAGCTGGAAGCCCAGGGATGAAAAAAAAATAGAGGATAAGAATCCACAAATGAAAAAAATAACGTAGATTGATATCAAATATTATAATATATTTTTATAAAAATAAAAGGCACCCAAACCTATAAAAAGGTTTTTCATCCCTTCAGTTCTATGTTTTTCATCCATTCAGTTCTATGGTGACGAGTAGGGACATTTCCCTCGTGTGACGGTCTGAAGGGTATCTGGAACTCTTGGAAGCCAAAAGGATCTAATACTTCCCTAGCCAATTTAAGTTGGAAAATATATAGGTATGGGCATAACTTAGACATTAAAATTAGTTAATAATAATTAATTAATTTCGATTATATATTTTTATTTATTTTATAATAAAGATAAATTTTATTGTAATAAGCATTTTTACAATAATTCAAAAAAAATGCATTAAACTAAAAATTGTATGTTAATTGGTTGGTGTTGAGAAATCGATGGTCTCTTCAAAATTTGCACAATTTTAAAAAGTTATAAGGAACAATTAAATACATATATTTCATTTACAAATAATTAATTTAAAAGTTTATATATATATATATATATATAAAATGTTTTTTTGAAATTTATATATATAATACATTCTTTAAAAATGGTTTTTCAAATACATTTATTTCATTTACGTACAAATTTAAAAACATATATAAAATGTTTATTGGAAAACATCTAAAAATGACATGCAATAATCTGAAAAACATAACTTCTAAATTTTTCAAAAATTAAATTTAAATACATTTGTTTCATTTACGTACAAATTTAAAAACATATATAAAATGTTTATTGGAAAACATATAAAATGACATGCAATAATCTGAAAAACCTAACTAATAAATTTTTCAAAAATTTAATTTAAATAAAATTTAGAAAATGTAATTTGGATTATATATTTTTAAACATTTAATTACTTCATAATAAACATAAATTTTATTCTAACGAAACATTTTTACAATAATTCAAAAAAAATTACATTAACTCGAAATTCAAAATTGTAAGTTAATTGGTTGGGGTTGAGAAATAGATTCTCTATTCAAAATTTGCATTATATTTAAAAATTTATTGGAGAAAAATTAAACACATATATTTCATTTTCAAATAATTAATTAAAATATTGTTTTATAAAAACATATATAATAAAATTATATTATGTTTTTTTAGAATATATATATATATATATATATATATATATATATATATATATATATATATATATATATATATATATATATATATACTTTAAAAATGGTTTAAGCCTAAAAATTAGCGGTACAATTTTAAAAATATATATAAAATATCTATTGGAAAACATGTAAAAATGACATCTAATAATTTTAAAAAAACATGACCATTAAGTTTTTCAAAAAAAAATTGAAAGATTAATTTTTCTTAAAACTTAAATTAATGCAACCCATAATTTGTAGGTTTAATCATCCACAAGGAATGACAGTAATAAAATTTTGAAGAGGTCTATAATATTTGGTCGAAGGCGGATCTCATTTGACTTTCAAGCCCTACTAGGAGAAAGGTGTAAGAAGGGTTCATGAGTCATGGAGAGAGCTTGACATAGAATACAAGTTGGATAGACTCTTTCCTTCGTTCATGGGTCATCGATATAGCTGATCAGTCACAGGGAAATTGTAATTATAATTATGTCGATAGACATTATATTATGAAGTTATAGTTGGTGATACTCTTGAGATTCGTCGTTTTCAAAAAAATATCAACAGTGTCTGCCCTATTACTTACACTGTGAATAATAATTCATGCTTGTGAGCATGGCACCCCTTTGTCCATAGTTCTCATTTTTTTCGGTGCAATCACATCATCTCCTCCACAACCCACCTTACTTAAACCTCATCACTTGACTCAAGATGTGTGGATAATGCTTATACTAAGAGCATGCCATTCACTGCTTCTGATTCACTGCCTTTTGAAAACTCTACATCTGTTCCAAGATATACCATGTGTGTCCTCCAGCGGAGGAATTCAAAATTGGATTTTATCACTCAAAGCCTTGTCAAGGTTTGCAGTAATCTCCTCCAAGGAAAGGCTCAAATAATATAGTTTGTGGAAGAAGTGGTTTCTCCTTTGAACTGACCTGTAAATCATTTTTTTTCACTTCAAGATGTATCAAATATGAGGACCACAGTCAAGAAACAACTTGAATGGGATTATGAATCACATAGTGACGGTGAATTAGAAGCTCCAACTTCAAATGTCCCAAGATTTGGGCAAGAAAATGCAAATAAGATGGAAAAAGAGAAATATGATTTAACAAATATTTAATTTATACAGTTGCAATTGTAGCTTTTCAGTCAAATTTTGTTGCAAATGGCTTCAAAAAACATGGGAGGCTCAAAATATCTCATCAGAAAAAGAAACTCTTGAATGCTAGTTCAATGAAAAATCAACAAACCTAAAAATTATTTTAATGTCATACAATATGAAAAGCTAGAATTAGAAGGGGATGTTTCAAGTGGCAAGAAAACCTAAAAATTATTTTAATGTCATACAATATGAAAAGCTAGAATTAGAAGGGAATGTTTCAAGTGGCAAGAAACCATGTACAGGATTTCAAAGCTCAGCTCCTAGAATCAGAGAAACGAATTGCATATTTACAGACATAACTTATTTCAAATAAGGAATTGAAGTAACTGAGGGAGGATCAATTTGAAAATCAAGTGTCATTGAATGAAGAGCCTGAATTCAAACTCAAGGCTACTCAAATTGAAAGAAATCAGTTTAAAGAAAAATATACATCACTACAAGAAGAATTTGAAGATAAAGGAAGTTGTTTCCAGCAATTAGAGACCACATGTATTGACCTACAACTAAAATTAGAGAGTATGCACAAACCTGACACCTCAAGAGATGGAAAGATGCCAACTCTACACTAATGCTAAGGACAATGAGATACTCGCAAGAAAGGAAAGAGTTATTTCAACTACTACCAAGAAGCTTAGTGAATGCCAACAAACAATACCTGCTTTAGAGAAGATATTAAAGGTTCTTGTTGCTCCAAGTGATGTAAAATACTTTTCATTTCAATCATCTTCCAGTTCACCATATCCTAAAAAAAATACTCCAACTCAACGTGTCTCTCTTTTTGACCACATGTAAGCTGAAAGTACAACTGAAGAATCTCAGGACTATTCACCTAGTCGACAAAACCAAAAGAAGTTCTGCATCCAAGAGCAAAGAATGATGGAAATTATCTGTAAGAGTGACATACTCCAAGGAAAAGTAAAAGTGAATTACTACAAATTCCCCAAATATCGATGCTCAAAAACATATCCAAATCATACTAGTGGCGACAATTCTGATGCAAATTCAAATATCACCTCAACCGTATCTTCAGCAAAATTATTTAGTATAAAGAAAAAATCTCAATAAATGAATCTTCTAGTGTTGGAGAAATCGAACCTTATTCTGCTAAAAAGCATAGTTGTGTGGGAGGTTTTAGTAGATTCTTCATGCAGACAAAGAAAGGGTGTTGAGAGGGTTCAACTATCTAACTGATGAAAGCTTAAAAGCTTTGCCCCACTATTATTTTGATTTCAACATTCTTACTACTTTGATGCATCTCGATAACTTTCTAGAGGGTTATTCTAGCTTATATTTTATATGTGAATGATATGGATTTGGCATCCTTACTGTTCATTACCACACCTCGAAATCAAGCATTAATATTAGTTATTAGGATGATTGGTTAATGTTGTCGCTCCAAACTTAGCATCTCGTTGACATTTGTTGATCTACTGAGTGAGGAGTTTTATATAGAAATGAAAAGGAAATAGAAAAGGCTACTAGAAAATTATTATATCTCCTTTCTCTTTTATATAACTCTTTCTTGAGGATGTTAGTAATCTGAGGGAAACTTTATAGCATGCTAATTTCTGTTTTACCATCTTCGTATGACCTCCTTCTATCCTATGCAAGAATGTAATATCTCAATGAGTTGTAGCTTGCGTGTGCAACAAGAGATGGGTATTCCTACCTTATTTTCCTGGTTCAAGATCTGACATATTGCTTATCATGGAAGAGATGCATTAGGGAGAGATTGTGGATTCATTATTTTGGGGCTTGGTGTTATCCCATGTCCCTTTTAGTCTCTTTGACATAGAATAAAATTTTGGCAGTTTTTGATCATAAGGTTGGGATCACTAAGTTTCTCACCATGCTAATAAGTTGAAGGTTCTGTAAAAAAAACTTGAATTTGAGGAGAATGTGACATCCTTGTTTCTTGTAGTACTACCTTTGTGCCCCTCTACACTCGTATATACTTCTATCGACGTGCAAATGCTAGTATTTATATATGGAAAAAGCAATATGTGTTGGAATAATTGCAAGAAAGAAGCAAAATATACTATTTAAAAAAGAAAAATTAATTATTTACATTTAAATAGTATAAAGTGTTGGAATGTGTAATTCCTACTTATCTTCAGTTATGATTCTCTATATGTATAGAGTCTGTTACTATTCCATAGGTTAGCTAAAACTAAGTTCCTAGTTTGGTGTGAGGTTGAGATATTCTCTCAACCAACTTATTGTGCATCCAAGATAGCTTCCCTATCTTGAGACAATTCCTCATGTATATATGTGACTCTATTTGATTAATAGAATATAGTTTTCATAGTAACATTTTATCTTGGTATCAGAGCCCGTATGGGCCTGGACCTCGGTCCCTCTTGGGCTGAGGGAAATGAGGGAAATAAAGAGTTAGATAATTATTTCATTTTTTTTTCCATAGAGATGGGTTATGGGGGTGTTTTTCCAATAGAGGTTGCCTACAAAGAGATTCACTGCATAGATAGATAATCACGGATCTGCATTTTTTTTTTAAGTCTCAACGATTAGATCTACAGTTGTGGGTTCGGCATTGGTTGCAAGGGATATATGCGCCTTGTTGAAACTTAGTAATATGAATAAAGCCAATTCTCAGATCTAAGGTAGAGGTTGAGATCTATTATTCATAGGATCTAAGCTGGAGGAGGCTTGATTTAATTCCAACATGAGATCACGTTTATGTTCTCGCTCTTTCGTCCACTTTGAAAGAGAAGACAACAAGGATGACGACTTTGGCTCGGTTTATGAAGGGGTTCTATGGACAAAACCAGGTTGCAGTGAAGCAACTAGAGAATGCTTACCACAGATACAACGAATTATGATCTGAAGCTTGTCCCATGCAAAATTTAGATCTCTTTACAAGGCTCTTAGATGCTAAAATCCTACATTGCGATCACATGTGATCACGTGGAGGTGTAAGCATTGACGGGCAGAGGTAGCATAAACTTCTGCAATAGGATTTTAGTGGCTATTCATTTGAATAAATGGTCGTGCGAAGGAGGCGCTGGTTTTCTTTGTGGTTCAAATATGACTATTTAGCGGACATGGCCCCTTCCTTGCATCACTCTCCTCTGAAGGATGGTGTTGGCGTCTGATGGCACAGGGCCTCCCCATGGATGGTAATGAAAGTACGTGGAGGTTACCTATACAGGCCCTCACATCTCCTGCAACCAGAAGCTCTTCACAGTCGAGAAGTGGTTAGCCACCGACACTGCACCATATGATCTCACCACCGTCACTGATCAGTTCTAATAAGACCATCCTGCTATCTTTTAGCTCTGAAAACTGTTGACTACTACCTCTAATTTGGCCCTCTTTCTGTAATCAGAGCCCGAAGCCATTGGTGTCATGAATGGTTGTGGTCGACGCAGCCAAGATGATGAAAATTGGGTGTGATGGGGCTTTTGTGGATTCTTCTGTCTTCGATTGAGAGGATATGTGGTTGCGTGTTCAGGCATTCGTCAACTATTTTGTGAAATTTTGTTTCCTACCTCTGATGCCTTCTTTCTTAGAGATGCTGCATATTTTTTTGATGTGCGTGTTGGGGAGGTTTAGCGATGGTGTTATGTATTTATTATTGTCAATGTTTTAGATCAGATCGGCTCTGATGGGAAACTACTCAATTGTGGTTGCTTCAAGAGGATTTCAATTGCTGGAAGAGCTAGATAGAGGAGGAGCAACACCCTGCCAAAGACAGATCGATTTGTATTTTCTGGTACTCGAGTCAGTGGGAAGCTAATAGAGAATATTTATCTACTACTGGAGTTTCACTCAGGTTCTATTTCGCATGCGCTCAGTTAAGTGCTCTCCAGTACGTCGAGGAAATCATGGTTATATAATTCTAAATGCTTTTGATTCACGTGTTTTTTTGTGAGCAATGCTCACATCGATATCTATGCCAAATGTGAGAGGTTGTGAATAGATGTGAGGAGTCCTTCATATGTCCAGGGTGCTGGACCACTCACAGTCAAAGTGGATGAGGGTGGACGTGAATTTTTGTGTGAAGCCATAGAGCCGGTGGCACTGGTGTTGAGAGTGGGATTCTGAAATCAAATCCCTTGGAGAACCACTCTCGTCGTCAAGCAATACGAGTTTGGCATTTTATCACAAATTTCTCCTTCTTCAAGAAAATGGATTTGGACTTTCTGTGCCACATGTTTTTCCTGGCTCAGTATTGCAAACTCGTTGAGGGGAAGGACTGCAAACTTATTCTGTATTCTGTTATTTGGAGGAACTATGCTTGTTTTAATAGGCTGCATGATCCCATTTCTTTCAGTCTTTTTTCCTTGGTCTTTTTACATTTACTGCAACATACTTACCATGAGTGCTTCTTGGATTCTCTGTACTTGTCGGGAGCTTCAAAGAGAAATTTTTTTTTTTCCTGTCTTGGCACAGCAGTGAAGTGTGGTACAACATATTTGTTGTAGCGATTGAGGGCAATGTGGTGAGCTTCCTAGACGTGCCTTTGTTCGTATATCAGAACGACCTATGGTAAGTTGTAGTAGAAGCATGGTGAGTTGTAGATGGGGAGACAAGGTGAAGATGAAACCAAAACTTCCAACATATTTGCTTTGATGAAACAAATTGTCTTCGTGAATTCTTTTGTTTTCATGATGAGCCCGATCAACTTAACATGTAAATGAATTCATGTAAATCTGGTTAAAAGAATTAGGTGTTGTATTGTTGTGACATTTAGTCTGACCAACTATTGTCACATTTATGAGTGTGTGTTGGGACTGGTCATTCCAACAAATTTGTAGGGAAATTATTAACTACTAGATGTGATGAAGACATGACAGTGGCATCAAAGGTATGCTTGGAAGTAGTCACCGGCCTTGATATTATGAACAAGGGAAGTGGCGTTATGCTGTGATGCCAGGGGAATTGGATACTGAAACGAGAACTTTTGTCTGC
This sequence comes from Pinus albicaulis, assembly GCA_034641835.2. Lineage (NCBI taxonomy): Eukaryota > Viridiplantae > Streptophyta > Pinopsida > Pinales > Pinaceae > Pinus > Pinus albicaulis. Next base: position 844,947,747 of record CM076582.1, on the reverse strand, counting down.
AAAATTGTTGAATTTTATGCATGTTAATAGTGAATTTATGGACGATGGAGGATCAGACCATGGAGTCTTGGATTCTTGTTTTAAGAGGGACAATTTGTTTCTCTTCGTGTGGCTACAAGTGCCTATGTCTGGATCATCTGTGCTGGAATGCACTGCATTGAGACTAGTTGAAAGGTTCTCTATCCATTTCTTTATCAGTGGACCCCTCAGATGTATCATTGGAGGTAAAGGAGCAGCAATAGAGGTTAAAGGATGATGGAAAACAAAAGTGAAAGTTTGTTTTGTGTGAGTTTCTTGAAATAGACTAAATAGCATGTTGTATAATGAGTCACGTAGTTGAATGGTAAGAAAGTCTAGGATGGTTTTGTAGTGGTCATTGTATCTACTTGGTAACTCTAAGAGTTGGAGTTTGTAAGCCTTGTAAAGGCATGTGTATCCCCGTAAAAGTTCATGGTAATCTCAAAACCACTTTGTAATTACAAGTTCGTGGTCAGCCATAAACCATTTTACAGTGTCAGTTTGTGGTCAGCCTGAAACCACATGTAACAGTGAAGTGGAATGAAAACAGGTCCGTGCCGGTGTTTTCCCACTAATGAAGAAATCTGGTGCAAGGTTGCCAATGAAGAAATCTGATGAAAGGTCACTGATGAAGGAATCCGATAAAATTTTTCCGAAGAGATCTAATATAGATCTACTGCTGGTGAGAGTTCATTGATGAAGGAAGAGCTATTGTGTGAGGAGGAGCCTTGCGATTCCTACCTACTATCTGTGTTGCCACCATTGTTGGTGTGTGAGGAGGAGTTCTGCCTGCCTGCCTACCTAGAGGAGCAATCTACATTGCCTACCTGAAACATATTTTTTAACATGGTTATGGGTCATCTGATAAAACCCACGTTGGAGGGGGATCTGTAGATACAGGTACATGTATGCAGTCATAATGGTTGACGGAACCACGTATGCGAAGGACATCCTACGAGACTAGCGGTTGCAGCGATTGGTACCCATGCATTCCAGTGGATGGTTGATCCTTTATATGGACATCGACATATCATTTTCTTATGTTTTACCACAACTAGACTTTGCAAACTAGCATGCCAAAGTAAAAAATGAAGATGCCAAAGACACAAAATACAAAGCCAAAGTAGTGGTGCATTCTAGCATATGAATGGTGTAGTCAATTTTTTTTTATATTTGTAGAATAGACTCATGACCATGGTAGATTATGAGTCACAATTTGTAATTAGAGGAAATCTACATGTCATTTATTATTTGTACATGCTATAAGACCCAGAGAGGCATGCATGCCCCTTTGTTATGTCTTCCCTCTGTCAGATAGTTTTAACACCCTAAAAGAGTGTGTCATGCAGGATGGATACACTTGGGTGGGTTGTATTGGTCTTAGACTCCATGAGGTGAAATTTTATAGCTAGGGGGAGTTCATCGAGAGGTTGGATGAACCACGTATGTGAAGGACTTCCTTGTAGACTAGTGGTTGTAGCAGTTGAGAACCCATGCATTTCGGTAGATGGTTGTTCCTTTATATGGACATCGACAATAGCATGAACAAGATACAAAGTGTAATTACCAAAAAGAACTAGTGTAATTACCAAACAGGACCAGATGTAGATTTTGCAGATAGATATTGAGACAAGTAGTCATTAAGGGGGTGTGTTGGAATGTGTAATTCATACTTGTCTTCAGTTGTGATTCTGTCTATGTATAGAGTCTGTTCCTATTCCATAGGTTAGCTAAAACTAAGTTCCTAGTTTGGTGTGAGGTTGAGATATTCTCTCAACCAACTTATTGTGCGTCCAAGATAGCTTCCCTATATTGAGACAATTCCTCATGTATATATGTGACTCTATTTGATTAATAGAATATAGTTTGCATAGTAACATTTTATCTTAAAGCTATTGAATGTATTAAAAAATATCAATTATTCCTTAAAATAAAATTTTAATTTTAATTTAATTCTAATGGCTTCTATTTTAGTTTTAAGGGTTTCTATTTTAGTTTTAAATTAAGTTTTAGCATTAATTTAAAGAGCCAATAATACGCCAATTTACAAGGACGAGGTCATAACTCTGTGATAAGCCAACTATCATAATGCCATTACATGCCACTTGCCCTAGGTTTTCAGAAATCACTTTATTTTATAAAATTAAATAAGAAATGTTAATGTCGTGAATACTTGCCCTATGTTTTGAGAACGCACTGTATTTTATAAAATTAAATAAAAGTTGTTAATATTATTAAATTTGTGGCATTCTTGTAAATATAAATTTTGAAAACAAATAAAATGTATTTTTTAATTGCTCGCAATAACATTATTACTGAAAATTTAACGTGTAATCCTTTCGAAATAACTATTAATCTGTCAAATAAAAATATAAAATATATTTATGAAATAATAATAGCATTTCTCCTCTCTTATTTATGTTATATTGATGGTATACTTAGTATAAGTTTGATAATAACCGTTTCTCTTTTTTTTTTCGATATTATATATTTATGCATTATGTAATTTGATATATCAAATGAATTTAATTTCAAGTTTATTGTTGCATCATATATGAGTCTTAAAGTTTTCAATAGGAAATCACACTAACAAGTTCATATTGATATTATTGTTTACTGAAATAGATATCCAAAATTAAAAGGGGTTTATTGAAATAAATATCCGAAATTTATTGAGTGAAAAATAGAATAAAATTATATATATATATATTAAGTTAATATAACTTATTTCTGGATGCGGGTGGTATTTAGTCACACAGATTTCCACGAGGCGGCCATGTGGCTCACGAAATGGCGCGCTCATGTTCCCCATCTTTGGGATGCACAACGCCATCAAAACTCGTGCGGGCTGGGCCTTAAACTCCCATGCGCCACCTTAAACTCTACATACTCTGCGAGCTGGTTAATTACTCCTTCTCTCAACATGTTGCTCTATTTTCTCGCTCCACCTCTAGCTTTCCAACCCACTGTGACTGTCATCCTGTCGATCCTTCTGCTTCGGCCCTCATCTGCTCTGGTGCAAAGTCTTTGGGCTCCTGCCTCTGCAGCGACGCCTCTGTCTTATCGAGCCTTATACACGCCGGCCAGAAGGCCGCGTCGCCATCGACATCCTAGCAGAAAAGCAGGGGGAAGGGGCCTCCCTTCGCGACCTCCCCTGCCCATGGCCTCCCCTCTGGGCTTGAATTTCCCGGTCTCATGAGACCCTGCAGACTTGCATCCTCCCGCCCTTGCGCCTGCTATGTTCTTTGACCCCATGGCCCCTCGTGCTCCGCCCTCGGCTCCTCCCACTAGACCCTCCTCCTCACGCGGCAAGAAGCATGTCCGCAAATCAACACTCTCAGAGGAGCCTCCCTTCCTTCCCCGTAAGCTCAAGACACTCTCGATGCAGCCCGCCTCCAGCCCCTCTTCGGACGATAGTGACTTCAAGCCAGCCGATGAGTTGCAGCTGCCAGGTCTCAGTCTTTCGGGTTCTATGAAGGGCAAGGAAGTCCTCCACATGAATGGTGCCATGAACATTTCAACTTCTTTGCAGGATAATGCTCCTTAGGACACTCCAGCTGAGTGACTCGGACTTCCGCCCTCCCCTCGCGAGCAACATGAAGAAAATGAACTGCTAGATTATGGCTACATCTACCATATCCTAGAGGAGGACCCTCCAACCAGTGATGAGCATGAAAGCTCTCCTTGGCATGTCCTCGTTGGGCTCCTTAGTTTGCAGGTTTTGGACGCCTCTCTCATTTGTTCTTTCAGTTTCTTTTTGCACTATGTTAAAGGCTGGTTTCCCGCCAAGGGCAACCTGGTATATTTGGACTATTTTGGTTAGTTTCCCCACCAGGAGTGGTCTAGTTTTTATCAGTAGTTTTTGTACAATCCTTCAGTTATGGATTTCTCCATTTCTGAGAATGTGCCTTGTAAACTTTATTTGACGACTTAATAGAAATAGTATTACTTAGAAAAAAAAGTTAATATGATTTATATATATATGTATATACAGTAGGTCAATATGACATTGCATAGATAAAGTCCATTTATTGAATGAAAAATAAAATAAAAAATGATATATATATATACTTTAGGTCAATATGACTTTGCATAATGATGTAGATAAAGTCCATCGATGTATCAATGTTTTTCAGGTATTTAGCGAAATTACTTAATAGAGAGGCTTTTCGAAAGTCATTTAGTGTTAAGCATCATTTGGAGTATCTTTTTGGATTTATTTGGATATATTTTTTATACTGTTTGGTTGGAAATAATAAATTTATGCACACACAAAACCCACTCAGTGAACAGGAAGGGTATAAATGGTTACATCAAACTTCCTTCTACTACATTAAAGGAAAGAGAATGTTGGTTACGGGGTGAATTTGTTAGATGACGGTGTAACCAGCTATGGTTTTCGCAGTTTTGAACTCGTTTTGGGTAGATCAGGTTTTACTAGCTGTCGTTTGGGTTGGGTTTTGGATTTTTACACCAATACCAGATACATGAACAACATTTGTTGTTGATTTTATTCATAATATGAGCGACATTTGTTGTTGGATTTATTCTTGGTTTTCTTCTTGTGTTCTGTTTCGGAAGGTATACCGTTTTATAACACTTATCAACTTCGATGACCCTCAATAATTCTACAATGGTGGTGAAATATAATTAAGGCTATAATTCTACAAACCGATGTAATTAGGGTGAATGAGGAAATCCACGGTATCCATGATCACTGCACCTGTCCCTTGGCGGACTAACAAAATCACACAATCGAAACTTAAGAGGGATAGCTACGTGGGATAAGTTTCAATGAGGTGTTCAACCAGAAAACGAACCACTACTCATACTGGTCGGGTGTGGTCGAATTCAGTTATTTTCTAATTATTGAGGATATACCACTCAAACATCACACAATAGTGTATACCAATTGGTTTCCACGTTTAGTTAATTAAAGTACCATTGATAACATTTCAGGTTGAAGAGTTACAGTCTAGTGTCTAGAGTTGAAGTTAAGGCGAAGTCTTGGGATCATAACACAACTAACAAAAGGTATAATTACCAAGCCACATGGTAAGCATTTTGTGTTTCACCAATATTTTGTTAACCATTATTTATTTAAGGGTATTTTTATCTTCATTATAGATTTTATGAATATTTTATAATTTGAAGATAAAAAAATCTATAGCCACATGGTAAGGATTTTCGGGGATTTTTATGTTCATTATATATTTAGGAATATTTTAGAATTTGAGGATAAAAAAATCAATAATTTGATCTACTTTGTGCGTCATCTACATCTATTTTTTTAACCATTATTCATTTAAAAATATTTTTATATTCATTATATATTTTAGAAATATCCTAGAATTTGAAAATAAAAAGATCAATTATTTAAACTTCTCTTAAAGTCAAATTCCCAGATGTTTCAGAAACTACAATCAACATAAATTCCCAAATATTATTCCAGAATTTGCAATCACCTTAAATTCAAATTCAAGATTCATTCAACACCCAAACTGAGGCTCTTGGTAATGTATTCTGCATAACGGTTTATTCATAAAGCATGAGGACTTGGTTTACGAAGGAGGTGAGTTCATATATGATGGTTCTCCCTTCGACTCCGGTGACGGATTAAGAACAAGAGAAAATTGTTTCGAGAGTATGGGCTGCGAGAGAGGAATTTACTGCCTGATGATAAAGAGGTTGGTTCACTTGAGAGCTGCAAGGTGTAACAATAAACTATTATGGAGCTATTTCCACGGTTGGTTGTATACTAAATACACTGTTGTCGCAGAGATAATAAGTAAGCTTAAAAAAAAGTACCCTCAGAAGTTCTGGGTTCCACAGTTTACTATAGAAGGTTTACGACCAAGACTAACTACACTGTCGGGGTTTCCAAAACGCCACCCACGTGCTGTTAAATCTCACGTGTCTCGTTTTCGTAAATGATAGGTAAGCCACGGTTTGCCTTCACGTCAAAGATAATAAGCAAGAAAATGAGAGGAAAATTCTGAGTTAAATCAACTCATATTTTGATCCTCCGATATGACGAAAGTTACTTTATTAATACCATGTGATTGTATGATGAAGGGGTTCCATCCACCCGTCTACGCAAGGTTTGAATTGTGACAAACCTTTTATTTGCAGAGAAAGGTTACGGTTTCACCTCATAGCAATACTCTAATTTACCAATCCTTACCGACGAATTAGAACTTTATAGTCTCTACAAGAGGTTCATGTTTAACTCAAAGAAATAGAATATATGACCTGCTAAGCATTGTTGTGTTGGCTTGAAACCACCACCAACGTCCTATGGTATGCCGAAGATTTTCACATCAAATCTATTATACCATCAGATTCATATATTGGGTTATTGGTTCTGCCATTGTATTTATAAAATAATTAATTTTAACAAGTAGCTTGATTCAACTACTAACATCCTTGCTTTAAATTTCCATTGTAAATAATATACTTCTGCAATTTACCAATTATATATCTAAAAATCTTCATTTGACATTGCAATCTAATCTTTCATTTAATTTAGGCTTTCCAACTAGTTTTAAATTATTTATTTTACACTTTTGTTCAATAATCCACAAGTACATATGTAGAACTAATGTAGATTAGAAATGGCATAGCCATCTTTGAATATTTCATAGGTTGGGATCCTTTTTAGTGACGATAAAACAATTTCCATGCTAGACTACATTTTAAAAATCTCTTCTATAACCTCAACTTAGGTATATAAAATTGTATATAACTAATCAATAACATAAATTTGATTGTATTTTAGGAGGTCGAAGGGTTTAATGATAATCTCCCCACTCTAATTTCTACAATCATTGTGACATGATGGTCCATTAGGAGCTACCTTTGTAATTGTTATCTTGACTATGTAGACTTTTCTTTGATTATTGCAGATAGTAGGAAGAGTAATATCTAGAAACCCCAAGGGTTACCTTAATTGGTCGAGTTCCATCGTCAAATCATCTTTTTTATTGATGGTTACATTCTCTCGACACTCTGAGGTTAGACATTGTGGTTCAAAAGTGATCCCCTCTTGAGAGTCTTGGGGTGAGGCAGTGGTGAGGAAGTGGTCCCTTTAAGTGGATATTCAAGATACAAATATTCCATGGATGCAGAAATCACTGATCTCTGAGGTCCATGAACGACATGAAGGAGAATACAATTTCAAAGAATGATGCAAGGTGAAAATTATGCCAATTGCACACACAAAGGAATATACATAATGCATTACAATGTATCAACATGTTAATCAAATACTTTAAGTACCAAATACCAAAGAATTGTCTTCAAACCCTTCATCAAGTATATAGCATTGCAATCTTTAGTCCTTGTACTTGTCATGTTTGTTTCTTAACCAAACATTTCTAATTCAATATGGAACCTCCCTACCTATTGTTTGGGTACCCTTCATCAAGTATATAGCATTGCAATCTTTATTCCTTGTACTTGTCATGTTCGTTTCTTAACCAAACAATTCTAATTCAATATGGAACCTCGCTACCTACTCTTTGGGTACCCTTCATCAATTATATAGGATTGCTCTCTTTATTCCTTGTACTTTTCATGTTCGTTTCTTAAACAAACATTTCCGATTCAATATGGAACCTCCCTACGTACTCTTTGGGTACCCTTCTTTGCTATAGATCTCTGAGTTGCAATGTGGATATAGAAGGAATGGATATATCTAGAAAAGTGGAAAAAAGCTTCACCAAGCTCAAGAGGTTCCTACTCTACACTTTCTAGACTCACTGAATTTAAAACAACTCAATCTAGTCACTCAAAAGAAAATTCTGCAATAGAATGACCATCTAGTATTAAGGTGCATAACTTCATTCTCTTTTAGTTAGGTCTTTTTTTAACAGGAATTTTCATTGTTGCCACTTGTGTTCCCATTAAAAAATAATATTCTTGTAATTCTCAAATTATTTATTATTCACCTATCCATGTGTCAATTCTTGTCCAAGTTCTCAAGAAATTCATTTTCTTATTTTGTTTAGAAAATGTTTCCCTCACTTTAAGCATCATCCTTATATTTTATCTTATTTGTTCCATGATTGCTTTCCACTTTTCTTAATTTGGTGTTCATGTGCTTATTTAACTTGAGTTAACTCTATACATGTAAATTTTGGTTCCTAACCTCTTCTTCTTCTTTTTTTTAGGGTCAATTTTAAATTTTGGTTGAGATTCTAATTATATGATTGTTCCACATGGAATTTGTCATGATTAATATTTTTCACATTTATTAATTATATGTATTTAATGTACACCTCATTTATTAATTTGATTATATTTGTTTAATGTCATTTTTATAAGTTTTATTGTTTCCCACTTAAAGGAAATTTTCTTAATGGGTGATATTGTTTATAATGTTTAATTAATATTACACTTTATTTATTTCCTCTTAAAATAATATTGTTCTACTACATTTATCCATTTCCCTAGACATTCTAGAATTTACTAAGTTTAACTGATACTTCGTAGTTCATATTCCTCCTTTACATTTCGAATAAAGTATACATTATTCAATTTAAATTTTAAATTACCTTCTTCTTTTTTTATACCTAGGGTTCCAAGTCATTTTGTGCCATTCAATATTCACCTCTTGTAGTTCCAAGAGTGCCACAACGCTTTCCCTTCAAGTACTTGTGACTTTCCCTTTAAGTACTTGTGATTTTTTGATAGAAATGTAGACAATTATTAAGTCCAAAGATTCCCTTTTTATGATAGTAATGGTGAATGAAGATTAAGGTCTGTACCTTAATGCATGCCCCTTAGCTACACCTTGTGATGTCTTCTTTCTATGTTCCAATCATTATGAATTCATGCAACTTCAAGGTGAAATTTCCCATTCGTTCCAAACCAAATAATAGTTCCAAAGCTAGTGGGTTGAATCAAAGACATTGTTCCACCCCTCCAATTAGATCCAATTCATCCTATACAACTCCATTACCCATATGTGAGGCATTCAGAAAGGATGTAACATGTTCTTGCACTCACTATACATGTCATCGATATTTTCTAATCACAATATTACTCCATGATAAACGAACTTTAATAACAAACCTTATATAATAAGAAAACCAATATTAATGCTCAACCGTATGCCTCTATGTTATGATGGTCCTTCTACACTTATAAAATCACCAGTAACATCTTATAAAGAATGATTATCCATCATCAAATCTATGTATGCTAAGTTATGTTATTCTAAAAGATGTATCATCATCTAACAACAAATTCATCTTGTGATATATCCTAGTAATAAATGAATGCATAATAAGTATCATCACCATATAAAGTTAATAATCATATCATTGGTGTCTAATGTCCTCTATAATAAATTATCATTCAAACTTTTGTCTCAAAAGTTAGAATAAAGTAGAAAATGTCTATTTCATAGTCAAGATAAAAACATGAATTACGGTTTTAGCATATATAGTTTCAAATTCATGTAGAAGATCGTGAAAGCAAGGCTAAATTTCATCTCTAGAATGGATTTCTCTCCAAGCCAGATAGGCTCTATGTCCCTAAACATGAAGGATTGTATCTTCTCAGAGAGGCTCACACCTACAAGGTTGTATTATACCTTGGACTTGGGAAAAAAAATTATAGCTTACAATGGTATATGTGCTACCCTAGAATGTAAAAAGAATTAACACAATATATTATAGGATACAGAACTTACTTCACCAAAAAACCAACATAAAACAAGTTCTATACCATCCCTTAACTATAGCCACATGACCTTGGAAAAGTGTTTTGTGGATTTTATGCATGATTTACCAACAATGCCAAAGGGGCTTGACTATTTAATTGTGGCAGTTGAGAAGTTGAGGAAAATATGCATTTTGATGCCTTGTAGAAAAACCATCAAATGACAAAAACAATGAGCATTTTCATTGAATATTTCTAGGTTCACTATGGATACCAAATCACATTTTTTTGAAAAAGTATATTGTGTGTCTCAAATCCTTTTTTATTACACTTTCGAAGAAGATGGATACTTATTTGAAGAGGTCTACAACATTTCATTCCATAAATAGATGGGGAAAAAGTAGGTGAAAGGACTTTGGTTCATTTATGTGGAATTTACAATTAGAAGCATATGATGAGTTAGGATGAAAAATTGATTTATATTTAGCACTCTAAAAATAGTGTAATCCACACTTTTACTAGTAATTTCCCTTTTGAAACTTCTTTTAGGTATTGTATTACTTCACCTTTGAATGTTGTATATGGAAAATAGATAGAAGTGAGGAAGGGAATCATAGAAGAAGCATTGACAGTAAAGAAGCTTGTTGAAAAATTAGGCATATACATTTTCAAGTACAAGAGATGCTAAAAAAGTCACAATAAAGGTACAAAGATTGACCTGACCAACATAGAACAAAGAAATGATTCAAAGTGGGAGATAGAATTTGGTTATAGATAAAAAAGGAAATATTGTAGGGTTCTAGTAAGAATATTAAGGCTTTGCATTATGGTCCTTTTAAACTATTGTATAAGGCAGAAGATAATGCCCAAGGACTCAATCTACCCCCATACATGCACATTTACTCAATAGTGAATGTGGAGAATTTGAAACTTTATGAACCTTCCATTGTTGATCAAGAGTAAGTGTGGACCCTATCTACCACAACGGAATTAGCACTAGATGCTCAAGAAAACTTGGAAGATTTTTTTTTTTTGCAGAAAAAGTATAGAACTACAAGATAGTCCCTGAGCAATATGTTGAAAAGACAACATCCAGCAAGTAAAGTGGTATTCCAAGGAGAAGGTAGAGGAAATGTTTCATCACCACATTCAATAAATATTATAGTGACAAAATGCCTCCATAAATGTGGAGTATAATAATTTTGATTATATGATCATGTACTATTGCTCATTTATGTCGATACCTCTTGTGCATGAATATTGGAGGAGTTGGCTTGTAGGGACCATTTTAGTGACAAGTCTCAATTTGGAAATTTAGATCTGGAACCTTCTAAAATTATTTTGAGGCATCAAACAACATTTTTGGGGATTAAAATTTTGTGAGCGTGACTCATATCCCTATAATCCTATTCTAAATCATTTTGAGGCATCAAACAACATTTTTCGGGATTAAAACTTTGTGAGAGTAATTAATATTCCCATAATGCTATTCTATAATTGAAGGCCTATTAATATATATTTTAGAATATTTTAATACATATTTTACAATTTAATATAAAAACATATATCCTTTATTTTTATTTTTATGCATAAATTTTTAAAAGCTTTCTAAATATTTAATAAATTTATAATTAAGATAATATTAACATAATAACTATATTAAATCTATCCTTTAATAAATTGGAAACAAAAATATTATCAACATAGTAATTATACTAAATTTATATTGAACAATACTTATTTATAAGGATTATTAAACAAAATGTGATGGAAGCCGTGAAGAATCCTAAGGTTTTTAGATTTCACAGAATGTGGTTTGGTGACACTAATGTAGATAAAAACATCATAATTGGAACTGGAGGTGGTCATAATTGTGCAAAGGCAGAAGAAGGCTAGTGGCGATAGGCAATTAAAGCCCAAGTTCCATTAAATGACAGTCCTGAAAATGAGTTTATGCTTGATCTTTGGCTTCTTTTGTCTGGGCACCAAAATGGTCCAGTCCCAAGGCGTTGGGGCTAGCATGATTTTACTTTTTCCAATGGAAACCTATTTCATAGGTTGGGGATGATGGTCCAAGACAGGTTGTTGAAGGCGTATATGAATGGGGTTTGGACCCTATCTACCCTTTTAAGGGTGATGCGGTGGAAAGAGCTCTAGTGATAACCATGAAATGATTTAAATTATTTGTGGAAAAGTTTGAACAAGACGCTCACTCGGGGTATGTGAGCATTTTTAAAGTGCATACTCCAATTATGTAGGTGTTTTGGTTGCTCATAAAGTGTTCGATGAAATTCCTGAACGAGATAGGTGGGGCAGTGATGGTGATGCTGAAGATATGTCTGTAAAAATGGCAAGGATGTTTGGCCCTTTTTCTATGGGTTGGTGAAAGAGAGGGTTAGGTATGTCACCAAACTATTTTTTTAAATTCTTTAAAGGAATACCACTGGTGAAGATGGAAAAGTGTTTGATGAAAGCCTCCTGCTAGGTGATGGAAAAGTGGATCTTCAAAAATTTCCAATCTTTGTTAGATCTATGTTATCAGAGTCCCTTTGTCTCCAGGGTATGGTATCGGTTGTTGTGCTTACACTAGTTGACAAAATTCAATAGAGAATAGGAATCTCTGAGGGGTAGTTTCATCTTCTCTATGGAGGGAGACAAATAAATATGACAAAATGTCTTGGAGATTATGATATCAGGAGGGATGCCACCATCTCTATAGTCATAGGCTTGAAAGGTGGATCTAGGGGAAATGAGGCTTCCTTGACAATAAATTTTAGTTCTTTCAAGGACGCCATGAATCTTGGCTCAAGTTCCAATACACCTAAGGATCTCTTGAGAAAATCTTTTGTGGTGGAACACTCTTCGAAGTCTCCATCACTAGAGGTGGATTATGATATAGTCAAGCTAAGGGTGGAAAAGTATAAATACTGGGAAATCATATGCAGGTTCAATCTATTTTGGCCCTCGTCATCTCCTCTTCCGGAGTCGCTTCACCTAAACTAGTCCAAGAATATAGAGTTCTATTTTGTTAACAAGGTTATTTTGTGGTTTTATTCAAAAATCATGCATATCATCCAAAGGTTTTTGAGAAAAGACCCTTGGTTATGGGGAAGAGTCAGCCTTTCGATTTAACTGTGGTTCTCAGAGTTTAACCCTCTAACTATGCATGGTCCTATGTGGGTTAAACTTATGAATTTATCACTCAATGGATCTAGTAAAAGATCCTAGATTATATTAGAGATTCTATAGGTTGATTCATCAAAGTGGATAGTGAGAGATTGGGAAATGGTTTCATCACCTTCGTCTGAATACTTGTCAAATTGGACCTCAAAAAGCGTTACTAGATAAAATCATCTTGAAATGTGACGATAAGGATTATATCAAGCCATTAGATTACAATAATACAACATTAAGGTGCATAAGGTGTTAGCAGCCTGGGCTACCTCAGAATGCATGCCTTTCCGCCGAGGAGGAATTTTGTCCCGAGGTGTATAAGAAAGCTAGTCATGGTTGGAGAGATATGAAGCCATCAGCTAGTTCAAACAACTTTGTTGGAAAGAAAAAAAGAGGGTTCCCATCATAAGAACTCAGCCCGAGATAATTCAACCTCTCTCGATCTAGTTCTGCCCAAAATGGGAGTGAATCATCCCTTCATAGAGGAGAAAGGCCTCACAAAGGGCAGTGAATTAACTTCAACATTAATTGTGATGGTTATATGTGGTCGTAAGGGTTCTCATTAATATGACCATTCAGAAAGAGATAAAGACATAGGGATGAACAACTATGGAGTTGTATCATACAAACAAAGAAATGGATAGATCTTCAACTCTTATAGATAACACTAAAGAATGAATTGATGTGCATAGGTGGAAAAAAAAGAAGAAGAGAAAAACCCCATAATCACCTCGATATCTAATATCATAAAATGAGAAATTGAAATCTGACTATTTTTGGTTTATTAGTGTACTATATTTTTTGGAATTAATAGAATTTAATTTAAAAACAAAAAACAAAAACCTTTATATTGAATAAAAATTGTTCTATCGTCTATATGTTTTTATAGCCTATTAACATAAGACTTCGAAAAACTAAGTAGGTTGAATTTAAAATCTCTATTGTTTTATTATTTTGTTTATTTAACTTTTATTATTTAATTTTATATTTTTTTTGGACAAATTGATTTGTTTTGGTATAATGTTGAGTGCAATGTATTTAAAGGAAAATTTATTGGACCATATTATATTACAAATGGTTGGTTGTTGACATAATTGTGAATGGTAGATGATTTTCTTTATTGTTAGGGATATTATTTGGAGTAAAATCTGCTTTCTCGTCTATTTTCCATGTAAATCTTGTATGGTGCTTGATGTAGTTTTCCTCTCCATATGTTGAAGAGAGCAATGTGGTCATGTTGAATAGAGCAATGCGGTCATGAGAATAGCAAAGAACAACATGTAAAACTCAATTTTTTTTTATATGAAATACTTTTATTCACTTATAAGTATATATATGAAGGTGGAAAGATCTATTGCTTTCACAAAGTGATATTATATATGAAGGTGGGAAGATCTATTGCTTTCACAAAGTGATATTTTAACAACAGTCCTTGTTTATAGATCATTTTTCTATTCAATTTTGGTGACTGCAGATAATGTTGGGAATTGGGAATTTGTATATGAGAAAATCAGTCTTTTCCAACTTTGCACAATTCTGATAATAACATTCGACACATTCTTCCATTCAAAATTACAAAATAATCCCGTCTTATATATAGATTGCACAATATAGATGGATCATTCTTTTAGACCGTAAAGGTATATATATATGGTCACTACCAAAAACTAGAACATGTCATGAATTTTATTGTTGTTCAGATCAAGTTTTCTAGAAACTTCGAGGTTAAGTCGACAATGGTTTAGAGTAGCCGTTGCCACCCTTGTCTTCAAGAAAAACATAACATCTCATGTATTTTATTGTTAAACGGATCAAATTCCGCACACCCTCGAAATCACAGAGTCTGAGTCAACGGTAAATCTGTAAAATACATGGAGTTCTCCGCAACACTGCCTTTAGGAAAAACATAACATGTCATGAATTTTATTGTTATTCGGAAACATAACATCTCATTAATTTTATTGTTATTCGGATAAAATTCTTGTAGACTCAATTACAGAGAATGAGTCAAGCAGTGGACTGTCAAAACACATCAAGGCTTAGTTGTTGCCAGCACGTTGTTGATGTGAAGCAAAAGTTCAGTTCACCTTTATTACTGCTGCTATTTAAAATATTCTTGGCCCACACAATTTATTGATCCAATCTTTTCAATTTGATGCCACGACAAGAACGATATGTAACGTGACTATAAATTTTACTTCTCAGGTTCTGCCTGCGTAAGCTAAATTGTCCTGAACAGAAGCCCGAGCCCACCACTTATTCACATGACAGAAGCCCGAGCCCACCACTTCTTCACATGAATTCTAAATAACAATAAACTTTTGATAACATGAATCTGAAAGTCGGCTGATCTCTGCATCTGAATTTGTTTTGGGTTATACTCCAAAGCGATGGTGGTAGTGGAATAGCATGTCAGACAACTGTGCGCAGGTAAAGGGTCAATTACACTTTCACTTAAATGGAAAAATGAAATTGATACATAACAAGTTCGAACGGCTATGAGGATCGATTACGGGCAGTGAACGCTGGGACTGAGACTGCTTCTCCCTTTCTTCCACCCAAAGTTAGCAGTACCTATCTGAATTTGTAAAAGTTGTTGACCATGGACTTTCAAAGCCCAAGGATTCATCCAAGGCATTAAGAATAAATAGGCACACAAAAGCAGGCTGACCATGGACATTCAAAGCCCAAGGATTCATCCAAGGCTTCTAAGAATAAATAGGCACACAATCAGAATTGGTAGAAAAGTTCAATGTTTTTGGGCATTTATCTACAAGTTTCATGCTTTGGAGGGTTAATTGGTCAGTCTATGTTGTTAAATAACCTTTGTTATTGAAAGTTTATTGGTTTATTTATTTGAACACTCTTGATTCAGTTCAAAGAAAGTTCAGGTTCTTTGATTAAACTAACTTATTCGTTAGAAGTAGGAGTCACAGATCTCCAAGTATACCAAAATGAATAGCCATGGAGCTTACAATGTTGAAATCAGCAATACATACGTGATGGTAATTTCAGTGGTAGCCATGGTTACAATAAGTTTGTGCTTGCTAGTTTCAGTCCTCTGTTTGCGCCATCGAATACTTTCGATTTCTAATCATGGTGGCCAAAGAGACGATCAGAATCCGGTGAACCGCAGCGCAGGTGGAGGCGGAGGAATCGATGAGGCGACCTTGGATTCGTACCCCAAGATGTTATTCTCGCAGAAAACCTGCGCCAGATCTTCGAATTCTGGCGAAGATGAAGAGGCGGAAGACAAAAAGTGCTGCTCCATTTGTCTGAGCGAATATGGGGAATCGGAATTGGTGAGAGTGATACCGGAATGCGGTCACATGTTCCACATGGATTGCGTCGATGAATGGCTTCGCCTGCAGGCAACGTGCCCGGTCTGCCGAACTTCTCCGCTCCCTTCACTGAAAGCGCCGGCTCCTCAGCTTCATATCGTTTTACAGGCCTAACACAGGGCGATTAGGGTTGGAGAAATGCATTAGCCTTTAGGTCGGATCAAGATCGCATTTTATTGTTTTACTGAATATATAGATTTATAACTTCATTTTAATAGAAATCTCATGATTGCTACTTACCAGAATCAGTGGGGATTCACAACCTATATGAAAGGGGTGCTTTCACCTATTTTTTCGGTTTTTATCAGATTCAGTGGGGATGCGCAACCCTGAATAAAAGGGATGCATTCGCCCATTTCTGTGCTTAGGTATGAACATGGTACAGTACAGAACCAAGCTTGTATCAGGTAGTATTTCAATGATTTATTTGTTGACAGTTTACATATGAACTATTGTACAATTTACACATGAATGTACGAAATTGTCTATGTAATCTCTTATTCTATCCAAAACTTCATAATAAAGGCTCCCAAACAAATTTAAAGGGTTCGTATTTGCTGAACAGTGCAAAATGATATGATTGTTAATATTGCTGATGAAACTGGAATCACTTTTAAATTATGAACCAGTGTTGCAGGGCCTTGCTATTCAATTTCCAAATTATGGTTTTAAAAAATTTGCAAATTGATACCTGAAGTGGAAAATAAGTAAATTAAGTATTAAAAAGTAATGAATTTGATTGGTAATATGAGTTATTTTAAGGATTTTAATTTTGGGCAGTTTTTTTTTATTAAGTTTAATATTGAAAAATCATTATATATATTTAAAAAGTATGGAAAAAATATTGCAAATATTTTTAGATTTTATACAGAAATCTGAAATAGTTATTTATATGGCATTGTATTGTGAAAAATTGTAACTAACAATTGCATCATCACTAGAGGTTGCAAAGGAAATGCCGTAAGATTCTTACAGTGATCCAATAGTTGCTAAGAAAGATATCTGTAATGATTTTGGTCAATTTTAGTAATCTAGAATGAGTAGAAATGTGTTGTAGATATCTTTAGTGATTTTGGTCAATTTTAGTAATCTAGAATGAATAGAAATGAGTTGTTAGGTACATAATTGTGTGTCAAATAACCGATGTATGAAGACTCTGATAACCAGAAAAAGTGACACAACTATGTCAAATAGAGAAAGTGTCCAATGAGCATAGTCGAAAAAGAGCATAAACAATATAAAATACAACTTAATTCTTCTCCATAAAATTTGAACATATAACCTAAAAAAATCCTATACCTCATAAAAAAAATCAATATATAAATACAATTCAAATAATTTTTATAAATTAGTAAAACAACTTTTCAAATAAGTTAACAAATAAAGAAATTTAATTTGCCAAAATATTTTAATCACGAAAAACTGAAAATGAATCCAGTTCAATTCAACTATATTTGAAATAAATAAGATACAGGTTTAAGTGAGTTTATTTTTTTTTCTATAAGATGATTTCATAAATTTCACTGGATCAACAGATAGGATAAACAAAATCAAACCCAGCTGAAATTGATGGATAAATTTTGCATAATCAAAATGCTCCAAATTTTTTTGGTGCTGGCACTGAATCTATGCAGTCAAAAAACTAATTTAAATAACAGAAATAAAGATTTCACCTCAAATATTTTAGAGGCTACAAAAAAAATCGACGAAAATCTAAAAAAAAAATCAAATTAAAGAAAACTCTTTTATCAAAGAGTCTTCAGTGATCTGTAAGACAGGGAACTGGAAATTAATTGTGGAAAATAACCAAGATTTGGCTATTATAATATTACCTAGAGGGCCGCACACGCCTATTTGAAGACCGTCTGTCCTCCATGGAAAGGTAGAGGCAGGACACCATGAGCGCTCCCAAAACAAACGAGCAAAGCGAGCTAGTTGCTAGATAAGCTTATAAGCAAGAGATATTTCTTTATAAGAAGAAGGAACTTGATATACCCTGCTCCCAGAGAAGCTTATAAGTAAGAGAGATTTCTTTATAACAAGAAGGAACCTAATATAGCCTGTTGCCAAAGAAGTTTATAAGAAAGAGAGATTTCTTTACAAATTTATCTAAAATAGGAGCTAAAAGTGTAAACTGAGCAATAATATACTCATGTTACAGTAGGATCTCCGATGCCAATATTGCAGACATGTTTATTAAAAGTATACTTTCATCTACAATTCTTACACTAAGCACAAACAAAGATGTATCTTAAACATGGCAATCATAATTCCTCTAAATTAAGTTTAACATTCTAGAAAATGCCCTTCTAAGCGTTCATAGACATGTACATCCGATGGAATTGAGTCCCAGTTAATGTTCAACAGTGCCATTATTCTTCTAATGATCCTCCACAGACAAATAGGAACTCTAAACGCTTTGTTCTTGGTCTTACTCTCCTACCATCAATGTTAGTGCCATACGAAATTTGAGCCCAGGCACTACAGCTAAGAATTTCAAAACCAATCATCCTCAAAGCTAGCATCTATATTTAGAAGTTCTGAATGAAGTAGAGGACATTTCTCCGTCAAATACTCAAAACCCTCTGAACGCATAACCTCTGCAAGATTTCGTGCAGTAAAATTGAGACATGCAACTTTCAAGTCAGTTGCATTGCAACTCTCAGCCAAATCAAGAGTGGACGCAACTGTATTTACAGAGATGTTTCTCCATAAATTTGATTCACAAAGTATCTTCAATCGCGGCAGACCATACGTATCTGCTACGGCAAGCAAGCGTTCTGTCAATGTCTCAGTTGTTGAAGAAGAATAAGAATTGGGCGACGAAGATTCTTCATCATGAAGGGTGTCTCTATAAATATAATGCAGCATAGCCTTGAATACTCTAGGCTCCATCTCTGTAATAAAAACTTCATTATTCTACTCTAAAGAGTCGAAAATTTTTGCTCTGAATACTGGGGATCGTGCAACCAAAACGAGTTTATGGGCATGGAATTTCTCCCCACCCACATGAAAAATTTCATCTGAGGCTTCTTGATTTCCTAAAGCTGCACCAAATTGGGAACCTAACTGTGATTCAGGAGCAGGTGCTAGAACAGCTGCTGAGTGCAACCTAGCGTATTCGCTAGCAGAGAGCTCAGAAAAAAATTATGGTATGCTGCAAGCCAGAGCCACCCTCTTCGACACTGTCATGAGCGAGGATGATGACTATGGAAAGTCGCAACTGCTTGGTAATTGCTTCACAACTATCAACTGCTACAATTCAAATCCATGACTGATGACGATTCAATCATCTAACAAAAGATCAAAGGGATCAGATTATGACACGAGGACACCCAGGAGGGTTGTTTTCAAATAAAGACCCCTACGGCGTAATAAAACAAATATTTAAAAAAAATATTTTTTAATAATATTGAATTAAAAAAAAATTAAACAAATATAACTTGCATTAATCAATGCTAAACTAATTATGATTAAGAAGAAACTCTATTACTAAAATTCGTCATTGACACGGACTATTAAGAGAATAATATATTGAAAAACGCTCAAAAGAAAACAAGCAAACAATGACAGTAGAGCTTGGGTTTGGTTTAGGTTTACCTATGTTCAAATGGGTTTGGTTTAGGTTTAGGTTTACCTATGTTCAAATCTTATAGGTGATTATGATACCACTGTGAGAGTATCTATAAATGTGAACTTCATCAAAAGGAATATTTATTTTCAATTTATCAAAAAAAAATTTGAATTGTTTATAATGATATAAGGATTTTGTTTATTTCTATTCAAATTTTATGACTGATTATATTTTTCAATTTTGTAGGTAATTATGGTTTTAATATATAAATAATTATGAATAACTTGAAAATATATATATATATATATATATATATATATATATATATATATATATATATATATATATATATATATATATATAATTTATTAAGAAACCTTAAACATAAGGGAAAAAAACATTTAAGATCTAGCTAATATAAATATGTAACTAATTAAAACAAATAAAACACCTAGAAACACGTCTCAAGGTCTAGCTAACATAAACCTTTTTTTCGTAAATAAGCTCATTTTAAAAATCAAATCAAGCTGCAATACTTTATAAAGTCGCATAAATATTAGACAATGTTCCTCAGATTATCTTGATGTTCTAAACTTGATTTGCTGATTTGTCTATTAATATAATAGATTAATTGAATATGTATTTTATTTTATTTTTTTATTAATTGGAGAAAATTTAAACAAAATTAAGAAGATGGTAAATAATTAATCAAAAGAAAAAAAAATCAAATGATGAATAATAATTAAAACATAATAATTATAAATACAAACAATTTTTTCTTTTAAATTAATTTTTCAAAATTGTAGTATTTAAGTCTATAATAATTTGTTGATGGAATGAATATAGTGTACTAATATTAGCATAAAACATCTAGCTTCTTAATACCTAATTAAGGTTGTGAGTTATCAAGCTCAACATCTTAAGCCTCCTTAAGGAAGTGGGATTATAAAAATTCATTGTTCTTATACCACCTCAAAGCTCATTTTCAAGATTTTGATTATCTTTTGTTCATTGATAGCTTTCGAGTGACATAAATTTAATTAAAATTCAAGTTTCGAATACAAATTAGTGACCACTTGAAGATTGTACTTCGAAGCCACATTAGCATATGTACCATCCCACTTGGAAAACACATATTACCCCTTTTAACATGTGTCACCATTGGAAAACACTCTATTGACTACCAAATTGACCCGACCAATCCACAACTATCATATTCGCTAATTGGCTCCTCGAGCAAAACTTCATTAACTTATTTCTTTTATATTTAATCGACACAACAATGGGACATCAATTGATAGAATCTAACATTTTCATCTTGTCCATTATCCATCTATTGAGTCACCACGTCCTCAAGCCCTTGAGACACTTAAAGCGCCTTCTTTTTGGTTATCCAATATTTGACAAGCTAACATCCCAATAGGTGATATCTCGGAGTCCCAACATCTCGATGTCAGATCTCCTCATTGGTTCATAGTTGATATATCATAGTCCAATAATGGAAAACCAATATTCGACAACTAACATGAATTTCAGGTTGTGTTATTATTTGGGGGGTTAGCTTGATATGAAATTCCCAACCTCTTAAAATATTGAAACTCTGATATTTAATAAAATGTCACCTCTTCCTTGGTTTCCACATAGTCATCACTTCCATGCCACTATGTACTTTAATCTACATCATCCTACCAAATCATCATGCCACATTAACAGGTCACATGAACAACATGTTAGCATGACACATCATCTAGAACCTACTTCATCCCATGTCATAATGATGCATTAACTTGCCATGATACGAAGGACCTACCTTCATGCTATGTCATCATGACATGTCACCTCACCATGTCCTGCCCAAATTGGAATGTCACATCGACAGAAACTACCATGCTAGTATGCTACATCCAATACCTTATAAAGTGTCACAAATATTGGGAGCAAATCCTCGTATTTTGGTCTTAATATCATGACACATGATCTTTGATAACTCAATATCCGAATACCTAACTATGAACTTTGCACCTATCCATGGAAGAAACACTCTAGTCCCTAGTCCCATTGATCGGTGACTCCTAAACCTTATGCTAATTGATAGACATAGTGGGTTCTATTTTGTAATATTCCTAAATTAGCATGCAGCTAATAGGGATATTAATTTTTCTTTAAAAATATTCTTAGATGAATAAATGTGTAAGGGAGGTTAATCAAATTCCTAATGAAGAATAAATCAATGCCAAATATGAAAAAGGATAAATTTTGGCTATGTAAATAAGCACCCTTAGGTGTGAAAGGGGCTAATCATCTTGACTGGGTCAACTTTGACCACATCTGCAACGTTGTACTGGAGGAGTGCTCAACAATAAAGCACAACGTAATTCTAGTTGGAGATCTCTTGTGTGAAAAGGATGAGTCCATTGAAGGTGGTTTAGGGTTTTGCACACTCATCTTATAAAAGGAAGGGGAAGGCAGCATGAGGGGGTTGTTGAGGATATGATCTTTGATATATTGTCTATTTAGACCATATAGCTTTCTTTGGCTGTTTAGCCTAGATTTCAAATGTTGTTTAGCATTGGAATTTCCTATTTAGGAGTTCCTCCTCTTCCCATTGAGTAGCTCTTGGGAGAGTTTGTATTGCAAGGTCCACTATCTGGCTTGAAGGCCAAGCCTCTCCTTTCAATTACAGCTCAGATCCTGTTGAGTTTTTGGTTGTCTTTGCAAGCTACAGCAAGTGGAGATTAGATCTCTTCAGATCTAAGACATTTTAGTGTTCTTTTTCGGTGGAGGAGTCCTCCGCTCTATTAGAGGAAGCGTATTGACTGCATGAGCTTCAGTTCTTGATCTTGGCACGTGGCCATCAGCTATCTATACCCTACATCGCAGTTTCTATTCTAGATTTGCATTATTCTTGTAGTTGGTGTTGCAAGGAGTTTGGATGCACCATTTGGAGAGTTGGTTTCTGAGTGTTGGGGATCCGCCCTTCACTTTGAGATCTATTGGACGAGATCTATACATTGTACTTTTCAGATCTGATCTGCATATTTTGAATACTTCAAAATTTCTGAATCATCCTGCATATCTGCATTCTTAGATCTTAGATCTACTGCTTATGCTTGGTGTAAACCCCAAACTTCCAAGGGGATCTGAAAGAGGAGCCTTTCTAGTGCATTGATCTGATATGGATCTGACTTTTTATGCACACATCTGCTCTAGATCTGACATGTAATCCACAGCAGTTTGCAGCCTAATAAAATAATGTTATTAAGGCAGTTTCAGTCATTCATGTGGTTGCAGCACCCTTTTTGAGCGCATTTCTTCTATATAAATCTTGTATTTTCAGCTATGCATCTCATGGACTTCATTATACATCTATTTTGTTGTTGTAAATACTTTTGAAGGATATTTTATTGGCCTCCTACTCTTTATCTACCGAAACTGCATTATTTTTTGAGCAGTATTCTTGCAGTCCCTTGTTGGGTAGTTTTCAAGCCTTACTAGGTGTGGGAGATATGTTTAACCCACTTAGGAAGATTTGTTTCTGATCTCCTCTTGGATTTGGGTCTTAGATTACCAGATCTAAGGGATCCAAGGGCTGATTTCATATTCTGTAGCAGCCATTTCTGGAAAATGCGTTTTCCAGTCATGCCTTGCTAGCAGTTCCCATTTTGGGATATTACAGTGGTATCAGAGCAGCTATCTTGGCATAGCTTGTGATTTTCTTATCAGAAAGCCAATATGTATTTTCATGGAGAGGAAAGACCAATGAAGGAATGTGGTTACATTGAAGGAACAAAAGAAAAGGGTCAGATCCCTTTAACTGGAAGTTTGCAAATAGAAGAGTTTTTTAAAACTCTTTTACAAGCTTTGAATGAACTGAAAGAAGAAATATGGGGAATGAAGAATGAAATACAAGCAGATATTTTGAGTTTTTCACATGAAGGGAGCCCCACTACTTCATATGATGGGTGTGAGCATTCAGCCACATCATCTGATTTATAACGCTCTATCAGCCACTTTTTCATGAAGAAGAGGAAAAAGAAAGGAGATGTGCCAAAGGGGGAGACTCTTGGTGATTATTTGCAGGAGTATGAGGCTCAATCTAAGGAGTTCAAAGATCAGTTGAACTTCCAAGGGTTTTGAAAGATCAAGGAGGAAGGAAAAAACAAGCAGCATGGTGTGAGTAGATTATTCTTACCTACTTTTGATGGATCACCTAAATGTCCAGCTAGGGCTTGGGTGAAGGAGCTAGACACCTATGTGTAGCAACATCAAGTCTTAGAAAAGGAAGCCATCAAGGTAGCAGCAGTGCATCTTGAGGGTAAGTCTTATGCTTGGTGGTTGTTTGAGTCTTTTTCCTTAAAGAATGAAAATACATCCACCTATGCAAGGTTCATTAAGAGAGTAGTGGAAAGGTTTGGTGAAGTATCTCATGAAACCCCTTCTATGGAGTCTATCAAACCAAATCAAACAAAAATTTTGCATGGATTGGAAGGGTCCTTAATTTCAGTTCCATTTCAGAAGCCCATTAGAGGGGATGGAAACATATATGATGTTTTTCCAAGGGAAAAGCTCCTATTACATGAATATCTTTCTCTTCAAGAGGAAGACATGGAGATTCCTCCTTCAAAAGAAGACCAAGATCTAAGGTCTCTTATTAATTATGAGGCATTTTCAACTATGGAAGAGAACGCTAAAGATGACAATGCAGTCATGACAAGAGCACATCTAAGACCTCATGAAGAGGAAGATGGAGCATTTGCTCGAAGGGGAGAAACTCTTGCACTCTTGCAAGGTGTTACACAGTAGTTTGTCACTGTCCTTGTAATCCCCATCTCGCCCATTGGAGGGTTGTTTCTGTGACCAAAAATAAGTGTCATGCCTTGCAAATACCATCATTGCATCCCTTTCCATGAGGACAACATTCCTTTTGTTGATCATTTCCTGAGCAGACCACTAAAAACACCTATTTTTTCCTTGGCACTGGTAGCCCATTATGACCTTGCGCCAATGAGGAAAATTAACACTGAGCCAGCGCCAGATGGTGCTCTGTCCCATTTACACACCCGCACCAATCTTCTTATGGAAATTTTTTTAAAAAAAGAGGCGAAGTTTCGATTACAACAACTTCGTGGATGAGTCATAGGAAGTGGTTCGACTGAATAACCATGACCTTCCTCCTTTGGTCCCTTGTTTCCACCTTATGGGGAAACCTCCCAAGGGATAAGGCCTCCTTTCCACTATTGTAGGGATCCCAACCTCCTCCTCTCCTCTATAAATATAGCCATCTTCCATTGATGTGCTAGTTGAACAGGCTAAAGATGAAAAGCTGAAGGTTTGAACATGTTCTAGCTGAATTTGTAGGAAGGAAACTATAGTTGGGTAACCTTTGAGAGCCAAACCAAAGAGAGAGAGCTTCGTCCAGATTCCCGACAGGCTTTGTTGAGACACCCTCCACTATTAGCTCTGCCAAAGGAAGATCATAGCGTCAGAGCATATGGTTGCAATCTCCCTTTTGCCATTTATAATATAAGCGACTCTGATTTTGGTTCCATTCATGTGTCCATTTATTTTATGTAATGTAATGAATTATATCCTCTCTGACTGATATATGGTTACATGCTTTAGATGTTACGTTGTATGTTGCTGTTTCTTTGCACGTGTATAGGTTTTCGGACGTGTCGAATGGAAGGATCGTGATCTGTCGAGCAAGGGATGGGAAACATCATCTTTTCTTCAACGACAACTGCGTGGGATTTGAGGTAGGCTAATTATCGCAAGTTTTGTCTTTTTGTAACTAGGAACCAGCGTCATTGCGTGACTTGATTGTTGCTAGACCCGATCTAGGCTAGTAGGGATCGCCTCTATCCGTAGAGGGGATTTACCTCTTCAACAAACTGGCGACTCCACTAGGGAGTCAGTTGGAGCTAGTCCTTCCTCTTTTGGTTGTTTTTGGCTTTTGATTGATTTATTTGCTCTTCTGGTTCACCCTCTTTGGTCTTAGACCCCTTTTTAGCCCTATAGGATTAGATCTGACCTCTACTTTTCCAAAATTTTCATCCTTTCATGGTTGGCTTGATTGGCGCAATTTCCACCCTGACAGTTGCACCCATTGGCGCAAGTTTCCACTTCATCACTTGCGCCATCCCCTGTCTGGCACAGATTACAGCCAAACAGTCGCACCATTTCTTGTAGGTGCTAGGGTTTTCCTTTGTTCGGGAGTTTTTTTGGTCAGTACTTTTGCTTCTAGGTTATTTTTAGATTTTGCTTGAAGTGGTGAGTCTGGTCTTGGTTGGGAGAAATTATTTGTTCTTTTCATTTTTAAGCATTGGCACTTGTTGTCAGTTATGATCAGTTGTGCGAAACTTGTGAGAATATACATAAGCATAAATACGGAAAATACGAAAACCATATTACTTCATTTCATTAATATCAGTAATTTTATGGGGCAAGGAATGGAAGTAAAACTAGCTAGGGCGCTGGTAGCTATCTCTGAGAAGAGATGTGGCGGCTACAGGCCTCTGAACTGAGTTACAATGAGGCTCGAGGGCCTATTTATCATTTAGAAACAATGAGAAATCCTAAACAGCCAAAACCCTAACCCTAGGAGATGAAGCGCCAAAACTATGGGCCCCGTTTGGGTAAATTGGTGTTTCAACTTCCCAGGGGCGTAACTTTGGCATGCGATCTCCGTTTGACGCGTACCATACCTCGTTAGAAAGATCTATCCGAGGACTACAAATTTGGAATGGGCAACATCGGTCCATGGACCCATGTTGCCCTCTGTTTTCCCAAAAAACGTCGTTTAGGGCCTCAAAACGGCTCCGGAAGTTTAGGACCCGAAAAAACTGCTAAAAATAGTAAACTGTGCCGAAACTGAAAAACTGAAATAGACAATGGTGGAGCCCCAAGTGGAATAGGCGGGTGACCACCAATATCCACCTAGATCAAGTTAGCAACCCACGCCAATTGGCCATTGGCGCTAGTTTTGTGAGCAAGTCGCGCCAGTTGGCGCTAGTTTCACCTAGGAAAGTCGTGCTAATTTCAGGGTGCGTGAAAATTGAGATTTTTTCCCTAAATCCTTCACCAGTGTGTCTTTCCCTTCCAGTCTTTTCTCTGTATGAGCATAGATTACATTGCTCATTGTTCAACTGAAAAGTCTTCTTTCTATAATTTCTTGGTGTAAAAGAGAATGAATGCCTTGTTTTGAACTCATGCTTTAGAAGTCCTTTTTGTGCTTGACCTCATATGTCTTGTAGCCTTTTGAGGAATTTCGTTACAAAGTGTTTAAAACAACGATTGCATTCTTAGTGTGGTTTTTCATCCCTTTTGCATTCATTCTTCTGTTAAGGAGTTTTGCGTTCATTTAGTTATTGTCTCAAAGTATTCTTTTCGTTAAAATGCATTAGATCACATTGCATTGAAAAGTATTTTTGAGATTGATCATTGAACTTAGATCACATTGTTTAATGATTGAAAGCTAAAAATCGCATCGAGTGCATTCTCTTTCATTAAAAGCATGCATTAAGTAGATTCTCATTTCATGAAAAAGTGCATTGAGTGCATTCTTATTCTTTCAAAAAATGAAATTGTGCATAGATTACAATTGCATAGTTTTAAAAAAAGAGGATTTTTCATAGATTACATTGCATTATTCGCATCGTTGAATTTTTGATATTACTTTTGGATAGTGAAAGTCATCTAGTTTGGAAAAAGTTTCGTTTTCAGTATTGCTGTATATTGCATAATTGTTTGAAGCTCTTCCCTTAATTAGATATCATTCATCGAATTGAAAGATTTCTTTTCTCATATAGCTGCATTTAGGAGATTGTCAGATGACATGCGGTAGGGCCTTGAAATCGAGACATAATTGAAGATCAACCATAAAATTTACTAAATTAGCCTAAGGCAACATTGAAACATTAACGGAATATCTAGTGGTCTAGGCTAGAGACGTGTTCTGACGTCATTAAACCTAGTAGCTGTCGTTCACCATCTGGCTTTAGACAGCGCTAGTACGAACTTGTGCTCCCCGTACTATCGCGTATATAAAGGGAGACCCCATTAGGTTGCAATACTTTATCCGTAGGAAGCCGATTCTGCTGCCTTTTACCCGTGATACATCGGACACAGCATTTGGGGATATTACCTACACATACGTCAAGTCCTTGGTTGATTTCTCTTACATTTATAACCAAGGTGTATATGGCAGTTCACGGATATCTGGTACACCCATTTGCCTAGATTACCAGAGTAATCATTTTGATCTTTACTGACTCATTAAATTTGAAAATATCATCAAGCGCTTGTCCTTTCCCTCTTGCTCCAAACTCAAAGAGATAGAGTCATCTTTTACTCGTTTCTTGACTCTTAAAATATGAAATGGTAGAGTTTTTGTTTCAATGTTTTAAAAATTAACTGCCCACGAAATATTCCTTGTTAAAGCTAGTTTCCTTAGGGTGTTGTTTTTAGGTCGTTTTCGATGGCAACTTTTCCGGAGTTCACCAACCAAGGAATCCCCTCCGATGGGAATCCTGGTCATTTTCCTCCTTTCAGAAATGTTGGTGCTCCTTATATGGCAACATTGTCCCTTCCTGGGTTAACCGTTGGGTTGCCTGTTTGGTTGTTTTCAACCTCTGTGGTCGTGAATATCCCGGCTATTGTTCAACTAGTTCTTCCACTTGAATAGCATCATGTTGATTCCAAGGTGTACGTCTGCCCTTATTTTCCTATTTATTCATCCTCATCTTCTACTTCGTCTGGTGAAAGTTTGGATTCGAGTAACTAGGTGGCTAAGAAGAATAAGAAGAAGACAAAGAAGAAGAAGTATGATAAGAGAGAGGCTAAGGCTACAGCTATTGCTTCTAAAACATCTGATCTTGATAAACCTTCCAACCCTCCACGGAAATTTAAGTTCCCTTGCATGTTGTGCCAGGGAAACCATCTTCTTCGAGATTGCCCTGGCATTCCCAAGGTGCTCGAAGTATGGTCCAACGGTCGTCCGTCGTTGCCTTTGGCTTCCGGGAGTCAGGTTGGGGGCACGTCTTCAGCTAGTGCTGGTAAAGTTCCTAAGAAGCAGGCTAAGATTTCCAATCCCTATAAGTTGTGTGAAGGGCACCATGCCATTCACCTTTGTCCATACAGGAATGAAGCCAAGAGAGTGTTGGACAACTTTACTTTTTTTGCACCCTGCCTTCCGGCTGGTTACCAGAAACTTTCTTTGAGTCCTTCGCTATTTCATTCAATGATTGGTCAAGAGTCATCCTTGGTCGATCCCACTCCCCCGGAAATTCAAATTCATGAATCCATCCTTGACCAACCATTGGTCATGGGATCGTTTGAGCTGGCCTCGTTTGCGGTGCACCAGGTCTTTTTCGTTGAGAGTGGATCTCACATCCCTCATGTTATTCTTGTTTCTTCAGATTCCTTAGACTTGGAGAAAGATTCTCTTGTCCATATACCCCAAGAAGCTGCTCCTCCGCCTCTCGTGATGGAGGTCCCGAAGGATATCCCTCCCGAATCCATGATGGAGGTCGTGAAGGATGATCCTTCTTCTTCCATAACACAAGGGGGAGACCATCTCGGTTCGATGGTAGCCCCTCCGAGTATTTTGGTCACTTCCTTTGATTGGAGTCGACTTCCAGGATACCGCCTTCTGTCTTATATGCCTTTTCAGATAACAGTACAAACCTTTGATTTGGTCATACCCAGCACCATTATAGATGAAGGCGCGTATGTTAGTATTCTGTCCTTAACTACTTGGCAAGATTTTGGTTCGCCACCTCTTGTGCCTATTACGCAGAATCTGTTAGAATTTAACAGAGGAACTAGTCACCCGTTAGGGATCCTTCCAAAGTTGCCTGTTACTTTGGGAGGGAAAACAGTCCATATGGACGTGATGATTGTTCCTGGCCCCTTGGATTTTAATCTACTCTTGGGCCATGATTATACTTATGCCATGGGAGCGCTTGTCTCTTCCCTCTTTCGTGTGATGTGTTTTCCGCACCATGGTCGGATTGTGACCATCGATCAACTTGCGTTCTTTGGTCTGAATATGGCAAATAGTCCACCATCATCCCTGCCGGATATTTATGCACCATTTGTGTCATCCCCACCTCATGTCAATTATGTGGCTACCTGTCCCGTGCCTACATTCAGTAATAGTGCCATTGTGCATCAGGTGTTGGGGGCATTAGGTCTTGATTTCTGAGATGTTTTTCTCCCATCAGATGCGGAACTCTTGGAATCCATGACTTCTTATTCATCATGATGAGGTCTTCAGAGCAGAGTTCATTTTCTTGTGTCAAGCTCATTAAAAAATGAAACAAGGTGTCCAGAGCAGAGTTCGTTTTCTTGTGTCAAGCTCATTAAAAAATGAAACAAGGTGTCCGAAGCAGAGTTCATTTTCTTGTGTCAAGATCCTTAAAAAATGAAACAAGGTCGGCGGAGCAGAGTTCATTTTCTTGTGTCAAGCTCTTAAAAAATGAAACAAGGTCTTCAGAGCAGAGTTCGTGGTGTCCGGAGCAGAGTTCATTTTCTTGTGTCAATCTCGTTAAAAAATGAAACAAGGTGTCCGGAGTAGAGTTTGTTTTCTTGTGTCAAGCTCCTTAAAAAATGAAACAAGGTCAGCAGAGCAGAGTTCATTTTCTTGTGTCAAGCTCCTTAAAAAATGAAACAAGGTCTTTGGAGCACAGTTCGTTTTCTTGTGTCAAGCTCCTTAAAAAATGAAACAAGGTCGGTGGAGCAGAGTTTGTTTTCTTGTATCAAGCTCCTTAGAAAATGAAACAAGGTCGTCAGAGCAGGGTTCATCTTCTTGTGTCAAGCTCCTTAAAAAATTAAATAAGGTGTTCTAAGGATAGTTCTTTTAATGTGTCAACCTGATTAAAACAATGAAAAACTTTCTTGTTCAATTTGAGTCTTTGATAAGATCTCGTAAAATCACAATCGAGTCTTTCTCTTGATCTTATACTTTGAACCTTCACTCCATTTTCCTTTCATATGGGTTGAAGCTTGGGTGGCATGTACCTCAAATTAAGTAACCGTGCTGGGGGCATGCAAACATTTCAAGCATAGTTTATTTCCGTTTCAAGCTTGTGTAAAAATGAAACCGGTTTCAAGCATAGTTTATATTTGTTTCAAGCTTGTGTAAAAATGAAACCAAATTCAAGCAAAGTTTCCTGATTTCAAGCTTGTGTAAAAATGAAACCATTCCCATTTTACCTCTCTTGATTGCCATTTTATCAGCCTCTTTTTTCCAGATGAGCCTTGGTTTTCTCACCCCATCATCACTATCTGCTTGGCCGATCATATGCCTTCACTTGGTTGTTTTACCCATTCCTGAGGAACCGTTGCAATGAGTGGTCTTGTTAGACAGCCTCTTGAATTTTACTTATTCTGAGCAGTTCCACCATCACCGGAACCAGTTGCTACCCTTTTTACCACTCATTCCTCCAGGAGGAGTCAACTTTTAGCTCTTTTCTGACTCTCTAAAATTGAAAAGATTGCCGAGATTCTTTTCATTTTGAACTCGTTAAATTGGCTACGAAACGATATCTACACAGTATACATTTACCCCTTTTTCGGGATGGGATAGATTATTTATGAAAAATGAATACCCTAGCCTATCGCGACTAGGAGGCTCTCTCAGATATAGTTTTCTACCTTTTCGGGTTTGAGAGACTATCTATGAAAAGGGACTGTTGGATTTTTATTTTCTGTTGTCTTTTCAAACTCTCTAAACATGAAAATATGTCGAGTTCTTCCTTTGTCAGACTCGTTAAAACCTGATGACATCAGACTCCGTCGTTACGACGTTACTCGAGTTCCTCCTTCCTAGGGCTCGTTAAATGTACTAGGTTGGATTTGTCCAAAGAACAAACTTATATCGCAAGCATATGTTATCCCCTTCAAGCTTGTTTCCAAAAATAATTGGGGTACTCGCCAGAAATAGTGGGGAAAAATGGAACCAGTATCACCGTCGTGTCAACAGTATGTCACTCTTGAACATGGCACTTGTCTGCATTTGTGTCAGGTTGGGGACATCTCATCTCATTTTATGCTTGCCTCCATGGGTTTGGGTAATCCTTTTTGACCTCTCATCTGCTCTTTTTCACGTCATCATGACCTCAGATCCTTTGATGTCAAATACTGCCAAATCCATTGTCGTGTTGCCAATATGTTCAAGAGAAGTTAGCCTCTGCAGTTTTTCAACCTCCCTCTGATTCTCTACTGATCTTGATTCACAAACATCATGTTCGTCTGTCTCGCGTCGATGATGTGGGAAACACTATGGCCCACCTTCGATTAAGGTCACTTCCTGTCGACTTCAGCTCATTATCCAGGAAGCTGATCTAGATACTCCTTTCTGGTACCTTGGAGCCCGCATGCCTCAATGGCAGCTTCTTTGCATTCGACGCAAGGTTTTCATTATTGGCCTTCGATCAGATGATTTTGTGGGTGTTCGACGCCAACTCACTGTTCACATTCCGTGTATTGTACCTATAGTACCTTGAGGGCCATCCTCATTATTGGTGGTTTCTCTCGCATCTATTAACGACTTTCATTATTGGCTGGTAATCAGACGATGTTCTTGAATGTTCGACTTCAGCTCACTTATTCACATGCTCGGAATTGTACTATGTTCGGGTTGAGATGGAGCGCAAGACCCTGGATTTTTTCTAATGAAATCTAGGCTGCAGATTCTTTGTGGATTATCATGATTAGTTACATGACTCATTTGATTGAATGGTTGCAACCATACCTGAGTCTACTTGTTGATCCTTTTTTGCTGGATGGCTACATCCATACCTTGGATCCTGATTATTGTACACTCTATGATGGATGGTTGCGCCCATACCACATATCATGTATCAGAGATATCAGTTGTATTTGTATTTGTAGTTATTTCGATGGTAATTTTTTCAGTTGGGCGCATTCTCATAAAGCATTTCACCCCTTCCTCTCTCTCGGACCTCATGCTTTAGGGGGCATCTATTACATAGTAATTTTTCACTGTCCCTACAATCCCCATCTCGCCCATTGGAGGGTCATTTTTGTGACCAATAAGCAGTGTCATGCCTTGAAAATACCATCATTGCATTCCTTTCCATGAGGAAAAAATTCCTTTTGTTGATCATTTCCTGAGTACAGCAGTAAAAACACCTGTTTTTGCCTTGGCGTTGGTAGCCCGTTATGCCCTCGCGCTAATGAGGAAAATTAACAATGAGCTCGTGCCAGCTGGCACTCTATCCCAGTTATGCACCTGCGCCAATCTTCTTATGGAAATTAAAAAAAAAGAGAGGCAAAGTTCAACTACAACAACTTCGTGGATGAGTCATAGGAAGTGGTTCGACTGAATAACCACGACCTTCCTCCTTTGGTCTCTTGTTTCCACCTTATGGGGAAACCTCCCAAGGGATAAGGCCTCCCTTCCACTATTGTATGGATCCCAACCTCCTCCTCTCCTCTATAAATATAGCCATCTTCCATTTATGTGCTATTTGAACAGGCTACAGCTGAAAGGCTGAAGGTTTGAACATGTTCTAGCTAAACTTCTAAGAAGGAAACTATAGCTGGGTAACCTTTGAGAGCCAAGCCAAAGAGAGAGAGCTTCGTCCAGATTCCCGACAGGCTTTTTTGAGAGACGCTCCACTGTCAGCTTTGCCAAAGGAAGATCATAGCGACAAAGCATATGGTTGTAATCTCCCTTTTGTCATTTATAATATAAGAAACTCTGATTTTGGTTCCATTTATGTGTTCATTTCTTTTATGTGATGCAATGAATTATATCCTCTCTGACTAATATATGGTTACATGCTTTAGATTTTACGTTGTATTTTGTTGTTTCCTTGCACGTGTATAGGTGTTCGGATGTGTCGAATGGAAGGATCGTGATCTGTCGAGCAAGGGATGGGAAACATCATCTTTTCTTCAACGACAACTGCGTGGGATTTGAGGTAGGCTACTTATCGCAAGTTTTGTTCTTTTGTAACTATGAACCACCGTCATTGCATGACTTGATTGTTGCTAGACCCGATCTGGGCTAGTATGGATCGCCTCTGTCCGCAGAGGGGATTTACCTCTTCAACACAAGGAGTTCCAAGGAATCTCACATATAGAGATTGTGGCACAATCCATGTGCAGCATGTGCCATCACCATCTAATGTTGAGATCATGAATATAGAATAAGGAGAAGAGGAGGGAAACAATCTCATGATGAGGAGAAAATACCCCTCTTTGTTTCAGAATTTTGATGCACAAAGAAGGCAAGAGGATCTATCCAAGAAATGCAAGGAAAAATCTGTCCACATACATACACATCATGCTCTATGCCTTGATGTCTCTTTACATGGAGGCATTCCACAGGGGAGACCTCCTGATGGGAGGAAAACTAAAGTGTTCTCTCAACTATGGGCAACATATGCTTAATTGGCTAAGGAGGGAGCTTTGGGAGAGACTAGCACAGTGCAGAGAATCTTCCATGGATTCAAAGAAGAGATAAGCAATTTTCTGAATTGGACATTGCAATATCCCACTTAGTTATTTGCGCTGAAGAAGGAGAATTCAGGAGTCTATGATGGCATGGACATGATGTCATATGGAAACTCCATATCGTTGGGGAAACCAATGATATTTTCATTCAAAAGAGAGATTTCTGAAAATGACAAGAGGATATCAACACTCTTGCATGCATGGGCCACATTGAGGAAGTTTTGGAATACAAGGACTTTCCAAGGGGAGGTTGACTTCCATCTACTTCAATGTTTTCTTGAGAAAGATCAGCTGCAAAGGAGGCAGCAAGAGGAAGTTGATAATACTCCAACATGTGACTTTGACATCAAGCATGTCAAGGATGAGAGCCATACTATGACAGGGGCTGCATTTCAAATTTCTACAGTGCTTTCATTGTTGGGGAGCCTAGATCCTTATTGGGATTCTAAAATTTTGATGGAATACTCCAAGGACCTCTTCACATGTAATGTTCTTGATGTGCAAGTGATATATGGGAGGTATAAAGTAGTTGAGGGAGTCATTTATTGCCATGATCAGATCTATTTGGTCAGAGACTCCAAGCTTAAGGGGAAACTAATTAATGCAACCTATGAGATCCTTCTTTTAAAACCCACTAGTTTCATTAAATCATATCATACTATCTTAGATGGATTCATGTGGGAAAACTTCAACGAGAATATGCACTCTCATATGAGGAAGTGCATGGATCATTTTTTGGTTGAGGAGGAACATAGCTCTTGGGAAGAGTTATCATTACCACCTCCTTATACAAGGAGTGTGAGAAGGAGCTCATCCATGAGTTACCTTGCTGATTTGAAACAATTGTATGATAAACATTTTATTTATTAATCTCATGATGTATTTATTACATACTTTCATTTCCTTAACACTCATGTGCAAGTCTTGGCCCCAAGAGGGGGCACTTTTTCTTATGGGCTTCATGAGCCACATTGGGCCATGAAAGATGGTGATGTTGGTCATTACTTGGGAGATATTGGAGAGATGATGTACTCTTCATGGTGTGATTCATTAACACCAACCATCATACACCTTCTCCAAGCATGCAAGGAGGATGGGGCAACAAACAAGTGTTGGGGAAAACACTTGTCATATCATATTCTATGGCAGTTAGGAGTAAAACTGCGTTGGTTGCACATGAGGGACCATTTTCCTTCTCCTTTATTGAATATGGAAGCTAGCATGACCTTAATTATGATCCCATATGCTGAAGATGTTCTTATATTTGTTAGGGACATGGTTGGAGGAGAGACATATATGTTGGATGTGTCCTTGGGGAAAGACATTTCCTGCATTTTTTGCACTACATGTTCTAAGGGGAGCATGGGAAACTATATGGCCACTTTAGTAGATCACTTGTTTCTTTATGATGTGGACCATATGATTGATTGGAGCACTTGGGGCATGCCTCTCATGAGCAATTGAGAGGAGCTCTACTATGATTTACCAAACTGGGAGGTGATTCATTTCATTTGGATGATAGCATGGAGGTGGGAATCCTTCATTGATGATGAAATTCCCCATGTTTTTCATCACTTCTATCTTGAATAGGCCATTGATCAGCAAGGAAGTTTCCATATAGACCTTCCTTCCTTTCATGATGAGAGCCATTTGGTTTATCTACCAAAGGCCAACATGCACACTTAGGGGGACCCATTGGGAGACATAATTATTGCAGAAAATCTGAAGCAATGGTGGAGACTGTTGAATGAGGAGGCCTCAAGAAGGAGAGGGGAGATTTTAAATCACCCTTGTAGTTGCTTTAGGGCAAGCAACATCTGGGAGCGGAAGACTTTAATATTCCTAAATTAGCATGCATCTAATAGGGATATTAATTTTTCTTTGAAAATCTGTTTAGATGAATGAATGTGTAAGGGAGGTTAATCAAACTCCTAATGAAGAATAAATCAATGCCAAATATGAAAAAGGTTAAATCTTTGCTATGTAAATAAGCACCCTTAGGTGTGAAAGGGGCTAATCATCTTGACTGGGTCAACTTTGACCACATCTACAATGTTGTATTGGAGGAGTGCTCATCAATAAGGCACAACGTAATTCTAGTTGGAGATCTCTTGTGTGAAAAGGATGACTCCATTGAAGGTGGTTTAGGGTTTTGCACACTCTCATCTTATAAAAGGAAGGGGAAGGAAGCATGAGGGGGTTGTTGAGGATATGATCTTTGATATATTGTCTGTTTAGACCATATAGCTTTCTTTGGTTGTTTAGCCTAGATTGAAAATGTTGTTTAGCATTGGAATTTTCTATTTAGGAGTTCCTCCTCTTCCCATTGAGTAACTCTTGGGAGATTTTTTATTGCAAGGTCCACTATCTAGCTTGAAGGCGAAGCTTCTCCTTTCAATTACAATGCAGATCCTGTTGAGGGTTTGGTTGTCTTTGCAAGCTGCAGCAAGTGGAGATTAGATCTCTTCAGATCTAAGACATTTCACTGCTCTTTTTCAGTGGAGGAGTCCTCTGCTCTGTTGGAGGAAGTGTATTGGAGTTTATGAGCTTTATTTCTTGATCTTGGCATGTGGCCATCAACTATCTATACCCTACAGTGCAGTTTCTATTCCAGATATGATTTATTCTTGTAGGTGGTGTTGCAGGGAGTTTGGGTGCACCATTTGGAGAGATGGTTTCTGAGTGTCGGGGATCTACCCTTCACTTTGAGATCTATTGGAGGAGATATACACATTTTACTTTTCAGATCTAATCTTCATATTCTGAATAATTCAGAATTTCTGAATCATCCTGTAGATCTGCATTCTTAGATCTCAGATCTACTGCTTATGCTTGGTGTAAACCCCAAAGTTCCAAGGGGATCTGAAAGAGGAGCCTTTCTAGTGCATGGATCTGATATGGATTTGAATTTTTATGCATAGATCTACTCTAGATCTGACATGTAATCCACAGTAGTTTGCAGCCTAATAAAATAATGTTGTTAAGGTAGTTTCAGTTATTCATGTGGTTGAAGCACCTCTTTTGAGGGCATTTCTTCTGTATAAGTCTTTTATTTTCAACTATGCATCTCATGGACTTCATTATACATATATTTTTATTCTATAAATAATTTTGAAGGATATTTTATTGGCCTCCTACTCTTGCTCTACTGAAACTGCGTTTTTTTCTGAGCACTATTGTTGCAGTCCCTTGTTGGGTGGTTTTCTAGCCTTACTAGGTGTGGGAGATCTATTTAACCCACCTAGGAAGATTTGTTTCTGACCTCCTCTTGGATTTGCGTCTTAGATTACTAGATCTAAGAGATCCAAGGGCTGATTTCATATTCTATAGCAGTGATTCCTGGAAAATGCATTTTCCTGTCATGCCTTGCTAGTAGTTCCCATTTTTGGATATTACATATTTGTATCAAGGACTCTACTCAAGTTAGTATCTATTATGAAATTTTGAAGGTTGATAGCCAAAAGGGAAATACCCTATGTTTGAAGGCCTTGTATCCCTTTTTGACTAAGCTCCTAGTCATGACTCACAACTGCTATGTGACTAGGAGTTGAGGCTAAGCACTCCAATTCTCAATAATTTGTAACTCATTCTTCATATAATTCACAAATCTTAAAAGGGATTAAACTTCAAGTTTGCTATACACTCAACCTAAATATTAATAGTTCGATGCACAATCGATCATAGGAAATTAACCAATATCTCTCTATCCTCTAATGAACATGTTGGAATCTATTACTATCAAGATTTTTTGGGAAATATCTTTAGAGGACTCTTTTTAAGGTTGATAGATCGATCACCCAAATCCCCTTGGTCAGAAATTTGGTCAAACCCTATCACTAGAGGCTAGGGCCAAATCCATAATCCCAAAATATTTAAGATTTATGATAAATCCTTTCAATCCAATTATTATAATGGCTAAAATTTAACTCTGATAGGGAAAATAATTCGCCTAATTACTTTTGAAGATACAAGGTCCTCATAATCCAAAAAATCATGCATAATCACTTATCCACACCCATATTAAAAATATTTTAGTTCCAAGGATATCAAAGAGGTTTTTTCTAATAATTCCCCCCATTTGAGGTCTTCAAACATTTTCATCCTAACTAGTTCAAGAGTTATTGAATAGAATCCACAATTCTTTTCCCCATATGTTCTGTGAGTACTCTTTCCCCTAGAATCTTACCTTTACCTCCCATTGCATATCATACACAAGAATATCTAATCATTTTAGCAAACCTAGAGACTCTCTTTTATCTAATAATAGATCATGGATGTTAGCCATAACAAGGACCAAAATTTTATCAATTCCAAGCATAAGTGAACAATTCAATTCATGTCCATAGTCATGAGATCACATCATAAAGGAACATTAATTATTAACTAATAGGAATATTAATAATATACAACCATTATAGCTATATCTATTATTTCACATCATAACTAGGCATGACATAGATCATACCATTTATTCGACATAAAATCACATAAATATATGATTTTCATCAATCATCATTTTGTTCTCATTCACATGAATTACATTACATAGATGAAGTGTGCACGGGTAGTTATTTGATATAGTTCATTATTTGTCTAAAACTCATGAAGGGTGATCCAAGTCCCACCTCACCATAGGCTTAGCTACACTATAGTCTTTCCAATAGCTGCCCACCCCGAGCTAGACAATGGAGCCATGGGGGAGGTTCTAATTTATCATTATAGGGTGAATTCATGAATTCCATTCTCCTTTATAAAATAAATCTCATCCATTCTCTTATGATCACATTAAACCAAGAGTTTACCTAGTTGTTTAGGTGGTTTCTTAGTTTCTCTTTTTAGAAAGTACCCAAAGGGAAATTCTCTCCCATACCATCGATGGTACAAGGATGAAGGTTTCTCTCCTTAATACACACATAAGTTAATATGACGTAATTTGACCTATTATTCCTATTCTCAGTGTGGCCACAATAGTCCTGAATAACACAAAGAGAGCCTTCAATGAGGAACTCTTCTTGAGCTGCTCTGCAATCGAAGAGGAACTCACTACGTAAATATCTGACCCAATTATACACGACGTATTTGTCCCACTCTACTGCCAAGGATATGACCGATGAAGAAGCCTCCTCTCCGCAGCTCTTTATCCTAATTTTCCCCACTAAAATGTCTACATAAAAGCACACAGATATATCATAAATGGATTTAATTGAATAACCCTCGGTTCCCAGCACCAAACTAAAATATTTCTTCATCTATTTTGCGAGCTTCTTGTCCTGATCATTTCCCACAAATGCTTTCGCGGGGTCCAATCCGAGACAAGGAAGGGAGGTAATCTTCCTTATGAGCATCACTTCAATAGGTATCTTCTTCCCTAGCGACAAACAATCGTCGTGCACTAATGCTAGTAGTTGGCGCACACAATAGTGTTAATAAAAATTTTCTCGAAGTGTGGAACATCCAAAATTTTCAGTATCCTAGCCTCCTAGATGTCAGTCACCCATTTCATTGGCTCCAATCTTGTTACTCCACCTTCATAGATTTCTTGATGTAGATACCTGCTAGGCTCAAACTACAATTATTTACTTCGATCAGTGAAGTCACAGTCCTCCATATGCAGCTCGAGCACTTTGGCTAATAACTCCCCTTGAATTGGCACTTCCTCTGGAATAAAAGGCATAAAGACCCTGTATTTCACTGCATGTAGATCCTTAGTAGGCCACTTAGTGTTCAACTTCTAGGAGGAATATATTGAGGCAACCTAGAGATAGGTTTGAACTCCTCGAAATCGATTTCGTCTGGTGCTACTTCTTCATCGTTATATTTTATCACCATAGCCTTATTTTGGCGATATTGGGCCCCCTTACTCTATTGTTCCTTAGGAATATTATTTCCAAGTGAAAACTTTAACACTAGGTTCTTTGGATTGGTATATAGAGCCATGCCTGAAGTGGTCTACTTCCCGGGCAACCTTGATTGTGTGGTTGAGCCCTACCTTGATCAATTATTCTCTAAATGCTTCGAAATTGTAATATAGCATGCAATAGCTTGCTTTACACACTTGCAGACACCAACTCTCACTTCGAAATACTAGCATGTAAAGTGTTTGAATGGGGATTAGGATCCTTGATTTATAGCTAAATTCAAATTCAAACTCCAAAATATCCTTAATATACTCCTCATAAATGTCTATTTGGAGGTAGATCTGCCCATATATGTTAATTAAATGCA
This sequence comes from Pinus albicaulis, assembly GCA_034641835.2. NCBI lineage: Eukaryota > Viridiplantae > Streptophyta > Pinopsida > Pinales > Pinaceae > Pinus > Pinus albicaulis. The sequence goes on along the minus strand of CM076582.1, from coordinate 844,907,265 downwards.
TCCCTCCCACTCCATTTAATGGCCAAGTCATTGTCCAGTCAACTATTATTGTTTGAACGATCACTTTTTGGATGAACTCTGCTAGACTCACCCCTTTGGAAAAGTCCTACCTCCCTTGGCGTATTTCTCTCCAGTTGCGCTCACTTTCATTATGCCGCACGATACTTATACTTCGAAGCAACCACCATTTCTTATTAGACGTGGAGCCCTCTCTCCACACTATTGAGAGAGAGAGTGAGACTCGCGAAGCTAAAGCATTGAGCACAACCAAGAACCCATCCCATTGAGGGAGATAGGTAACATTTACTTGTTTCCTTCACCAGGTCTTAAGTAAGACAGAAATCATTCTTTAATCTTGTCTTTTCTGTTGGCTACTTCGAGTTAGTTTTGCATTAGTTCTTATTTATTTTTGTTGTTTAACTTCTTTTTCTGCACAGATCTAGGTTTTTGCAGGATTTCTTCTCATTGTCTATTTCATATCTAAAGGGTTGAACAACCACTCTTGTTTTTAGGGCTATTCGACACCCATAGCTAAAGTAGGATCTTTTCATACACCTTCAATAAGATTTTACACTAACAAATGGTGACTCCACTGTTGTGATTCAGATTCCTGTGTGACTAGAAGCTTCAGCAACAAGGGTTTTTCTTTAGCTATTTTTAGTCTCTTGATGTTTTTTTCGAACCTTTTTCCCTAATTTAGTCAAAATTCTAAATTCTGGATGTTTTTCTGGTGTTTTCTGTAAGTAACAGGTATCAACTGTGCCAAAGATGACAATTTTTTTACAACCTACCACCCAAGAAGCAAGGAGCAGGAAATTGTGTTTTTTTTTTCCCAAATAGTGTGATTTCCCCTTGAAATTGCACTTATCTACTCAAAAAGTGTGTGCTCACCTATTTTCAGGTCAGTAATTGCGATATGGAATCCTTTTCTGAGTTTTTTCTGCAACTGTCAAGGTTTGCGGAGAGCACCTTTTTGGGTTGTCTAACCTTTGTTTTAGCCCATGTTAGGCCTCGATATGATCGGTTTGTCTCCTTGAAGTAGAACCAAGCCCCCTATGGTTTTAGTACACTTCCACCTTTTTAGGAGGAGTTAAGATGAGTAGGGTAGTCTAAGATTTGTTGTGTTTACATCCATTATTTCATGGTTTGATCCATCATTTTTATAGATCCTTAAGATAGGTTATTGTTACATCCAAAACTCCCTATTGAGTTTTTTTTGGTATTTCCCTTAGGGACCACTTGTTTGCCCTCGATTTTTCACCTTTAGACTTATCTTTTGTAGAATTTTCCCCTCTTCTTTCTTGTTTTTTTCTATGTCATTTCCACTAGTATTAAGTCATTAGATCCTAGTCTCTCAAACATTCGATCTCTTGCACTTTTTAGTGTATTTTGAGTCAATTTCACCCCCATTTTGTATGGTTGTTTAAGGGCATTTTTTGGGTTTGGATTTATGCATGATTAGTTGTTCATTTTACTTTCATTTTAGTTTCATTTACAAATTCTCAAACTTTTTATTTTTCTTTAAATAACCATCTAAGCTTAATTAAAATAAACACACGGCTTGCACACACTCACACCTAAAGTGAAGAGTGTTTGGTTTACACCACCAAGCCAATACATAAACATCATAATTAATTAATTGGCCTCACGGATCCTTTGTTTATCACTCTTCAAAATTTTCATGTCATTCGTGACTTGCCATCATTACACCCACAAGGCGATTATTGCAGAGACTCCAAGTTGATATTTACCCTCATTTTCCATAAGGACGTCTCACACCCCCCCTTAGGGTCTGTGTTAGTCCTCCCCCGAGTCCCCATTCTCACTCTGGTTCTTCTAGTTCATCTAGTTCTTCCTCTGATTCCACTTCTTCTCAACCTCATACAACCACCATGTCAGGCGGAAATGTAGGTGCACGAGGCCAACTAGGTGGTGGCTCTGCTCCTAATACTGAAGTCACTTGTAGTGGAACCACTATAGGAATCAGCCTGACTACTCCTTTGCTACATTTTATGGTGGGTTTAAGCCTTCCCAATTTTAGCATGTTAGTCACTGAACCCATACTCCACAATGCATGTTGGCCAGCTATGCCAACTGAGCTTCCTTCTGACATTACTAAGTTTGAAGGAAACAATGGATAGGAGCCCACTAATCATGTCCACTCCTTTTATATGTGGTTTTCATCTAATTCCATCACCGATGACTCCATTTTCCTTCGGTTATTCCAACGCATGCTCACTCGAGAAGTTGCAAAGTGGTATGTTGATCAGACCACCGTATCTCATACCACTTTTGTGACCCTTGCTAAAAAAATTCTGTCATATTTATATTTACCCCTCCGTTATGATCCCGATACCGAGTTTTTTACCTCATCTCATTAATCTTCTACCACCTGCCTTTCTAACCATGTCTGAGAATGACCTAGAATAAGGAGCTTGTGTAGAGCTCCTACATTCGATGAGTGTGTCTATATGGATTGTTTTCTTAGAAAGCTCTTAGCCCCCATAGATAAATATGCTCTCTTGGCTGCATTAAAATATGACTTGATCTGTGCCCAGACTGGTTATGTTTATACCGTTTTACAAGATATTCCTAGACCTGGTGGTGCCAATGCACTAGGGGAATCTCATGCCACCGACAGTATTGTTTGATCTCTTTCGCATCCATATGCTCCTCCTCACATGATTTATGGTTACCCCCATGGTTCCTCCAACACCTGCACCCCTCTAAGAAACTTGTATCGTAGTCAAATCACACCTTACACGTTTACCCAACCCCATCAATTGATGTCACGGCCAAAACTTTCTCAAACTATTTACCCAAAATTTTCCACGTCTCCTTTCTATCCTTATGCACATCCAAACCTTGCATCCCCTCAGGCATCAGTTCTTCTGCCTCCCGTGCCTTCTCAACCTCTGCCACAGCAGCCACCACCTCCTCAAGGTTATGTGTATGCTCAACAGAGCGTGACTAATCCCCCAAATTCCATGAAAAATAATAATGGGAAAGGAAACCAAAACCAACAAGCGCAGGGTAACAAGGGTCACCAAGGTAATCAACAGAATGCGCCCCAAGGGAACCAGCCTAACACCGCAAACTAGGAACAGGGCGATCAGACCAAGTAGAACAAGACCCTTCATACAAATAAACCTTGTTCATGTCTGTGTGTATATGGCCATTATACTCATGATTGTCCCATTTTACCCCATATGTACCAATTGTGGGAAGCCCAAAAAACATCCAATGGACATCAACCCACTATGTCGCTTCCTCCAAACACTGCACTAGCTCAACCGGTTATGTTCACTAATATTTTCCCTCAGCAATGATATGTTTCTTCCCAACCACCTCAAATTCAGGCCTCTCCTCAACCTTAGTAGCCTGGTACCCCTGATTACCAAATTCTCAAGATGAATTTTGATGAGGTCAATACCGTTGATGTCAACATTCAGACCTAGTCGCGCCCATATCACCACCAATCAGCTATGTCTACAACCAAGTCCCAAACTAAATTATCCACAAAGTCCATTCTCACACCAAATTTTCCCTTAGAGATACCTCAACCTAACAAATAGGTCATTCCCAAGATCCCCAAAGGACCATTACACCGAAATTATGCTTATTCTAAAGTTTCCCACACTTACAACACAATACATGACTTGGCATAGTCTCCTGCTCCCATGTCAATGCTGGAAGTTCTCCAGACATGCCCATCACAAAGAAAAGCTCTTCTATATTCTCTGGGCGCTATGGATCCTTCAAATGATCACGTGATCATATTTGATGTTGATAAGTGAGAACATCCCCCTTTACCCTCATCTGTTGCCTTCCAAATACTAGTCAAGATCTGTAATGCTCATGCCCAGTGATGTATCATAGACAACGGCGCATCCACCTGTGTGATGTCCACCTCTATTTGGAAGAAACTTGGGTCCCCTAAACTTTCCCCATCCACTGTCACTTTGCATGCTTGGGATGGTCACACTTCCCAACCCCTCGGCATGTTCCACAATTGTCCTGTTACACTTGCGAGAAAGATTTTTTTTATTGACATAGAAGTAATTGATTCCCCCTTCGATTGTAATATCCTCTTGGGTCGTAGATACACATATTCTATGTTAGCTATTGCATCTGCGGTTCACTGTAAGATGTTATTCCCCCACAATGGAAAGATCATCACCATCTATCAACTGACATATTACGAACTGAAGTCTCACACCTCCCATGAGTCCATCATACCTTCAGTGGTCGATAAGCAATCAGTCACCCCTCTCACTAGTGTCACACCAGGAGTCTATAAATATTCCTCACTACTTGGTGCATTCCTTGGTCCACCTCCTCCCATTTCTGAGCCCAGCTCATTGAGTGTTTGCATGTTTCAAGAATTTCAGGCTAGCCAAAAGTGACCCAGTATGACTAGCGAGAAGCCAATGCCTTCGCAGCCTGCTGTTGTTCACTCGACACAGCCATCAATACCATCTCCTCAAGGTACTTCTCCTTTTGCTGGTGTCTCTCCCAATATTTTTCAACTAGGCATAGTTCCCCCAAGTATTAACCATCTGGGATCCGTTCCACCAGGCCATTACCCTTTAGGTTAGATACCATTTTTAGCTACCCCATATGGATTCTTTTCTGTGCCTATTATCGCTACATTGAGTTTACCAAATTTAATCTCGGGGAGCCCATTTTGGTACATTGATCCCCTAGCAAACACTCCACCAGGTCGACCTAAACCATATGACACTTTGACCTCGGTTCAATCGATCGCCATGACCCCACCCTTTGCTTCTGTTCCACAACCACCTCAATCGGAATCTAATCTTGTTGCAAAAGCATCCAGTGAGGGGGGGAAAGAAAAAAATAAGGAACATAATGATAAGGCTCCCCAAACAAATCTAGCTCCACCTAAGCCTCCAAAGCCTACACCTTGGTGCACTTTGTGTGATGTTTTCAGGAATGCCACCAATAACTATCCTGAACTTCCTCATATCAAACATATGGTCAATGAAATGTTTCCTAAATCTGACATCTTGGAGGTCCATGCACTACAAGAAAAAAGGAAATTGGTGAGGGGTGAAAAATGTCACGATAAGCTCATTGGTGATCGTCAAAAGAGCCTTTGTCACCAAAACCTGAACGTCAACAAAGGTGGAGTCCCAGAAAGTATAGGTGTTGTGGTGACATTTGAGGTTCATCACCAATAATGATTTATAATGATGGATAGTGACTGTCACCATTTGATATGAGAAATGGTGATGGACAATAGCCTCAGTCACCAAAAAACTAAACGTCACCAAAGGTGGTGTCACCAAAAGTATGTGTTGTGGTGACATTCAAGGTCCATCATGAATATTGATTATAATGATGGATAGTGACCATCACCGTTTCATATGAACAACAACGATTTATTGTGATGGACCTTTTATGGCCATCACTATTGGTGCATATATATGGCAATGTTCGTTGATCGCCACCATTTCATATTTGGTGAGGGTTAAAAAAGTCATGGTAAACTCATTGGTCACTTGAAGATCCATCACGAATAATGATTATAATGAAAAACAACGACCCTCACCATTTCATATCAACAACAACGATTTATAGTGACGGACCTTTCATGGTCGTCACTATTGATGCATATATATGGTGGCGTTCGTTGACCATCACCATTTCATATTTTGATGAGGGTCAAAAAATGCCATCATAAGCTCATTGGTGATGGTCAAAAGAGCCTTTGTCACCAAACATTGATTGCCGCCATTCCATATGAATATGAGGGCACGATGGAACCACCAACCTCCTGCTTGTAAAGAAAGTTCTCTTCCATTGAAATATTACCCTTTAAATAATTAGTCTTTTAAAAATGATATCCTGAAGCTTTATAGATTGTAAATTCTACAATATTCAATAAATTAAAGTCTTGACAATATTTTACTAGACAAGAAAAACATCATCAAAGTTGCAGGTCCCTACCTAATGGTTATGGAAGTTATGAAAAGTGGGTGGAGAGAAAAATATTTACATATAAGAGATGTAATACGTTCAGTTGAATACTCAATTAGAATTGAAACTCTAATTATCGCCTACAAATGACCTATAACTTGCAAATGCACCATATACTGCAAAGGAAATTCCATAAGTGTGTAGCATATGGAAGAAGAGCATTGATGAAGACAGATGCAATATGTTACAGGTTGAATGAAATAAAAATATCAAGGTTGTTGTTATGTGACTTTTTATAATTGGGACCTTTGTCTTTCCTTTATCACGTAAATATTCAAATTATAAATTTTAGATATCTGGATGATATCTAAAATTTTGTGCAAATGTAACACGGATCTCCAAGGAACCATAGGGAAAACAAAATCAATATATATATATATATATATATATATATATATATATATATATATATATATTAATGTCTTTTTACCATCCAAGGTTTTTAATTTTTGGGATCATAAATTTGATTTCTGGTTTTAAAATTCCTGATTAGGTAGCTAATCTAGTTCTAATAACATTTGTAAGGATCTAGTCACATATTATAAATAAATTTTGTAATTGATAATATCAAATATTTTTTTTTTGAAGATATTACAACGATTAGATAATCTAGCATATTATATATATTGTTAATATAGAACAAATAAGATAAGAAAAAATTTTAATAATATTTTTTACAAAAATGGGAATGGCCTCACAGGCCACAAGTACATGCTTATATTTTTAGGGTTACACATAGAAAGAGACACACAAAAATGTAATAATATCCAATGAACATCACATAAGATATTATTTTAGGCATCCACTAATAACTCTTTGACCAAAAATGGAATTTGTTCCCTATAAGTGCCCACTGACCCAACAAATCCTTTGACAAGATATCACCATTGGAATATTTGGAGGAAATTTTAAGAATTCCATGAATCACTGGGCCCTTGATGAACCCCAATGAACCCCCTAGGAACCATGCTAGAAGATGGTTATTTAGAAGGCATGTGGAATGCATCTGGGCCACAAGTCTCAAATAACAAAAGCTTATATGTCAAATATCAACTTGATGTATGTAAGGGATACTCAATGCAAGATTGTTTCTTTTGAGGGTACTTTATGTTCAATTTATACAAACTATGTCTCTTATTTATTTTGTAGGGTTCAACATTTTTGAAGTGCATTGACGAATTAATTAGTAGCTTTGTTACAAGATCTGCCACCTCTATGTGCAGCTCCAAAAATTCAATATAGATCCAGATATGTTGGATTTTTCCCAGGATATGTCATGAAAAAATACCCCTGAAGATGGAAACAGATCAGAGGCTATGATACAGATACTGTGGAGAATGAAATGGACAATCAATTTGAAATAGATCTGAAAATATTCTAAAATTATAGACACACAGACATGTAATGACATCCAATGAATATCAAATAAGATATGATTTTTAAGCATTCACTCACCACTCTCTCACCACCAATGGAATTTGTTTTCTGTAAGAACCCACTGACCCAATAAATCCTTTTACAAGATATCACCAGTAGAATGTTCGAAGGCAATGTTAAGAATTCAATAAATAATTTGGACGTTCATGAACCCTAATGAAGCCCTGGGAACCATGATTGAAACGGGTTATTTAGAAGGCATGTGGGATGGATTTGAGCCCCAAGTATCAAATAAAAAAAACTTAGATATCAAATATCAATTTGATGTATGTATGGGATACTCAACGTATGAATGTTTCTTTTGAGGGTAGTTTCATTCTCAATTTATACCAAGTATGTGTCTTCTTTATTTTGTAGGGTTCAACGATTTAGAAGTGCATTGATGAGTTAATTAGTAGCTCTGTTACAGGATCTTCCACCTCTGTGTGCATTTCCACAAATTCAATCCAGATATGGATTTGTTAAATTCTTCCCAAGATCTGTCATGAAAGCATACCCCTACAGAAGGAAACATATCAGAGGCCATGAGACAAATCCTGTGGAGAATGAAATGGATCCTAAATTTGAAATGAGTCCTGAAAATTCGAGTGATTTTTTGACCCACTGATCACCAAAAAATAAATTTTTATTAAAATATTCAAAACTATGGACTCCTAAATCATTAATAGTATAAATTGCATTCCTAGTCAAGCTCTGATCTACCCTTAAGTCAAGACCAACTCTTGAGTTCTGGTATCAAGGTTTTTCTCTCAAGGTTTATTTTATTGTCATGGTCAAGTTATGTTGTCAATGTCTTATCCATCCTTATCTACTATGTTGTTGTTCACTTCAGTGACATTGTTATTTAGTCCCATCATAGCCTTCAAGAAAATAACTTTATTCACTTCTGATATGGACATGTGGATATGGCTCAGAAGAGCACTCTTATTATTTGCTACATGGTCTCATTCAAATGGTCTTCAAAATTATCAATAATTAATAATAAACAAATTATCAGTTATGGTTCATAGATGGCTAATATCAATATGCATGAGAACTCCCTTTTTTATTTTGTTAACCGATCATGTAATTCCTAAATGGTTTTGATTATTGACTATTTTTATATTTATTATAAAAATATAAATAATAAATATTTTTGTATTTTTGTAATTGTTTCCTTGTCATAAATGGATCCAATGTCTTCAAAAATATGGTGGATCAATATTCATATTTTCGTAACTTAAATTGGTAGATGGGGTAAATTGACAAAATATATGTTAAACAATATGAGGTGGACATACCCTCAATGCTCGCACACTAAAAATATTTGTAAAAGCATGTTCAGTGGACAATTTTGTATATATTATGTTGTACTATGATTTTTTATATTGCATGTATGACATAGAAAATTTTCAACTAAAACAATATAACACTTATACTTTTGTGAAATTCCAAGGAAAATAGCAAGTGTTCCTCTAGAGTATGTTTCCTCCAACACCTAGTCAGAAAATATATCCTTGATATCACATGGGTAAATCCATCCACATATACTTTAGGTTTACTTTGGAAATCATGTGGAATGATTTGGTCCTAAAATTGAGGACACTATACACAATTTCTTATTCCAAAATAAATATGAATAGTAATTATTATAATATTTCCATATAATTTGTTTATTTTGGAAAGCATACTAAGTTTTTGGTCTTGCACTTGAGCACCTTATAAATAATTTTCATTCCAAAAGACTTATGCATCGTAAGTATCAATATCTTTCCAAAGAAATCAGAATACTACTTATTTAAAGTTATGGCAACAAACATAATTCTATAAACAAAATATCTAAGCACACATACTTTAATATTCCCAGATGGGGAAGAAACAACACAACGCACTAAAAACATATTTTTCAAAAATATATGCAATAATAGTTAAATTCAGCCCATCGATCCATTCATTTATACATTATAGCAGCCAAATACAAAAGGAGATTTGAAAAAAATCATGGTAGCTTAGTTAAACAAGCCTCCCAAGCCATAATAGCCCAAAATCGTGCAAAAAGAGGGGTTTCTACCATGAATAAAAGTTGGAATACCCTAACAACATTATTTTATTACTCCTAAAATATCATTAGATTTTAAATCAGATCTATAGCTTCTATGTGCATAAAAAATTATATCTATATCATATCCATGCACTAAACCAGCTTCTCTAATTGACCCCCTTGGGGTTTTCAGCAAAACACAAAGTACAAAGTGTAGATCTAATATCTAAGACTTCATATCTATTGAAAATTACAGATCTAGAAAGTGTGGTTGATATCGTATGATCAATAAAGTGATCTCCTCCAATATATCTCCAAAGTGAAGGGAATATCCACAAAACTTAGAAAATCAACTCTCCAAATGGTGTGCTGAACCACCCTGCAACTGCGCCTTCAGAAATTATGCAAATCTGGGTCCATACTATGCTGTAGGGATAAAAATGTAGTTGGCCTGATGCCAAGATCTAGAAATGAGGTTCAATTCCTTCAATAGTGTCCTCCCAATGAAGTGTAATCCTCCTCCACTGGAAATGAGCACTGAGATGGCCTAGATCTAGAGATCTAGTCTCCAGTTGTTGCAGCTTACTGAAAAAACCAAACCCTCAATAGGATCTATGCTGTCAAAGAAAGGTGAAGCTTGGCCTTAATCTAGATAGTGGACAATATGGTGCAAGACTCTTCCAAGAGCTCCTCAATGGAAGAAGTGGGATTCCCGATCAGGAACACCCAATGCTAGACAACATTTAATCTCAACATTCAAAAAATCATAATCATCAGCTAACCCCATATGGCTTCCATCCTCTTCCTTATAAAAAATGTGAGCATTCTCACCTTGGGTCCCACTCATTAGGGTTTCCTTCATTATGCAGTTAATCTCCCTCCAAAACTGCGTTGTCCCATAAACAATGACACTCCTCCATAATAGCGTTGTTTGATTTGCTCAACCTTGACTTGATCTCCATGCAATTTCTTCTTCCACACTCAAGGTGGATTTATTATAACTATCTATACTAATCCATATTCCCACTAATTTATCTCTATTAATGATCCACTCCCTCCATACTAGCTTTGTTGACTTCGTCAAACTTGACCTTGTCCACATCCATTAGCCCTTGTTCACACATGAAGGTGCTTTATCCAGCTATGAATATGATCATTTTTCACAAAAAGAGGGATTTTTATGTCTACTGAAGAGATTTATGGGCCTCCCTACCCATTTATTCATCAAACTATTTGTTAAGAAAAAAATTAATACTCCAATTAGTTGTATGCTAATTTAGGAATATTACAGTGGTCCCCTCCCAAATGTTGCTTGTCCTTAAGAAACTGCAAGGATAGAACTGAAGAGCCTCTCTTTTTCCTCCTGTAGCATCATCAAGTGATAATTTCCCCAAAATAACAAGATTCTTTCTCATCAATATATTCTTAAGTTGTTCCTCCCATGTGTATAAGTATGCCTTTGGTGAAAAATCCAAATGGCTCGCATCATGAAAAAAAAGTGGGATATCCATGGAAATAGCTATATGTGATCTAGAGGCCTTTTTGAGGCATGGAATCTGAGATATATTGGGAACCATCATCCCCATGTGAAGCCTCCATCTCCAAGATATCATCCACAAAAAATGAGCCACCCTCCAACGTGGTAACTCCTGAAATATCTCCTGCACCTTAGGTTCTTGCAAAGAAGGTGGGCTGCATAGCTTAATATGATGGATCAAAATGTCCATCCCACGTTGTCTCTCTCTCCACTTATGATAGGTGTAGAGTTGTTGTTGAATATGGGCTGCAATAATGTTGCCTTCATGGAGAAAAAAGGCAATAGGATCCTCAAAGACCCACTCTTCGGTTCTTTCCCAAATCATCCCATATAAAATGAATATGACATTATCATCATATGGAACCCAAATGAGGGAAATACTGAAGGTTTTACATAGTTCTAGAAAGTACCAACAGTTTCTCAAGGAATCATAGCAGATTTTTACCAACTGCAGTTTCAGAATATGATATGGCAATTTGTCTTCAAACAATTTGCTAGTTATGCATGTTATCTCATCTACTAGTAAATAGTCAATGGCATTGTATATAAACTAATAATATAGGAAATAGTAAAACACTTGCCCAAATACATACAAGAAATGGCTCTCTCCATCGTAGATGTTGGTCCCAAGATGACCATGAAGCCCAAATAGAGGCTTGCCCTCTTGTGGAGCAATGCACTGTATATTGATGGTAAGAGAAGGAAAATACTATGCTAGATAATCAATAAGTGAAAAAACACAATTCTTATCATATAATGAGAGAAATATGATAATAAGATCCATGAATAAGCCCCCCATGGGGGTATGCCATACTCTCACGAAGAGGGATAAAGTATGTGCCGCATGTAGATATTTCTTCTTATGCTTGGAAATCTAATTCAAGAAGATCATATCATGGGAATAGATGTCTCCATCCACTACTCCATCACTCTCATCACCTTCTTTCCCATCAAGTGCATCATATGTGCAGTGATCCTGGGGACACTCCATAAACAAACCCAAGTTCCCAGGTGACAACGTTGTTGGCCTTTGTGACCAGGCTCCTGTCATCTCATAGCTCCATCCTTTGAAATCCCACATGTCAAAGCCATCAATCATAATGCTGCTATATATGGGAGATTCCTTCCCAAGTGGAAGTACCTACTGATCCTCCAAGGCTAAGGAGTAGCCCCTTTGCACCATGATAGTGCCATCTCCTACTCCTGCAACATCATGCAAAGTATGGGATAATATTAGCTCATAATCTGTCAAGAACAACCAAAGCAACAACAACTCTTGTTGCCTCCCCACACCATCACCATATAAATCATGGAGCAACAACATGATAGTTGATATGAAAGATATCATATCACCCCAATACACCCAAACTTCTTGCTGCCATATGATGTAAGTGCCATGCGAAGTTCCATCCACCAACCAACTCTTTAAATTATAATGTGTCATATGATGACCAAATTCTTTCATGAGAAACCAACAAGTTCTTGCCTCTTGCTGCCCAGTGTCATAAATCTGCAAGTGGTTTCTCAACCTCTTGCTCATCAACATCACCCATCCAACCAATGGTGAATGTTTACCATCATGTCCAAAAGTGGCATCCCTCCAATGGAGAATACCATCTTCCCAAATCATATTTCTGTCTTTGTATTTCATGGGATGTTGAAATGCAATCCCCTTGAGATCTCCAAATGAAGACCACTCCTCAATGACCAAGTAGATCCCATAAAGATCCAAATAAGGTGTAGGAAAAAAAGTATCATCAAAATATGAAGTTCTCACCAAGAAGTATCTATTATTATAATGTAATATGTTGTCCATCATAATATGTCCTTCATAAACCATCTACCTATCCTCCTCTTTACGTGTAGAAAGGCCATTGGAATGCTCCAATAATGGTTGGGCCCCCAACTCATCACTCCTGCTCAATGACAGCGTTGTTGATCTCCATAATGGTGCATCTGCTTTCTTAAGATAATACTTAATGTTGAACACATAGTTTTTCATGGCATGGTTTAGGACAATACTCATCCCATCCTCCAAAAATCTACACTCCAACCCCAAGAGTTGTGTGCAGCTCAAGAATGATACACTACGATGACTGTATATCTTCTCCTTGAACAATTTAAGGTTACTTAGTGCAGTGATAGTCTACTGCTCCAAATCAGAAATGTACTTTAACCCTAGGTCATGCAATGGTACATTCCCACAATCCTCCATATGATGTGCTGAAGTAACAGAAAATGGAAAAATGTGCATACCTTGGTAAATCTTGGGAAAATATTGTACTGATACAAGGGTTCCTTCCTCCAGTGTGATGGCTTCCCCAACTACTGATGATGATGGTTGTTATTATATGGTTGCATCAGCGTTGGTACAAGTCTCCTCTTCCTCATGCATCTCCAGAATAGTGCATGGGACTCTAGATGTTAAGAGATCAAGACCATCTTGCAAAGATGCAAGGGTTCTTTCTCCTGATGCAAGTGCTCTTGCAGCAACTGGTGGTGAAGGCTTCCTCTCCTCTGATTTCTTCTTGTAAAAATTTTTGATCAACCTTTGAGTAAAATCTGCAAATTCAGTCACCCTTGCATGACTCAAATGGCTAAACCAACAAATATTTGCTTCACCCTCAAGGTGTAGCCCTCTCAACAACTTCTTTCTCTACTACTGGATGTAGCAGGAAAAGTGCATCCAACCTCATTCCGCGAGCCCTTTTTGTGCATGTGGATGACCCATAAAAAGTAGAAAATAGAAATCTATTACCCTCTTTTCTTCTATTGCTACAAGGTCTCCTTTCTTCTTTGAGCTGAATGAACTGTGGGAGAGTTAGATTCTCCTTGAAAGATCTAGGTTGAGACTTTTATTCTATAAGATAGTCACTTATAATCTCATTATCTAAGTTCCCTCCATCTTCATGCCTCTTCTCTTCAAAAGAAAAGGGCATAGAATGTTTCTTTGGAGCTCTATGCAATACCAGATCTTCTTTTTGCTGATAGGAAGTACATGGACCTTCCTCATCATGAAAACCTAATGTGGTTTCACTTCTTTTCTCCATTCTTCTTTGCTTGAACTCCTTGGTGAGGTCCTTCTTAGATATGAAAAGATATGAGATGAAACTCATTCCTTCCATAATTTTGATCTATTTCTCCTTCTTATAACATATTGGCCGAAAAATCACAAGCTGAGCCAAGATTATGCTCTGATACCACTGTAATATTCCCAAATGGGGAAGCAACAACATAATGCACTAAAAACACATTTTTAAGAAATATATGCAATAGTATTTAAATGCGGCTCATGGATCCATTCATTTATACATTATAGTAGCCAAATACAAAAGGAGATCTTAACAACTAATGGTAGCTTAGTTAAACAAGCCTCCCAAGCCATAATAGCCCAAAAATCATGCAAAAAGAGGGGCCGCAACCACGAATAAAAGCTGGAATACCCTGAAAGCATTATTTTATTACTCCTGCAATAGAAGTAGATTGTACATAAGATATAGAGCTGCTATTTGCATAAAAAATTAGATCTATATAATATCCATGCACTAAACCAACTCCTCTAATGGACCCCCATGGGGTTTTCAGCAAAACACCAAGTACAAAGTGTAGATCTGAGATCTAAGACTGCAGATCTACTGAAAAAATATAAATCTGGAAAGTGTGGCTGATCTAATATTATCAATAAATTGATATCCTCTAATATATCTCCAAAGTGAAGGGCAGATCCCCAACACTTTGAAAATCAGCTCTCCAAATGGTGTGTTGAACCACCCTGCAACTGCACCTTCAAAAATTACCTAGATCTGGGTCTATACTGCGCTGTAGGAATCAAAATATAGTTGGCCTAATGCCAAGATTTGGAAATGAGGCTCAATGTCTTCAATACTATCCTCACAATGAAGTGTAATCCTCCTCCATTGGAAATGAGCATTGAGATGGCCTAGATCTAGAGATCTATTCTCCACTTGTTGCAGCTTGCTAAAACAACCAAACCCTCAACAAGATCTGCGCTTTCAAAGAAAGGTGAAGCTTGGCCTTAAGGCAGATAGTGGACAATATGGTGCAAGACTCCTCCAAGAGATCCTTAATGGAAGAGGTGGGATTCCCGATCAGGAACACCTAATGGTAAAAAAAAATCAATCTCAGCTAAATAGCTAGAGAAAGGTATATGTCTAAACATACCAAATATTCAGAAAATCATAATCATCAGCTAACCCCATATGGCTTCCATCCTCTTCCATATAAACAATGTGAGCCTTCTCACCTTGGGTCCCACTCATTAGGGTTTCCTTCATCATGCAGTTAATCTCCCTCCAAAACTACACTGTCCCATAATCAATGCCACTCCTCCATAACAACGCTATTTGATTTGGTCAACCTTGACTTGATCTCCATGCAATTTCTTCTTCCACACTCAAGGTGGCTTTATTCTAACTATCTAGACTGATCCATATTCCCACTAGGTTATCTCTATTAATGATCCACTCCTTCCACACTAGCTTTGTTGACTTGGTCAAACTTGACCTTGTCCACATGCATTAGCCCTTGTTCACACATGAAGGTGCTTTATCCAGCTATGAATATGATCCCTTTTCACAATAAGAGGGATTTTTATGTCTACTAAAGAGATTTATGGGCCTCCCTACCCATTTATTCATTTAACTATCTGTTAAGAGAAAAATTAATATTCCAATTAGCTACATGCTAATTTAGGAATATTACACATAGCCAAAGGATTCAAGAAGTTATGTTATTTGTGCTTCTATGAATTAATATGGTAAGCCACCAACAAATATTCGATCAGGTTCCTCAACTCCTCCAACAAAAATGCCACAAATATATAAGTTAGCAGTGTTATATTAGGATTTATCATTGTAAAATATCTATATGTCACATATGCGAGTATCATTTTTATATAGGACTAGAAACAAAACAAGCACACAAGCAAAATAAAAAATTTCACTTCTTAGTCACTAATATACAAATGTTGCATTACATTACTTACACGGGTGTAAGACCAACAACACCTAAATTAAGGTGGGGATTGGGTTGGCTAGGGCCGAGGGTTGTTGCGGATGAGGGACTGTATTCACTTGGTCTCTTCACTCTCACAGAAATTCCCTATGAAATTCAATGATAATAATAAGAAAATTAACAAAATCAACTGATCAGTTCATTAAATTGGTGGAAAGGAATTTTCTACTATTGTACAACTGAGTAAGACTCTTTTTTAAACTTACATAGAATGGTAATTGGAGCATAAGTATAGAATAATGTACCTCAAACATGATACCATCAAGAGTGATTGTAATGTTGGCCTCTTCAACTGTGCACATCTCCAAAAACGCAATCTTATTTTCATGATTGATATAGACATTAATAACAACATCACCTACTTGCAAATAGAATTTTCAGTTCCATTCTCTAGATTTTAGGATAATGATGTAAAAAATGCAACTTAAAATACTTCCTTATAATCCATACATGCCCAGTAGTGTTTCCACCTATAGCAGCCTTAACCTCACTAAAATATGTAGCAATTATCTAGAAATAAAACTATGAGGAAAAGAAATATTCAATTCACCATTAAAAAGATGCATGGGAGTAACTACCTTCTACACCACTTCAACATCAGTTTTAAAGTTCTAGGCTTATTTAGACAGTTAACATTATCTGTACTTTTATATTACCCTGCCAAAAAATACCCTTTCTAAACATGAAAACCTCCATCAATCTTTTGATTCAGGTGGAGATTTAATAGATGGATCATCGGTGCAATTAAGAACACACATATAGAATTTTTGTATTATAAAACATCATGAATTTGGGAGACTTGTATCAATTGTTGTGAAAGGAGTGTGTTGAACACATTTTAAGTTTATAAAATTTTTAAATTTTTTAAGTAATGAGTTGCACTAAACACTCATTATTGAGTATATACAATTCAATAAAGCAATAGATAACAAATGAAAAATTTCAAGACAAATTCTACAACTTATTGAAATTATAACTTTAAAATTTATATGGTTGTTAATTAGCTTATTAGAAACATATCAAGAATTGTTCCAAAATAGCACAAAATTTTACCTGCTCATTGGCCACTAGAGTAAGACCACCAACATATACTTGATGTGCATTACTAGTTGCCTATATCAAGACCAAGAAATTAATAGGTTATTCCTAAGAACTCATCCAGATATTGTGCGAAATCAAAATAATCCAACCTCAATGAAACCAAATCCATCATATGTTTCCTATTCTAGAGTGGTAGAATATATTGACAAATTCCATGCTTCTAATAATAAAACAACTCTGCAATCTCCGCCAATATATAAACTAGGTTCCAAAATTATTACATTGAAAATGCTTACTAATGTTTTGTCTTATTTTGAAGGGAAGTATGCATGTTTAAAATTCTTTTCCTTAATACCTGCTCAATTTCATAAATGGAAATATATTATGGAGCTGAAAAACTAGAAATATAGTAAGATCATAAACCCAAAATCCATCCACTGCTCCATATATATCATCATAAAACTCTTGTTATCTAATGAAAATCACAAGTTTAACCCTCATACAAAACTAGGAATGTAAAATGGGAAGGGACAAGACTATTAATGAAACATCCCCATAAAATACTTTAATTATTTAACCCCTAAAGTGGGTAGAACTTATCGCCTTTCCATTGGAATTTTGATACACATGAAATTTTTGACAAGTTGGAATAGCTTGGGCTCCTCTATTATGGCCTCAAGATACATACCAGAGCTAATGAATTTGAAGAAAAAAATAATTTTCGTAGATGTATATCAGAACATTTACTAGCTTTGATCAGCTCCAGATTGGTAGATTCTAAATTATTGTTGAAAAATTCTCTCCACTACAAGAATTTTTCCTTTAAGTGTGGAAACTATTTCAAATATGGACACCTTGCTCATTCTTTTATGAACAAAAACTAGTCATCATAGTTTAGAAATATTTGGGGAAGCAACATCCTAAAGACCCTACTTCTGCAAGAAAAAAATGCAGAACTGATTTTTTTTACTCGAAGTCATGTTCCCTTAACTAGAAGACCGGATTGTGGTGCTTCAATAATGTACACACATCATTGTTTTTTATTCCAATGATAAAATCACTTTATATCATAGGAGCATTAGAACCCAAGCGTGGATTTTATCATTGGAATAAAAAACAATGATGTGTGTACATTATTGAAATTGCCAGGTTACCATCCCCTGTTATCAATGCTATTTAAAGAAACCTCCATCCAGATACTTCGGGGAAAATTTGTCACCTTTTTCTTAGAGGAAAAAAGGTACATAATTAAAGAAATAGATATGAATTTATAATAAAACTAAAACATAGTTTAATTGTTTTATCCAATGTAATGGTGAATTGTATCATATACTTTTGCACTACCACATATTTTCATATTCCACTGTTCCCAAGTTATAATTTCAACTCAGTGAATTAACCTAGAGCAATATATAACCCACATATAAGAAAAAAAACACCATCTCTCTTCAGCAACCTCTAACGAACCATACATTTCTATATCATAGATTGCAATATAGGATCTCACTTCAATATTAGGCTACAATACAAGTCCCACAAGCCACCTTGATCTAAGTAAAAATTCCTAAAATTAATATAATGTCGATGGGTATTTGTTCACAGGTGAGATTAGGGAAGTGTCAGAATGTAAATAGGTGTTTTGTTCTCTCTGTGGCATGCCTCACCCATGCTGCATGGGTAACAAAGTCATAACACGGGGCTGACAACCCAAGTGAGTTTGATAGAATGGCTACCGCTCATACCTTGAGTCGAAGGGGAAGGAATTGTTCTTAAGATCAAGCCCCTAAGAAATTTCATACGTAAATGACCACATCCAGTTTCTGGAGAAATTTACTCGATGAGCTCATAATGGTGTTCAACATCTGATATGCAATAGAGAAGGCTGGGTTGTTTTTTTATGTTTATAGGAAGCAAAATCTTCCATTGAGATATTAATTTTTAGTTCTTGTTTTCTGGTGCACATATTAAACAAAAGAGGGCCAACATACAACAACACTTGAAGTTCTAGATAACTTTTCTAATATAAAAACAAAAGAGAGATTTCTAATTCATTTGAAATAAAAACACACAAACTTTGGCAAAGTATAGTAGAAAAATATGTAACTCGCATCCTAATATATCCACTATTTATCCTCTCTCACAACATCATCAGGAAACGGTCCTAGGACACCTGACTTTGTTTTAACTCTTTGATGACAATGTTTGGAAAAAATGGTCGATTGGTAGGCATAGAAATTTTCAGGATGGCTTGGATTTTCGATGGCTTCGTCAGTTGCAGCATCAACATCATACTCTCCTCCCTCTTTGCAGTAAGTATGAAGATGGGTTGTGTTTGTGATTTCTTGGTCAATGTAACCAACAACAACATCATACTCTCCTTCCTCTTTTCCCTTTCACGTTCACCATGAGTCGATATTATTTCCCCAATCTCTTTTTCATGGCCATGCAACTGGGATGCCACACCACTTCTGTCAAGCTGAGATTCCTTCCAGACCCTGTACAGAGGTCTGGCTCCTGGTAGAATGTTGTCCAGGATGATTTGTTCACCTTCAATTAGAAAGCTCAAAAACAAGTTCACATGGAGCTGTGAATTGAGCTCAAATTACTCATTCAAGAAGGCTCACAAGCATGTTCAAATGGAGTTGTGTCTTGGGTTTGGATTCCTCATTGTTCAAACACTCCCTTACTATTGGACATGGACCTATTGCTTCGCAACCATTATTGTTTCTTTTATAAGTTTTATTAAATTTTTGAATTTCTCATGTCAAATTTACACGCTTATGTCTAGTTTCCATTGAGAACAAGGAAAATGGTTCTTCAATTTGAAATTCTTTGAAGTCTATGTAGAGAGGTTGGGAGAATTCTCTAAAGGCTCCAACTTTTGTGAGAAATATTCCAAGTTTCAGGTTGGGATTTTCTACTTTGATTTATACGTTCTTGCTATGGGAAATGGCGGTACAAAGCCCAACATCCCACCATTGGTGCCGATTATTTCGATGAATTTGATACCAAAGAGAAGGTTTACAAATCCACCTTCAATTGGTGGATATTTAGTGTGTTTTTGGGAATGTTGTTTGGAGATATTTTTCTAATATAAATCAAAGATCGTGTGGGATTCACTATAGGTTATGTGATTCCCACAGTGAGATTGATTATATCTCTCATAATATTCTTAATTGGTACTCCATTTTATAGACATAATGTTCAGAATGGAAATCCATTCAATCATATTTCTCAGGTAATTGTTGTAGTAGTTTGTAAATGGAAATTTAATGTGCCATTAGATCGACCAAAATTTATAAGGTTGACCTCAAAGATTATGTTTCTAAAGGAATATTCCCCATTTCTCATACTCTGGTTTTGAGGTGAGTTCAACCAGGAGTAATTTTCATTATCAGTTGACTATTTTGTGAATTATGATTAATAGTAGACAAACCTTGGTTGTAATTGTTGAAATCAATCATCATGATTGTTTGAAAGTAAATAGTATTAGTGTCACTGCCATATTTTATGTTATTAGTGTTAGTCTCATTTCTCATATGTTTTTTTTTCTAGTTGATTATATTTATCATATAATAACATAATTAGCATGCTCGATTATTATTATAACATAATTAGTTTCATCCTGATGAAATGCAGTTAGCTTTACCTATTCATTCAAAAGAAATGAATTATTTTTATATCCATGTTTATCCAAACCAATTTTTCCATAACTTCACTGCACTATTATTTAGTCTAATTTTCATTTTCCTACCTTGCAGATATTTGGACAAAGGCGGCAACAAAGGATGGCTCAACTAGTCGGTAGAAGTTGTGTCCTGTAACCCAGGTAGAAGAAACCAAAATTATGCTCAGATTTCTTCTAGTGTGGGTGTTTTTAATGATACCAAGCACCTTGATTTCACATGTAAGCACAATATTAGTAAAGAAAGGAATGAAATTAAACAGACATATGTGTTATCACTTTCAAATCCCTGCAAGCTCACTTACATCGAAGAATGTCCAAATTTAAGTAGAAAGAAAGTTATTTTTCTTTTGTAAGTTCGACTAAACTTTTGAATTTCTCATGTCAAATTTACATGCTTATATCGAGTTTCCATTGAGAGTGAGGCAAATGGTTCTTCAATTTGACATTCTCCGAAGTTAAGTAGACAGAAAGACACATATAGATGGCCACAATGTAGGCATCGACTTGTATAATTAAATAACATGGTCGAGAATAAGATTTAAAAATTAAGATCCTTGAAAATATTCCTAACTTTCTCAAATAAAATTGTTGAGAATAAGAACTAAAAATTAAGGTCCTTGAAAATTTTCCTAACTACATAGTGAATTGTTGCCAATATATACGTTCCTGGATAATATTTTGTTTGAATATGGTGCCCTCCCACCATCTGTCTGTTTGTGCTTTAATTCCTCACTCGTCTCAACCAAATGGGTATGCCACCATTTCTTCCTCAGTTCACAACCTAACCAATCACTGCATTTCTAGCAGATCCTATAACAGCATCGACATCTGGGCCATGGCTTCGATCGAGGGCCAGTGAAAGCGAGGAGGACGAGGAAGGGCTAGCAGAATAAAATATATCATCATGGAAATAAATTCCTACCTGATAGATAGATATCAAAATGTTTCTATCTACCTCAGTCAGATGGATAAGTAAATTAGTTGGTAAATTGAAAAAATACTTCTATTTTATATTGCAATCCGATCATTGTCCCATCACGGAAATTCTAATTATTTAAAATATTCCTAACTCTTGTAAAAGGACATTGTCTCGTCACAATGCATGCAAAATTGAACTCTGCCAAAATACTCAGCATGTGATATGAGATAAATTTATTGAACCCAAATTAAAGTCAGCCGGATTAACTTTTACTATGAATTCAACTAAGCTGAATTAAATTTTACTATGAATTAAACTAAGCCGAATTATCTTTTACTAAAAAATTATTGCCAGAATCGAAATAAAAACAGAACACAGAAAAGTGAGACCTTGCCAAATTCCTTATTAGTCTAACTGAACCCAAATAAAACTACGCCTTATTAACTTTTATATATAAACAGAACATAGAAAATTTATTGCCATATTTGAAATAAAATAGAACATAGAAAAGTTAGACCGTGCCAAAATACTCAACAGTAATTGAAATAACTCAACCCAAATCAAACGATGCCTAATTAAATTTTATATATATAGAGTAACTTTAATTTTATTTTAGAAATCTTATGAATGAAGAATGTGTAACATTAAGATGAACATGGTGCCCGCAAATATGACTTTCACCTTTACATTCTCCCTAAGAGGCATCGATGATAAGCGCCTCATCTACTGAAGACCTCAATAATATCCTTCTCGCTGTTAATTTCCAAGAAGTCCACAATGGAAATACAAGAATCAAAATTTGTGCAGTGCATGTCATTTAATAATATCCTTCTGAGCTCCAGAGTAATTAAAATGACGACAGTAAAAGGACCTTGTCACGTCACAATTGGAATAAACCCCTTGTAAATAGCTATAGGACCTTCTGCCTTGATGGTCTTCATAGTACAGTCAAGGGCTCCAAAATAAGGTGCCAGATCCTGGTAGAACTCATATTTCCTAGTAGTAGTCCAGAACATATGTTGATCTGGGGTGTTCTCTCGTCATTTTTTCAATATTTCCAGCTAAAAAAGCAAACAGAATCCCAATTTCTCTGCAAGATCTTCAAAATGTCACTCAAATTTTCTGCTAGATATCTTCTAGATAAATTGCCTGCACAATACCATGGTAAACTATTTCTGATATGGTGTCTACTGCTTCAGATTTGCAGGAGCATCCTCTCGCATTGTTCTCTCGATTATGCGAGCTTCATAATAGATGGAATCCGAACCCCACATGATCGCTGCCGAACAGATGGAATATGAACCCCACATGATATTCCTCCCTGTTTCTACAAGGTAGATATTGTTTCCTCATAGATAAGGTTGGGAAGTTTGTTATGTGGCTCTAAATATTTCATAGGAAGGCAACCATAAAAACAAGATGTGTGACTTCTGATTCAATACATTCAACTCTTCCTATTAAATAATAAAAAACATGAATCCATAATAAATTGGAGCAAACAAAACTCGATCTATAAAATACAAAGCCCATATATTAAACCCATGGTAGACTCTAATAACATGTAAGGAAACAAGAGAGTTTGACATTTATATGGAAAAAAAATGAAGAACAATAGCCTAACGGGCCTCTCACCTAAGTATTACATTTTTTTCAATAGACAACTAGGGTTTAAGAGTGAAAAGAATTTGTGTCAGGAGACTAAAAACTTGAAAAGAATTAGACAATGGTGTCTTAGCCTCCTTTTCCTCTTCTTTATTGACGCCCTCCATGATATTCTTGGGTGACCCTCGATCAAATATTTGGCCTCTGGTTCACGAGCGGATGACCTTGATTACGACAATTCGGGCGCTTGTCTATAAGTATTATGAAGTTGCGCAAAGAGATGGAGGCTTTAGGGATGGGCCATCGGCCCGAGGGTGGGAATATTGTTTAGATTCATTCTATGGAAAGAAATAACTAGGATTTAATCACCCCTCATCCTTCCCTGGACAAACCTTGCGACACTAGGGAAATGAAAAAAATGATATTTGAAAATTTTTGATATTTTGACCCTAGGAGGGAAATGAAAAAATCGGATATTTGAAATTTTTTGATATTTTGATATGAAATGCATGTTTTTTTGTCACAAAGAAAACATATCTGAAGCATAGAATCCAACTTAGGGGTGAGTGGGGAGGTATGGTAGAGGATCATTTTTTACAAAGTTTTAACATGGAGAAAATTTCAACAAAATTTGAAAAAATATGAATTTATAGAAGTAAATATGTTGATTCATAGAAGGTTGAGTGTATAAGATTAAAGAGTCATCTCATATTTGTGCACCTAGTTTCCTAGATAATTTGTATATCCCTCTAAAGAAATACACTTTTTTGTAGTCTATTTGTGTGTTGAGTGGCTTATAATTCGTAAATTCTCTATTATAATTTCGAGTTTTTTGTCACTCTAGTTTCCTATATATGCAAGGTCTATAATGTACTTAAATAGATTCAATATTATGGAGAAATTTTAATGGGGATTGCATTTGTTATTATTTTTTTGTGTTCACTCTACATTAGAGTTATGTAATACTATGCATGTTATTAGTATATTGGATTACTATTCTACCTATGTGTTTGTATTTGTACTATATTTGGGTGATCTATGTTAGTTTTTATTCATAATGATGTTATTTATAGTGGTTTAAATGGATGCTAATAATATCATAACGGATGTGATCCCCACTAAAATATTTAACATTTTGCACTTTACTTATGGGGAATTACGATATGTGTCTCAAGTGAGACCTTCTTGCCCCCATAAGATGGAACATGTTAGGAAATTAAACAACAATAGGCCATGTTTAGAAACATTCCATTAACCTTGAGTCTATGATAAATAAAACACTCAATAATGGGAAATAATTGTCTGAAATCTTTGAAATATGGTAGATGAGTTAAATTAGGGTTTAATGACCGAGGGTGTTTGGTTTAACTTACAAAATGTCTTCAAGCCACTTGAATATTTTTAACCATGACCCTAAATTCTCCCTAAGATTATTTAGGATGCAAATTATTCTTGGAAATGGGTTGGGAAAGGTATAAGGTGACATTAGGAAGAGGTGCTCGAGGAAAAAAACACATTTTATTTCCTCTTGGGAAAAATGGAAAAAAATATTACTTTTAGGACTTTTTTTGTCTATGTTAATGTATAATTTCTACCCCAAGAGAGATGAAATTTTCACTAAGCCATTATGGTAATTGGAGTAGTTAAATACTACTGTAATATTCCCAAATGGGAAAAGCAGAAATATAGTGCATAAACATGGAAATAACAGTGAAGATCAATGCATAAATATAAGAGACCAACATGTAGCCATTTTATTAATCATAATAGTAGCAATAATTGTAATATAACAGGGCACAAATTATACAACATGAACCAACAAGCCTCCAATATATAAATCCCCTCAATAATGAGGTACTACTACTATACCAAAATGTCGGAAGATAGCTACAGTGCAGTCATAAGAGCACTGCTACAGCATATGAATATAAAAAAGATGAAATGAATGATATATGCCTCAAACGATAATGTACATGAAGATAAAGGCTCTATACAACCTCCAACAAGAAAATCAAGAGGGTTTTTAGAAATACACCAATATAGAAGAAATGAATCAAAGCCATAGGGCCGAAGATTCACTGCAACTACAGAGTTGGAAAGATGTGGCTGATCTGATGTAGAAAAGAATATAGCCTCCTCCAATAGACTCCATAGATGAAAGGTTGATCCCTTCACTGGAAAACCTTCTCCCCAAATGGTGTACTGAAACCACCCCTGCAACTCCTCCCTAAAATAATGAAATCAAAGACTGAAACTATGATGTAGGGGCAAACGATAGTGTGGCCTAGTGCCAAATGCTGCAATAAGGCTCAAAGGCCTTCCTTAATAGCCTCCCAATGGAAGGAAACCTTCCACCACTGAAAAAAACTCATAAATCACCCAAATTTATTCTCCACTGCTGCAACTTGCAACACAGTACAACCCTCTATAGAAATTTCTCTGTAGATGAAAGATGGAGCTTGGACTGATGCTAGAATTTGGAAATGTATTTCAATCACTTCTCTTGAGTATGAATTTGAAGTCCCCTAAGGATGAAGGTGGGATTCCCACTCGGGAACACCCTCTGCTAAACAACACTGCAGTCTTAGCTAAACAACTGAAGGGAGCAAACAAGTCCTAATATACAATATAAAACTAATAATTTACAACATATCCTCTATGGCTTCCATCCCCTTCCTTATATAAGTGGTGAGCTTCCTCACCCTTGGCCCCACTCATTAAATCCACTACTTCCATGCGTGGAGTCTCCCTCCAAAACTGCATTTTCCCTCCATGAATGCCCACTCCTCCATGACAACGTTGTTGATTTGGTCAAAGTTGACCTAGTCTAGATGCTCTAGCCCCTTTTCACACATAAGGGTGCTTTATCAAGCCACTAAAGTGATCTCCATTCACATTAGCAATGATTTTATTCCTACTAAATAGATTTATCGATTGAATACCCTCTTATTCATCAAATTAAGAAGCAAAAAAATAAAAAAAATCCAACTAGCTCATAGCTAATTGGGAATATTACAGTCCTCCCCTCCCAAATGCTGCTTGTCCTCAAGCAAGTGTAAAGGTGAATGTTGCAACTCTTCTCTTCCTTCTTTGGCGACACCTCCATGTGATAAGCTCTCCTCATATACCAAGTGTCTCCCAATCCATCCATCCATGAAATTCTCCTCCCAAGTACTCATGAGATGCAAATGATTCACCTCATAAGGAAGCAAAATACCCAATGTAGAAATCATGGTTTGCCCAATGTTCTCCTCGAAACATGAAGCATAATAAAAATGGAGAATCTCTCTCCCAGTGGGCATGTTCAATCCTTTTATCCTTCCTCGAATCATCCCCATAATAAGAATAAGAACATCATCAACATATGGGATCAAAACCAAGGATATATAAGCTACCATATGTAATAATGGAGGGGGATCATAGTCCCACATGTGGAACCAACGCAGTATATCTCCTGACTGCCTCAAATAATGATATGGTAAGTGTTTTCTCCACCACTTACTTGCTTCCATAGTATTCTCACATGATTTGAGAAGGTGAGAAATGTTTAGTGCCTTTGGAGTGCACCCTGAATGGTATGTCATCTCCCTATATCCTCCTAGGGAGTGGCCATGCTCAGCAATGTTTATGGCCCCAAGTTGACCATGAATTTTATAAGGAACTATGCTCCCGTTTGGAGCAATGACCTGCACATGTTTGGTAGAGGAATGCAAATATTCATCATATAAAGCATTATGCATAAAAACATGATCCTTACCATATGATTTCTTCACACAAATGGAGTGGTCCATAAATGGATCCCCTCTCACTCCGAAAGAGGGAAGAGGTTGTTGTGATAACTACATCAAAGAGTTATGCATATCCTCCATCTCCACATGATCCATGCATCTCCTCAAATGCTGATATATCTCCTCTTGAAAGCCTTCCCAAGTATATCCCTCCATGATGATATGGTATGCCCTCATGGAATAAGTGTGGCTGAAGAGAAAATATTCATGTGCTGCTTGTAGTAACTTCTCCTTGAGCTTGGTTTATCTAGATAATAAAATCATACTATGATAGTAGATGACCCCATCTCTTACTGAATCTCCCTCCTCTAGTAGCTGGTCATCAAGTATCATGCAAGTAAAAATATCCTTGGAATAATCCACCAAAAGCTGGGATTTCCAATAAGGATTTATCCTCCATAGTGACAACGTTGATGATCTATAATATAAAGCATCTGTCATGTGGCTACCCATTTATTTGACACCTCCCATGCCAAAGTTACATACCTGTATGCTGCTATCCTTCCTTTGATCCTCCTCTTGCAGTTGTTCATGCTCAAGTAAAGGTTGAAGCTTTTGGAGGTTAGTCTTCCATGGGAAGCTATCTCCCATCCAAAACTTCCTGAGTTTGGCCAATGTATGCTTGAGTGGCCACCATCCTCTCCAATGTATGGAACATTTCTCCCCAAGTGAGAATAGCTTATGAGCCTCCAAAGTCAAGGAATAGTCTCCTTGCACCATGATGGTGCCATCCTCCATCCCTGTAGCATCCTCTCTCAACACAAGATATGGCGTGAGAGTGGGTAATGATGATAGTGGGATAATGTCTCCCTCTTCCTTGATTTTTCCTAAGACTCTCTGCGTTGTTCCATGAATTCCCAATTTTCCCACTCCTCTTGGATCTATGAGTGGTGCAACATGTTATGAGAAATTTCTCACCAACTCCTAATCAAGTGGCCTCCTAGGTGGAATACCACTAAATAGTAATGTCTCATGGGCCAAATTCATCTACATATTAGATAGGACTGTTAGGTCCTTGTTTCTATTTCATAAATCCAACTCAGTTTTATATGTGGAAGCTTTCTGTGAGGGCTATGTGTGCATGCCCCTAATCATCTAGTACTTGGGTACTCCTATAAATGATGCAAGGGCCCCTCCAATTGGATAAAATGCCCCATTCCCACCTCTTAGTGGTGGTGGATCATCTCCTGCTATCCCAACGTTGTGACCTCCTTCTGATTCTACTTCTTCATCCTCCTCGTCATCTAAAAATACCTCTATATAGTGTGCCTTTCCTGCTGCATACCTATGTCTAGGTGCCCATGATGCTTGGCATGTGAAGAAAAGCTTCCTTCTCCTCAAGTCTCTTCATACATCATCTCTAAGAGTACTTTGTTTTGGATCTCTTTTGAAAAAGGAGCCTTCTCATATTTTCCCTTTGATGGAAAAGTGGGCTTTTGCTGAAATGTTTCATTTGCTTTTGGAAAGGCATCATGTAGATATCTAGCCCTTTCAATGGCATCTTCAAGGGTAGTGGGTTTGGTAGATTTAACCAACCCATGAAGAGGTTCCGCTAGCCCATCAATAAACATATAGACCCTCCCTGCTGCAGATAAATCAGGAACCATAACAGAATGTTTTGGAAATTCAGAAATATAAGTTTCTGGATTACTTGATTGTTTGAGCTTAGCTAGCCCCATGAAAGGTGCCTCCAGATCTCTTCAATAAAACCTCTCCACAAAACTCCTTGTGAACTCAGAATATGTAGTCACATTGGCATGGCCCAATGTATAAAGACAATGAAACCACCAATCATGTGCTTCACCTTCAAGGTGCAGTGCTGCTATTTTGATGGCCTCCATCTCTAGTACTTGGTTCAGCTAGAAGTAGATGTCTATCTTCTCCACCCATGATTTGGCAGTGCATTTTGATGACCCATCAAATTTGGGTAAGAAAAATCTGCCCATAGTTCAGTGTAGATCATGATTATGTATGAATCCTCCACCTCTATTGTGATGTCGGGGTCTCCTATTGTCCTTGATCTGACATAATTCATGAAAATTCAAATGATCCTTGAATATCTGAGATTGAGACTCATACTCCAAAAAATATTCTTCAAGAGTTTCTTGTTCTTGAAAACCTCCATTTCCCACTACTAAGAATTTAGGCATTGTAGAGTGTTGCGAACCCTACTAATTCACTGGCTGATCAACCCAGTGATCGAAGCCTTCACCATGTGGAAACACTTTAGGGGATTATTTGTGTCTATCTATCCTCATCTCATTTATTTCTCTTGCAATTTCTTGCATAGTTTGAAGAAGATGCTTAGGAAACTCCTTCTCCTCATCTTCTGATAAAGGGGTTTTACCCTTGTCCTCATTATCATCTGTATAATCATACTTTAATTTTTTTCTTAGATACCTCTTATCTCTATCTGTGAGAGTATATCCTTCTTCTGATGACATATTGGCCTAATATGCACAAGTTGAGACAAGATTATGTTCTGATACCAGTGTAATATTCCCAAATGGGAAAGAAGGAATATAGTGCATAAACATGGAAATAGCAGTGAAGATCAATGCATAAATATAAGAGACCAACATGGAGCCATTTAATAAATCATAATAGCAGCAAGAAGTGTAATATAATGGGGCACGAATTATACAACATGAACCGACAAGCCTCCAATAGATAAATCCCCTCAATAATGAGGTACTTCTACTATACCAAAATGTCGAAAGATAGCTACAGTGCAGTCATAAGAGCACTGCTACAACATATGAATATAAAAAATATGAAATGGCTGATATATGACTCAAAATATAATGTACATGAAGATCTAGGCTCTATACAACCTCCAATAATAAACCCAAGAGGGTTTTTAGAAATACACCAATATAGAAGAAATAAATCAAAGCCCTAGGGCTGAATATTCACTGCAACTACACAACTGGAAAGATGTGGTAGATCTGATGTAGCAAAAAATATAGCCTCCTCAATAGACTCCCCAGATGAAAGGCTGATCCCTTCACTGGAAAACCTTCTCCCCAAATGGTGTACTGAAACCACCCCTACAACTCCTCCCTAAAATAACACAGTCGAAGACTGAAACTGTGATGTAGGGGTAAATGATAGTGTGTCCTGGTGCCAAATGCTACAATAAGGCTCAAGGGCCTTCCTTACTAGCCTCCCAATGGAAGGAAACCTTCCTCCACTGAAAAACAGCTCAGAAATAACCCAAATGTATTCTCCATTGCTGCAACTTGCAACACAGCACAACCCTCTTCATAAATGGTGTTGTAGATGAAATATGGAGGTTGGCTTGATCCCGGAATGTGGAAATTTAGTGCAATAACTTCTCCTAAGTAGGCACTCGAGGTCCCCAAAGGATGAAGGTGGGATTCCCTCTCGCGAACACCCTGTGCTAAACTACACTGCAGTCTTAGCTAAATAGATGAAGAGAGGAAAAAAGTCTTAATAGACCATGTCCAAATAATAATCTAGAACATATCCTCTATGGATACCATCCCCTTCCTTATATAATTGGTGAGCTTCCTCACCCTTTTCCCCAGTCATTAAAGCCACTACTTCCATGCATGGAGTCTTCCTCCAAAACTGCGTTGTCCCTCCATGAATGCCCACTCCTCCATGACAACGCTATTGATTTGGTCAAAGTTGACCCAATCTACATGCTCCAGCCCATTTTCACACATAAGTGTTCTTTATCAAGCCACTAAAGTGATCTCCATTCACATTAGCAGTAATTTTATTCCTGCTAAGGAGATTTATGGGTCTCCATAACCTCTTATTCAGCAAATTAATAAGAAAAAAGAAAAAATAGTATTCCAACTACATCATAGCTAATTGGGAATATTACAACTACTCAAGTACTGTCTAAGTGGATAGAGGAGGATATGGTATAATTAGCCATATTGGGTTATTAAGCTCCCATTACTCAGCTTGATGTTCTATTTGGGATGAAGGTGGTGTTGTAAGCCAAAGAACTTACAATTACAAAAGTACTAGACTAAGTTTGATATTAGAACAATTGATGACACTTTTAGGTAGAGTATAGTTCTTGAGTGAATCTTCAATGAGTTTAAATCATGTGTTCTAATTGAGATAAATCCTTGCTTGGAGGGAAAAGCATATTTTAAGGTGTACCTAGTAGGGATGAAAAGAAATTTTTTTGTGTGATTTCCCCCCACAATATACCATTCATACAAAAAAAATATTAATATTCCTTATTCTTAGATTGATCATTACTTTAGGAGATGGAGGTATGAACTA
The DNA here is from genome assembly GCA_034641835.2 of Pinus albicaulis. Taxonomy (NCBI): domain Eukaryota; kingdom Viridiplantae; phylum Streptophyta; class Pinopsida; order Pinales; family Pinaceae; genus Pinus; species Pinus albicaulis. Next base: position 844,875,927 of record CM076582.1, on the reverse strand, counting down.
GATTTATCCTAATAGTGGCCAAAAAAGGAATACACTAAAAATTGTCCTTCTTGGTGCAAAGGCATGTTGTTAAAATGTATGCTTCTAGGATTTTGTGTGGATTTGATTAGACAAATTATGTGACAATAAACAATCTAGAAAAAACTTCTATATCAACAATCTTTTTCCAGAGAATAACCATAACCATTTGACCTTCGTTATTGTAAGCATAGAAAATATTTTTTTTACTTCTTAGATGATTACTGAAAACAATTAATTTCCTCATACATAAGTCCTCAGCATAACCATTGAAAGAGTCAAAGCAATGTCTTACAATTTTTGTTGTAGCTAAAGCAATTTCTTCAATAAGGGACCCACTAGGACCTCAATGTACAATTCCTATTGCATCCAAAACCTGGAAAGAAAAAGAAAGAAATGAACACTTGTTATTTAAAGATGAACTTCACTTAAAAAAAAGGTTTAAAAATAGTGAACTTAAGAAAAAATAAATGCATTTCCTCCACAATAATGAAAGGTCATTTCCAACACAATAATTTTAATTTAGTCTAGGTTTTAATGATTTCAAGCCAATGTATGGTTTCACTTCAATATGTAGACAAGTGCAGAGACCATTTCATGAATATATTTTATATTTTTGGTGGTGATTTTTTAAAGCTCTATTAACATTCAACGTTTCTTGACTCAATGAGATGAAAATTTTTCTTTCCTTTGTTTTCCAACTCTAAGTGGATGAGGAAATTAACTATGGGCTAAGTCGCTATTGTGGTCACTAGCGAATCATCTATGAAAACATAGTTTGTTCTCAGTGGTACTACCTTCCAAGATATGGCATTTGATCATCGTAGAGGTATATATATTCTCAATGTTAGAGTCATGTCTACATTGTTTCAAAGGAAAGAGAAAAATAGACGAATTTCAAAAATGGTTTGCAGTCCTTTTTTTTTTTAATTTTGTAATGCTTCTTTTTTATAGATGACCATTTTGCGCAATACAGGGTGCCTTGTGAATATTTATTTCCACGTTAATGTGGACTCAAGTGCTTACTAGATAAGGCTCCTTCTTGAATACGAAAATGGAGATGGTGACCTAAACTAGGTGGGTGCTTTACAAAGTTAATTAATTTCCCATTGTATAGTCTACATTGATTAATGCAGTTATTTTATGCATGGGTTACAAGTTTATATAATAGGTTTGTGTTTCACTTATCTTTACGGAAACCCCAATACATGGAAACCAATGCAACGAAGATGGGGTGCAAATTGGGCTTTAAATAGTGGCCCTATATGTGTTGTGTTTTAAATTTGCCTCACAATCCTCTTAGCAAGGAAAATTCTAAGTATAGATAATGTTATTCTAGAGAATTGGCACTGAAATTATACATACAATACTAATCTCAACTATCAAGCACTGTAACTCTCTTTTCAAAGTCATTTTCATCTTTTCCTCACAATACTTGTTCGTTATCAGTATCTTGTCCATATTTAGCCTTGGACAAAATTTACCAACTAATTAGGGTTACATTCCCAAACAACCTGACTCGTTGATGGTGTTGCATGGTCTTGCCCTGATGGGTTAGTCACCCTATCAAGTGCCCCTTTCAAAGGGACTTGGGCCTAATCTATACAAAATATGATTTTATCACCCTACAAATTGCCCTCAACCAATATTCAAATGGGTCTAACAAAAAAATACTATACCACATCACCCTTCACACAAACTGACAGTTCCACCCATCCACCATGGATCCAACATCCTCGAAAACATACAAAGGCAAAGCCCCTATGAGGGAGCCGCATCAATCCCCCAAACAAGTTTGTGTTCAAAGTTCCTCCCACTAAGGTGTGCTTGATCCAACATACTACTCTTGTGTTACCAGGTGTTCCAACCAAGAAAATTGACAATCGACCACCCTATAATTGACCCATGATCAATTTTGAGGTGAACCCAACTTCTAACTCATTATAGAGTCACACTCTTTGCACACACAAAAAATTTCCATCACCATTGAAAAAATGTCGTTGTGACTCTTCAAAACATTCCAACTAATGTCCAACTAATGTCCAGCTAACAAAACCTAAATAGCAAGAAACTCGGGTGAAAAATCATCAAAACTACATAGAGAAGAAGCATCTGTGAGGGAGACACAAAAATCCCCCAAAACGGGGTTCCTGTTCAAAGTGTCTCCCACTAAAGTGGTGACCTAACATACCATGTCTCATGTGTTAAATTTTCCAAAATTTCATCTTAGTGCTTATGTTAACTCCATCAAGTAAGATTTTTTTTTTGGACTTATCAGGCTTGTTCTATGTTAGTCTTCCTTCAGTAGACAAAAAAAACTCTGAAATTTATGCTTCTTCCTTGAATTTTCATCAAAGATAATTTAGATCATCATCATGGAGAGTTAGGTTGTTATTATCTTGTATCGTAACTTATCTTACAATAACCTCGATCATATTGGCTTAAATTCATATTTGTGCTCAAAATTGAGATTTTCCTAATCTGGGCCTATTTTAGGCTTGTAGTAATAAACCAAGACCCTTGGTCCTTCTCTTATAACAGATGTATTCCGACCCTAGTAGAATAGAGATAATTTTAGACTTTTTTTAGGTATTCTTTTCAATAGGAAGTTTGTTTCCAACCATAGAAAGTTATTCTTACAAACTCAACTTCTGGTGAATACGTCCTTCATAATCTTGACTAGATTTTAGAGACAAATTTGAATTTTGAACCTTGTTCCTAACTCTAATACGATGTTGAAATAAAAATGCATAATATAATTTCTTAACATGATAATTGTTTATATATGTTTTCTCATATATACATTACTTAATTCATTGGGTCATCAACCAATTGTACAAGTTCAAAATAAGACTTGCAACACGGAAGCCTATGGTTGTGATAAGGTGTGGAAAAACTAATTTCAGTGAAAGGGAGAATTTGGTTTGGGCACAACATTGTTTTGCTAATGACTTGGTTGGCTTCCCAAGTTGCAAAAAAAGTAAGGCTATATATATGAGGGTTTGATAACTAGGGAGTGTCAAGGTGTTCCAGGGAATGTAATGTTCCCAAGTAAGGCTAGTTGTCAGGGCATGAGTGCTAAGGCATTCTTGGGAATGCTAATATGTGACAAATAGTGCGAAGGCATGTCAAACATGCTAAGATGTTCCAAGTGTTAAGCCATGCCAAGATGTGCAAAGGTGTGACAATGTGTGTTAGGGACAGTCAAGGAAACAAAATAGATAAACAAGTTAAACTACAAGGAGATGAACACATAAGAGGGTTAATAAGTCATCAATTTACCTTTTTTATGAGGGGCATGCAAGGCACACCAACACTAGGTGTAAGTAGGTGCCAAGTTCCAAGTGTTAGTGGATTCTACGTGCTAAATCTTCCTCTATTGCTTCTCATCTACTTTCAAATAATTGATCTCAGATAACTTTAATATTAAACGATGCAAAAGCATACCAAGTCATATCAATTCATGTCATACATGCTAAGAACTTCCATGTGCTAACATGTGCCAAGTGCCAATGTGTGTGAAGGAGTGTTATGCATGCTATGAAGTGGCAGGGCATGTCGAAAAGTGCTAAGTAGAGACTGCCAATGCAAGCTGAGGAGTGACATGGAGTAGTAGGACAACACAAGGGACAACTAGGTCAAAAAGCATGGAAGTGAATGAATATGAGGGTGTGTCAGGGAGTTGAAATGAGTGCTATCTGTCATGCCAAGGAGGGAGTGAGAATATATTCTAAGAATTCACATACCATCTTGACCACTCACTTCTTACATTTCCCACATCATAGAAAAAATCCTAAAAATGTCATTCTTAAAATCTCTTGTGTAGTTTCCTAATTTCATTCAAGTATAATATCACAATTACTTATGTTAGTAATGGTGTGATAATTTTTCTATTCTCTTAAAGCAACTCTTTCCATACATGCACCCCATCAAACATAAATCATTGAGTGAAAATGAATGGAATTGAATGAATAACAGGGTGTGTTAGGGAGTGTCAGTGAGTGTCAGGTGTGCCAAGGGGGAAGTGACAAGGCACTCTAGAGAATGCTATGGAATTTCAAGAAGTGTGAGGGTGTGCTAACATGTGCAAGATAGTACCAAGGCATGCCAATGCATGCCAAGACATGCCATGTGTTAAGGCATGACAAGATGTTCCAAGTGTTAGGGTATGAAAATGCGTGTCAAGGAGTGTAAGGTGACAAAAGGGAACACCAAGTTAAAATGAAAACAAATGAACACATATGAGGATTAATAATTCAGGACCTTACCTTTTCAAGAGGGTAATTCTAGGCATACCAACACTAGTGCCAATACATGCCAAGGGCTAAGTTTAAGTGTGTCTTAAGTGCCAAATCACCATCTATTACTTATCTATTAATTTTGAATAAGTGATCTCAATTTTTTTTTTTATCTTAAACCATGCCAAAGAATTCTAGGGCATCCAAACCCATGCCGAGAATTTTCAGGTGTCACTAATTTCCAAGAGCCAATATGTGTCATGGAGTTATAGGACATGCTATGGAGTTTCATGTTTGCTAAGGAGGGAGTGACAAGATATGCTAGATATTTCCAAGGCATGCTAGAGTGCTAGGGAAGCATACCAATATGTGCCAAGTGCCAATGTGTGTTGAGTGTTAGCGAGTTCCAGGGAAACCCAAGGGAGAACTATGTAAAAATGCATGGAAATGAATGAATAAGAGTGTGTGACAGGGAGTGTCAGCTAGTTCCAGGTATGATACGGAGGGAGTGACATGGTATGTTAGGTAGTTCTAAGTCATGCTAGTGTGCTAGAGTGACATGTTCCCAAGATGTGCCAAGTTTTAGGGTGTGCCAACACATGCTAGGAAGTGTTAGGGAGTCATAGGGACACACAAGGGAGCACTAGGTGAAAATAATGCATGCAAATGAAAAATTAAGAGATTGTGACAGGAAGTGTCAGTAAGTTCCAATTTTTCTGAGGGAGTGACAAGGTATGCTAGTTAGGGCTAAGGTATGTTATATGTTAGGGAAACATGCCAAGATGTGCTATGTGCTAGGGTGTGCCAATGCATGTCAGGGAGTGTTATGGAGTGACAGGGAAAAACAAGGGAGAAATAGTTTCAAATGCATGTAAATGAATGAATAAGCGTGTGTGATAGGGATTGTTAGAAAATTCTAGGTGTGCTAAGGAGGGAGTGACAATGTACGTTAGGGAGTGCCAAGGAATGCTAGAGTGCTAGGGTGACATGCCAAGATGTGCCAAGTGCTAGGGTGTGCCAATGTGTGTCAGGGACTGTTAAGGAGTGCCACGGAAACATAAGGGAGAAATAGTTAAAAATGCATGTAAATGAACGAATATAGAGTGTGTGATAGGGAGTATCAGCGAGTTCCAACTATGCTAATGATGGAATGAGGTTATATGCTAGGAAATTCCAAGGCTTGCTAGATTTCCAAGGTATGTAAAGGAATGGTAGGGTGTGTCAGGGAGTTTCAAATCATGTAAAGGAATGCAAGGGATGATAACATGTGCCACATAGTGACAACAGATTTTAGACATTCCAGGTGTTATGGCATGTCAAAATGTAAACTATGTTGCTTAGTGTTTTATGGCCACAATTGGACGTGATCCTTGAATTGGAAACTTGTTAAGTAGGATCATTTGATATTGGCCATGAATAGCCTAATATTATTTGTACGCCATTCTTAAGTGAACTAGGAATATTCTAATTGTAGTAAATGAAACGTTGTCAAGTTGTTGTAGTCGAGGCAGGACTTGGTTGGGTTCCCAAGTCTAAAAAAAATAAGGGTAGTTATGAGGACATGACTGTCAAGGAGTGCCAGGGTGTACCAATGAATTAAAAGGTGTTCTAACACATGCCAGTTAGTTTTAATGCATGAAGATTAGTGTTTGGGAGTGTCAAGGAATCACAAGGGATAACAAGTTCAAAGTACATGGAAACGAATGAATAAGAGTGTTTTTTAGAGAGTGTCAGTGAATTCCAGGTGTCCCATGGATGAAGAGCGTTAGTATAATTTCATAATAGGAATTTCAGGAGACAAGCCTATGATTGCGATAAGGGGATGGATGAAGCAGTTTCAGACAAAGGGAGACTTTTTGCTAGACACAACACTATCTTTTCAATGACTTAGTTAGGTTCCCAAGTCACAAAAAAAGTAAGGTTATTTATGAGGGCATGAAAACTAGGGAGTGCCAAGGTGTGCAAGGAATCCCAGGAAGTTATAGCACATGCTAGAAAATTCTAAGGCATGTTAGGCATTCCAACATGTCGTAGGTGCTAGGGTTTGTCACTAAGGCATTCTAGGGAGTTCCAGGGAAATAGAATGGAGTACTAGTTTCAATTGAATGGAAATGAATGAATAAGAGTGTGTGATAGGGAGTCTTATAAGGAGGGATTCAAAAGGTATGCTAGGAAATTCCAAGGCACGATATAGTGCTAGGAAAGCATGCCAAGATGTGCCAAGTTCCAAGGTGTGCCAATGTGTGCCAAGGAGTGTTAGGAGTGCTAGAGAAACACAAGGGAGCACTATGTCATAATGCATGTAAATGAATGAATAAGAGTGTGTGACAAGGAGGTTCAACGAGTTCTAGTTGTGCTAAGGAGGAGTGATTAGGCATGCTTGGCCATGTTAAGGAATGCTAGAGTTTTAGGGCGACATACCTCCAAGATGTTCCAACACGTGCAAGGAAGTGTTAACTAGGAGTGCCAAGGAAACACAAGGGAGAACTACCTCAGAATCCATGGAAATGAACAAATGAGAGTTTGTGGTTAGAATTAGTGAGTTCTAGGTGTGCTAAGGATGGAGTGACAAAATATGCTAGGCAGGGTGAAGGCATGCTAGAGGCCAGGGTGACATGCCAAGATGTCTTAGTTACTAGGGTGTACCAACACGTGCCAAGGAGTGTTAAGGAATGGTATTGAAACAAAAGGGAGAACTAGGTAAAAATGCATGGAAATGAATGAATAATATTTTGTGACTAGGAGTTCCATTGAGCTCTAGGTGTGCTAAGGAGAGAGTGACAAGGTATGCTAGTTAGTGCTAAGGAATTCTAGAGTGCTAGAGTGGCATGTTAAGATGTGACAAGTGTTTGGGTGTGCCAATGCGTGCTAGGGAGTGTTAGGGAGTGTCAAGTAAACACAAGGAAGCACTAGATAAAAATGCATGGAAATTAATTAATAAGAGTGTGCGATAGGGAGTTTCAATGAGTTGTAGGTGTGTTAAGGAGGGAGTGCCAAAAAATTCTAATGTATGTTAAACTACCAAGGCATGTCAGGAAGTTCTAGGGTGTGTTAGAGAGTGTAAACTCATGTCAAGGAATTTAGCGGATGCTAACACATGCCACATAATGCAAAGGCATTTAATACATGTAGGTGTTATGGCATGTCAAGATGTAAACCATGTTGTTTATTTTTTTTACGACCACAGTTGGATGTGATGAACCTTGTCTTGGTAACTTGTTAAGTGGGATCAGTTGATATTGGACATGAGTAGTCTAAGATGAGTTACATGTATTTCTTAGGTGAAAAATGCATATGTTGAATTTCCATGACACATGAGAATCTGGGTTTGGTCTTAGAATCTTTGATGCAAATACACTCAAGTGTCGCAACACATCTACTTTACACAATGAAATCTACAAACATGAGGGAATCAACTAGTGAACATGAAAAAATTTAACCTTTTCAAACCATTCTTTGTTAAATTACAAACTATAATAAAATAGGTTAGAGCTCTCGTACCACAGATCATGGCCCTTTACAGTCACATAGATATAAGGAATACAACTAGGGCTTGGTGTTACTCCTTTGACAACTAGTCTACCTTGAACAAGACAACACTTGGCCGAATTTTTGATGGTGGCCACACATAGCCCTTTCAATCCACATGTCTTGAACACATTTGGAAAGTCATCTTGCCTCCCATTATGCAACTCCTCTATCTGCCTCTATCAATGAAATCAACTCCTTTAGGTTACCGAACTCGGCTCAAAAATGTTTTCCCTCTATCTACCTCTTTTTTCCTTTAAGGTTTGCAACACTTAGGGTTTTCGTTCAGTTTTTCACAACTTCGTTGTGAACAACTCTTTGGTCTGTCCAATATTTTCATGCTTCTACTCCAATATGACAAGTCTAGGGATATGGATGTTTCCCTTTTTCTCAATGACGCAATCCTCTACAATACAGTGAGATAGGGCTAGTTGGCACTTGACTGCTACTTTAGTCCTTAAAAGTCTGCACTTATTTGGGCCCAATACACCTACCTTTCTACTAGTCTTATTTTCCTTCACAAGTACAAGACTTAGAGCTCTTCTTTGACATTCACCTAACTCTCCTCCAATTGTACTTGGTCTGCCATAATTTTTCCCAACCACAGTCAATTATTTTATTGATCTAGTGCCCAAAACAATGCCCTCATCTAAGGCTCTTCAAATATGCCACCTAATAGTGATTTGAGTCCTCTCAAACTCATTATTCTTGTGTACCAATTTATTTGTTGTCCAATCTATGAACAAATATGAACTACTCATCTTATCATCCTTCTAACAATTTGTAGATGAATGAACTAGGGTAAAAAATCATCCATTAACATTCCATTGACTAAATATTTACACGATGCTTCAGATCTCTGTCCAAAACTCTATGGATAGTCAACGAAAATCAACTCCTCTTCATGTCAATCCATTCCTCATGTGGCACATTTCTTTTGCTCCATCTTCTACTCAGGTTCCACCTTCTTTTGGATTTTCTATCTCTTCACATACTTCTACAAACCATCTTCCACATTTGTTGTATTATTGCAGAGATAAACCTCTCTCTAAGGGTCAAAACCCCTCTTCTTCTATGCAGATATGTCACAGTATTAATGGCATACCTTATGAATTGAACATGCTAGGAAACCTCCCTAAATATGGAATTATACTTATATTTTAATTGTTTTAGAGCAAACCCGATCCACCCATATAAAAAATGACAACTATTTCCCCCATAAGAGACTCACCCTAGCTCATATGGATCCATATATTTTGGGCATTTATTTGACTTAATCTTGACCTAAAATTTAGATCTCTATGACCCTCAAACTATGATTAACTCAGTCAATATTACACCTGCGACTACTTCTGTTTTGGCCCTAAATTCTAGTGCAAACCCTCCATTTTTGTTTCTCTTTATCAAAGACCTTGAAACCTACTAACAACCACAAGGTGGGGTCTCATCCCTCTCTACTATTTCAAAATATGATGCGGCCTACACACAGAAACACCACTAAAATGACATGCCAAAATTCTCATGAGCCGACTCTCTTGAGCTTGATTTTCCATAAGAGAACCAAAAATATGCCATCCTACCTGCTATCTAAAACCCAATAATATATGTGACATTCTTGTGAACCCTCACATGATGATCTCACTCTTGGTGGATGATCATGGCCTCCCTTTAACAATGCTTACTCAAACCTCTAACTCGACCTACTTTAGGACTACATCTCTCCTATCCTCCTTGATCAAATGAGCTCCTTCTCACTTGATGTTCTTTCCTTCATACTAAGGCCTCCTTAAATATATTTTCCTATATAGGCCTCTTAAGAATGCTCTATAACTTAGAAACTTTATCCACTTAGACCTGAGGAAATATTAGTTTTTCTTTTTTAATTTTCTTTTAGATTTTAAACCTCATCTCGGGTCCAAAGGCCCTTCACTTGGGTTATTTTCCCACAAAGCCTTTTGTGACCAAAATCACACAAACCCATTTCGCTAAGCATGTGGAGTACTTCCCAACCTACATAACTATTTAGGTTTCGAAGTTGAAAATTAAGTAAGGGTAGTTTTGAGGGCATGCCAATGAATCAAAAGGCGTGCTAACACATGATGGAAAATTTCAATGCATATTGAGGAGTGTTAAGGAGTTCTGAGGCATCACAAGGGAGAACTAGGTCAAAATTCATGGAAATGAAAAAATAAGAGTCTGTGTCAGGGAGTGTTAGTGAATTCAAATATGCCAAGGTTGAAGTGTGTTAGAAGAAATTCATAATAGGATTTGCAAGAGGCAAGCCTATGATTGCAATAAGGGGCTCGATAAAGCAGTTTTAGACAAAGGGAGACTTTGTGTTGGGCACAACACTATTTTTCCTTTATCTACTACTTTTATATGACACGTGGCACACTTTTTCTGAATGCTCATGTTTTAAATTTTTTTAGACAATTGCATATTTTACATTGTTTTTTATAATTTTTGGGGCACTCGACTTGTGCTGACTTATATCTTTTCTATCTTGTGTATCTTTTATTTCATGAAAACTCTTAGTTAATTCTCTATTTTTTATATGAACTAGACATGAATGGCCTAAGATGAGGTATAGGTAGTTCTTAGGTGAACAAGACACAATCTACTTGCAGTAGGTATAATTGATCAAGTTTTTACGACTAAAGAAGACCAATATCACATGAACTGCAATAGCTAAGGACTTGATCAAGTTCCCAATTCATGAAAAAATGTAAGGCTAGTTGTGAGGGCATGAGTTCCAAGGCATGCTAGGGAATGCTAGCATGTGCTAGATAGTTCGAAGGCATGTCAAATATTCTAAGATGTGTCAAGTGCTAAGGCATGCCAAACTGTGCAAGGGTGTGACAATATGTGCTAGGGACTATCAAGGAAAAAAAAAAGAGAAACAAGTTAAACTACAAGGAAATGAACATATCATAGGGTTAATAATTCATCAATTTACATTTTCCAGGAGGGACATGCTATGCACACAAACACTAGCTAGAAATAAGTGTCAAGTGCCAAGTGTTAATGCATTCTAAGTGCCAAATCATCCTTTGTTACTTATCTTCTACTTTCCAATAATTGATCTCAAATAACTTTAATATTAAACCATGTCAAAACATACTGAGGCATCTTAATGAATGTTATACATGCTAATTATCATGGTCTCTCTAGGACTACATCTCTCTTCGCCCCCTTGATCAAATCAGATCATTGTCACTTGATGTTCTTTCCCTCATCCTAAGGCTTCCTTAAATAGTTTTTTCTAGACCTCTTAGGAACCCTCTAGAATTACGGTTTTTGTCCACTTAAACCTTAGGAAATATTGATTTCCTTTTTAATTTTCTTTTACATTTTAAATCCCATCTTGGGTCCAAAATCCCTTTGCTTGGCTTCTTTTCCCATAAAGCCTTTTGTAACCAAACTCACACAAACCCATATCACTACGCTTTCAGAGTACCTCCCAAGCTACACAATTCAACAACATAGTCCAGTTGTAGTAACTATAATTTGTTGAAGATCTTGTACTCAAGCGAGGGCTTGGTTGGGTTCCCAAGTTGCAAATTAAGTAAGGGTAGTTTTGAGGGCATGATAGCTGGGGAGGTTCAGCGCATGCAAAGGAATGAAATGGCATGATAACACATGTCATACAATGTTAATACATGTTGAACTAGAGTGTTAGGGAGTGTCGAGTCATATCAAGGGATAAATTAGAGGTAAAAATGTATGGAAAGGAATGAATAAGAGTGTGTGCCAGTGAATTCAAGTGTGTTAAGGAAAAAGTGTGTTAGGAGAAGTTCATAATGGGTTTCACAGGAGGCAAGCCTATGGTTTTTATACGGGGCTCGAAATAATTGTTTTATACAAAGGGAGATCACTTTGTGCTAGGCACAACATTGTTTTTCTTTTAGCTATTTTTTTATATGATATGTGCCACACTTTGGCTACATGTTCATGATTTAAACTATTCTAGATAATTTCATATTGTACATTGTTGTGTATAATTTTTCGAGTACTCGGCTTGTGTCAGCTTATATCTTGTCTTCCTGTGCATATTACGGTTCTTGCAAACTCTTAGTTAATGTTCTACTATTTATATGAATTGAACATACATGTGAAATATTGCCTGTGTAAGTTGTGTTGCATAGTTGTTTTATGGCCATGGCTTGATCATGTGATCCTTGTCTTGGTAACTATTTAAGTGGGACAACTTGAGCTCGTACATGAGTAGCATAATATGAGTTATAAGAAGTTCTTAGGTGAACAAGGCACAATATGCCTGTAGTAGGTGCAATTGGTCAAGTTGTTGCAGTTGAAGCAGGCCAATATTGTCACATGAGTTGTTGTATCTAAGGACTTGATTTGGTTCCCAAGTCGTGAAAAAATGTGAAGGCTAGTTGTGAGTACATGAGTGCCAAGGCGTGCTAGGGAATGCTAAGACGTGCTAGATAGTGTGAAGGCATGTCAAACATGCTAAGATGTGCCAAGTGATAAGGCATGCCAAGATGTGTAAGGGTGTGTCAATGCGTGCTAGGGACTGTCAAGGAAAAAAAGGGGAGAAACAACTTAATTACAAGAAAATAAACACATAAGTGGGTTAATAAGTCATCAATTTACCTTTTCCAAGAGGCGCATGCTAGGCACACCAACACTAGGCACCATAGGTGCCAAGCTCAAAGACTTAGTGTATTCTAAGTTCCAAGTCTTCCTTTGTTGCTTCTCATCTACTTTCCAACAGTTGATCTCAAATAAATTTAATATTAAACCATGCCAAATCATATGAAGGCATCTTAATTTATTCCATAGATGCTCAGACTTTCCAAGTGCCAACATGTGCCAAGTGCCAATATGTGTCAGGGAGTGTTATGCATGCTATGAAATTGAAGGGCATGTTGAAGAGTGCTAAGGTGTGCTAGAGAGTGGTAATGCATGTTGAGGAGTGTTAAGGAGTACTAGGACAAAAAATTAAGGGTACACTAGGTCAAAATTCATGGAATTTAATGATATGAGGAACATGTGCTAGGGAATAGTGTTAATGAGTGCTAGCTATCATGCCAAGGAGGGAGTGACAAGGTATGATAAGAATTGGTAAGGCATGCTAGGGAATATCAAGGCATGTCAAGAAGTGCCAAAGTGTGCTAGGGAGTTCCAAGGTGTGATAATTATATGTCCCAAATAGTGCCAAGATATTCCAATACATGCCAGGTGCTAAGGATGTGTAGGGTGCCAGGGTATGTCAATATGTGTCAAGAAGTGTCAAGAAACAAAAGAAAGAACCAGGATAAAATGCAAGGGAATGAACAAATAAGAGGGTTAATAAGTCGAGACTTTGTATTTTTCAAAAGAGGCATGGTAAGCACACTAATAATAGGTCCCAATACATGCCAAGTCACCATTGTGTGCCAAGTTCTAATGTATATCAATGCATGCAACCAAGGTGTTCCAGGGCATATTAGGGACTACATGCATGCCAATACATAGTAGGATATTTTTATGTTGTGCTAGCATATGCCACCATGTGCTTGGACATCAGTGTCATGACATGTAAAAGTTAAATGGAAGCACACGAACTATAGTTTCTTTTCTATCAATTTCAGAGCTAAAATATGAAACAGTGACACGTGGCAAGTCGTACAAGTTCAATCTACTGAAACAGTCCATAATTAGGTCATTGTGGGAGATTGGACATAACTTTACCTTGAAGAATCCAAATCAGCTCAGACCTGTGGCATTCAAAAGAGGATTCATAGGGATACCGTAGGGCTGAGTTTTAGATATTGAAGGTCCTCAATCATAGAGATAATTCAATTTCAATATCAAGCTTCTCAAAAGCAAGAAAAGGGTGTGTATTTGGTTTTAAAAATTGCATAACGTTTGTTTGAAAAAGCAGTTTGAAGTGATTCCAAGGGCATATTTCAGAATTTTTATTAGTATTGGATTCTATAATGCTTCAAAAAAATAATTCCATACCCATTAAGACCTCAAAAAGCTATACTATGATGCATGAAGAGGAAGAATTACAGTATGAGATATCAAAATTACGGTACCAAGTGCAACAAATTTTGATCTTACTAAGAGAAACCGAAGATGACATAGATGGTTTAAAAGCATAAATGGAGGCTAAATTGGATGGTTTGAAGGATCAAATAATAGCTAATATTGATGATAAATTAGTGGAAGATCACATCGAGCATTAACAATAATTTCTCCAACTCTCAAAGGATAACCTAACTTTGGTATATAAGCTAATGAAACAACAAGAAGATCAACATCACATCGAAAGAAGTTCTGAAGCAGTAAAAAAAACAAGAAATAGACAAGTACAATCAATTTTAGAGCATCTCAACAAGTGGAAGAACCTTCCTGCAGAAGATTCCACATGGGAGGATGATAATTTTATACAGAAGCATCAAGAAATAATCAAGCATTGAGGACAACACTTGTTTTGAAGGAGAGGACATGTTAAGACCCTATATTAATAGTGTAGTCCCTTATTATGTTAGTGTATCCCCCTTATTGTTATCGTTGTACCCCGTAACCCCCATATTGTTATTATTGTGCCCTTACATTATTATTGTTAGGTCAGCTAGGATTATATTGTGGCCCCACTAGGATTATATTGTGGCCCCATGGACTCCTATATATAGAAGGAGGTTTTGGTCATTTGTATCATCCAAGAATTGTTCATTCATGTAATGTATTGGAGGTTTCCCCCTCAAAGTGGTTTATTTATAAGGCATTGATATCTCTTTTCTTCTATTTTTGGAGTTGGTTTCACAACAGTTGGTATCGTAGCTTTGGATTCTAGGGTTTCTCAATACCCAAAGAGGAAATAATAACATTTTCACATAAATTGTTTCCAATTTAAGGTTCCAAGCTGAAATTTGTAGAGCACGAACCGAAATCTCGAGGAACATCATCGCAAAATTTCGAGCTTGGTTCGGCAATATTTTTGGAGATATCCGTGCTAGGTCTTGTTTAGGCTCCTCAATTTCATCTCAAGAGGTGATCATGGGAAAATATTCATAACTCTTTCTCTATGCATCGGATTGGAATTTCAGAAATTAAATGGAAGTACACGGACTACTGGAAGTACACGTACTATAGTTTTCGTTCTATCAATTTCAAAGCCAAAGGAGGAAACAAAAACACGTGGCAAGTCGTACAAGTTTGCTCTACTGAACTAGTCCAAAATTAGGTCATTGTGGGAGATTGGACCTAACTTTGACTTGAAGAATCCAAATCAGAAAGCTCCATTCGTGGAAATTGAAAGAAGATCTGTGGGGCTATGCCAAGGTCGAATTTTAGATATCAAGATCCAAAATCGCAGATAATTCAGTTTCAATATAGAGCTCCTAAAAATAAAGAAAAAAGTGTGTATTTGGTTTTTAAAATTGCATAACGATTGTTTGAAAAAGTAGTTTGAAGTGATTCCAAAGGCATATTTGCACTTACCGGGTGATTGGGTTTACAATGTTTCAAAAAAATAATTCCATACCCATTCAGCCCTCAGAAAGCTATACTATGACGCATGAGGAGGAAGAATTGCAATATGAGATATCAAAATTACGGTACCAAGTGCAACAAATTTCGATCTTACGAAGAGCAACCAAAGATGACATAGATGGTTTAAAAGCAGAAATGGAGGCTAAGTTGGATGGTTTGAAGGATCAAATAATAGCTAATATGGATGATAAATTAGTGGAAGATCACATCGAGCATCAACAACAAGCTCTCCAACTCTCAAAGGATAACCTAACTTTGGTGCAGAATCTAATGAAACAACAGGAAGATCAACATCACATCGAAAGAAGTTCTGAAGCAGTCACAGAAACAAGAACTCGACAAGTACGATCAATTTTAGAGTATCTCAGCAAGTGGAAGAACCTTCCTGTAGAATATTCCACATGGGAGGATGAGAATTTTATACAGAAGCATCAAGAAATAATCAAACGTTGAGGACAACAATTGTTTGAAGGAGAGGGGCATGTTAAGTCCCTATATTAATAGTGTAGTCCCTGATTATGTTAGTGTGGCCCCCCTTATTGCTATTGTTGTACCCCTGTAACCCCCATATTGTTATTATTGTGCCCTTACATTATTATTGTTAGGTCGGCTAGGATTAAATTGTGGCCCCATGGACTCCTATATATAGAAAGGAGGTTTTTTCATTTGTATCATCCAAGAATTGTTCATTCATTTAATGTATTAGAGGCTTCCCCCTCGAAGTGGCTTATTTCTAAGGCATTGATATCTATTTTCTTCTCTTTTTGGAGCTGGTTTCACAACATGTTTTAGGTACAAATATTTTCCAAGACATGTGAGGTGATAAGAAATGTTAGTGTATTCCAAAGCATTAATTTAAGGTGTGCCCAATTTGTTGAGGAGTGTTAGGTACTTCTCATTAATAGAATTGATAGAGTTTGATTAAGTATTAAATAATATATTTCCTACACACACTAGTGGAACTTTATCTAAATGGAATTTGATATATAACAACTTAATAGATATGAATCATGTGTTGACTCATAGGAAAACACTATTCGACTAGTCATTACTTGAGGGAAATGATACAAACTAATTACTTCTTAACAAATTGACTAACTCTAACCATTATGGACATATTATAAAAAATAATCCATAATAATGGTCTTAAATCATTATATTTTGACAAAATATATATTAAAAAGCACACAACGTCATCAAAAACTCATTGAAATGATCAATGATGATGAAGATTCTTTGACCATCACCAAAAGTAACAAAAAGATCATTGGCGAGAGTCACTAAAATTTCATCACTAGAAGTGTCACCAAAGAGGGAATTAATGATGGGCCTTTAACGACCCTCACCAAAAGTCTCATTGAAAATGGCTTTGGTGATGAACCGTAAAGGACCTTCACTATATAGACTTACAATGACGCTTTTTAAGGACCATCACCATATGTGACATTGGTGACAGACCTTGAAGGTTCATCACAAGCATCACCCTCACCAATGTCCTTTTTTTTGTAGTAATGTTACCTTACTTGATTCATGCAAGAAACAAAAATCGTTTTTCACGAATTACCCTTGTGCTTTGCATGATATTTACATCCAGTATTCCCATCATTGTCCCCGTATCAACGAATTTGGTGACACCCTTCAGGAAATTCGTATAATGGATTCCACTCATAGTGAATCATCTACTCATATACTTGTGAGTTATGGTTAACCAGAAATGGAGGATAATTCTACACCCATTGTGATACCTCCCCTCGTTGTCGAGATGACAGACTCTTCGGTCGCTATTCTCTCTCTGTCATCATCCATGAGATCCACAGAGGAAGGCCCCTCTGGGGCTTCCCATTATTTTTATGTCAAACCTCCCTTGTCAAACACCCTGGTCTCAACATCGGTAGATGTTTCATCAACTAGTGCTTCGTCTACGCATAGTAGCAATGTGTATGTGAAGGATATTTCTCATGAGGATGTGCGAGGTAGCTCCGCCGCATCAAGTGGTCTCCCTTTCGCTAGTCCTCCCATATTCCATTCTGATTAATACATCATGGAAGCCATGACCACGCTTGATTTTCCTTGGGATGATATACACCATCGTGCATATTTCCTTCCGTAGCAAACCCATGACCAATATGTTGTGGAGTCTAAATACTTCATTCATGGTGAAGTTGATTGGTTCTATAACCCCTTACCTCGAACCCATGTATTCAAACCACATACACATTGTTTCCATTACATTGAAACCCAATGTTTGGGCATAGGGGCATACCTTATAGAGGATTTCAAAGGCGAACTCCTTCCTAATCCTTGCAATGTACTCTACGTCAAGAAAATTTACCCATAACATCTCCCATTGACATGCATGTATTTAATTATATCATGCATTTAGGTATCTTGCATATCCCACCATCTCATTTGTTGTCTTTTGGCGCATTTTAGATGGATCCATCACCCACATCATATATCGGCCACGCTAATGGTGTGAGTTGCTTATCCCACAATCTAGCCTCTATATCTTGGGCCATTTTTACCCCCTTGCATTCGTTAGTTCACTCCAATGGAATATGCAGTGAACCTGCCACCAATAAACAAGCCAAATGTGATGCAGTGATAGATTTGTTAGTTGATTCCATTGATCATCGCATCCTTCATCTTTATGTTCGTTTATATTCCTTGCTACTTTTCATGCAATTGAATGGTGTTTATCATGTGCATAACCATGTCCAATTTAGAAAATATCTATGAGTGAAGCTTTTAGCACATGAATTTGAATCCATTACATTCAGTCATGTTCCTATATCCCAAAATCACTATGTAGATACCATTGCTAATAATATTCTATATTGGAATTTATCACATGAATTTAACACAAGACAGTCATAAAATAATAAATGGTGATCCAAAATCATCATATAAAAAGATGCATATCTATATTATGTGTCGTCATATAAAAACATAAGTGTTATGAGTCCAATACTCTAACTACATCCGACATGACCATAACATGTTATAAAAAAAAATGGGGGGCACCACATGTCCCTATCCCTAGTCACTATCTAGAGGCTCTCGGGCCAATGGCTCTACTCCACCAGCTTGTAGATCACAAACAGCCTGAATGGTCATCACCATGCACCGCATGATCCCTTGCCACTCTGAGCGAAGACCTGTACACTCATCAGTATACCTATATTCTAGCTCGTGTCACCCACACTTTGATACCCTAGTCAACACCATATCACATATGCAACGAAGATCCTCTAGTAGAGCCTCACAATCTAGTCTATGTTGTGACGTCGATCCACTTGGTTCTACAGCCCCACGTGCTATGGTATGTCCTACATATCTTGCTAACTTGACCGGTGGTATATCTGCATACTAAAAGTTAATAATCACTACTAGATACATATTATAAACAAATTAAATGCACCAAAAGCTAAGAAAATTTCACTTACCATCTGGTCCCCATGCTTTTCTTGGCAGAAGTGGCAAGTCAGGATCCCCCTGATAGTTCATACAATTTCATGGATAATCGTCTATGTATAACAACATCTGATCCTAATGTGTTAAAAACTCAGGTTGGAACACACAACCAAACCCCCTCCCCTTCCTCTATGTAGTAGCTTCCCTCGGAAATGCATCATGGGCTCCTACGGTCCCCCATCACGGATCTGCACATAAGCTTTGATAGTCAGGATCTTCCCAAAGAAGAAAGAGCACAACACTACCCCAAATTCACAAGCATGGTTCATCTGTCGTATTGTGATAGTTTTTGTTTCACTACCGAAAGCATCATCTAGGCCCACCCATAGTAGGCCCCGCTCAAAACACTCTCCACTAACCTCATCTGCCCTCCAGTGATGTGATGGAATGCTTGGTTGCCTAGGATCCATAGCACCACTGTAGCGACATCCCACGTCTCTAGCTTCGCTATATCACTAACCAGGATGTTTGTGCCCTTAGCATGAGAACTCGGTCTACAATGGCACTCCATGAACTATGCTATGCTCCTCCCATGAGGTAACACTAGATGTATATTCCCCACCACCCCTAGTGGGGGGAGTCCGGTCAAAAAATAGATATCCTAGATTGTGAGCTCGATCATGTGTCGTTGTACCATGAAGGCCTCCTGGTCTGAATCCTAGTAGCTCACTATGCTAGATAGAAAAGGCTCACCTACCCTCATCAGTGGCTTCTCTACCAAATTGAGAACCCTATACCGAGCAAGTGCTCCTCTCACTACCATCTAAGTATCCTTCATGCCAATTGATATTTAACTCTATCATATATGAAAAATATCACAATTTCATGTCAGTTAAAACCTAAGACAACTACACTATATATTTTCTGCCCTTAGTCCTTGGTAGGCCAACAAACCAATCCCTGTTTCAGCCCCAACTCACACTTTGTTTCCCAAAAACTGCGAGCTTGTAGGTTTTCTACCTTTTCCTGAGAGCCAGAGCATAGTTCAGGGGAAAAAAAGTGTGACTCAGTCATGAGCAAGGGCAAGGGTCTCCTACTAAGCTGTGGGGCCCTAATCTGAAAATCTAATCCATTGAAAATGAAGAGTAATGTTGGGCCACCTACCTCCCACTGACGGATCCTGATTCCAATAGTTGATTTGTCTGTTATGTTCACCACAAGATTTAGGTCCTTCTCTTACTCTCGAAATTCACCACTGCTCACTTAGAAATTGAATTAAATTGGAGGGAAAACATACTTGATAGGAAAACCCAAAATTTTCAGTCACCAATTATAACCAAAACGTAGCTCAGTTTGACGAACTATTAGCACCATTGGAAATCTCTCATTGAGTAATATAATGGGTCTTATTTTTTTTCAGTGATTTGACACTTCACGCAGAAGCCATTTTTCCATTAAGGGTCACTTTGTCGCCATTAAAACTGAATTTATTCATATGAGCGGCTTATACTTTGACACCACTTACCTTTGTATTTTTCAAATCATGTATCAATTTTCATCATGGGAAACTATTATTTGTTCATGTTTTTATGGTCCCCTTGGCCCTACCCTGTGTGGCAACATCATCGAGTCACCCTTGATCAGAGCAACTGAGTCGAGTCATCATCACATTCATGGAGTTTGTCCTAAATCCCTCTATATCCTGTTACATTATTCCATCCACCTTTGCATCACACTCATCACGTGTTTCCCATTTTTGCCTCCAGTCATACTGGCCCTCATCCCCTCCTAATTCAAGTTAGTCGCTGCCAGATCCACCATGTTTTTTATGCCCTTAAACGGGAAGTCATTCTTCTGCTACTCAATATCCCCTTCTTCCATCATCATCCTTAGTTCCAATCTATCAACCACTTTACTCTGATCCCTTGTGCCTTAGTTGAGGATTCTTCATTGCCTCACCTACGATGGGAATTCTTATGTAGAGATCAACACATTTATTCTAGACAAAAGGTCTAGAGGGCAAGGTACCTTGGTTCCAGCTTCCATTATTATTCGGTGCCTCAGATCAAGCAAAGGGAATCATTATTTCCATTTGACTTGGTTTCTTCTCATATGCTCGACTTGAGCTCCTGATTGCATGATTTAGATTTGTATACTTGATGGTCTGGTGATCCAACAGATTGTACCAGTGATTCCTGGGTGAGTGTGAGATTTTTTAGACCTCATGAGGGCATGGCTCTCTAGCTAGCCCCACAAATTCCCCGATGTCCTCATATTATGCTACAACCTCAAATGTAGCTCTGCATATTTGATGGGTTGGGTTCCAGCCACTTACAATGACCACATCATGCATGTCTCTTTTAGATGATCCATTCAGATCTTCAAAGCCCCTTCCTGTTCAGTATGGCTTCTTTGGTTGTTATACCCACCCCCCATCCCCATGTTATATGGAGGGGTATTATGTCTCATGTACTCAAATATTATTGTATTTAGTCTTGGCCCATGTTTTTCCAGGTGCATTATGTATGTGGGATTCATTATATTAGTCATGCCATCATGTCATGCCATCATGTATTATACATTGTAGATCAGTACCACATTGTTGGGCCCGCCGTTATTCTTAGTACTTTGTCTTCTCACCGAGCATGGGTATGCCTCCCGCGCCTCATTGAGAACATGTACTCCAACATTAAAGGAGACTGATATCACTTTATAGGTTTGCCCCCCTCAGTTATTGTCCTCTCTCACTTCGCTTCATTCATGTCTCTCTCTCTCTGACTCCACTTTGGTGTCTAGTAATTGTGTTCTTACAATGTACTTCGGTCATACGATTTTCTCCTAACACTCCTACGTTGGGGGGCAATCTGTTATCACAAAAAATTGGTCATCTAACCATTTCTAATTCGATGGATCGAAGTACACCATGTAAGATCAATTTTACCATAGTAAAAATGACTTCACTATAAGAAATAATTTAATAAACCATATTTTATGAAGTTATTTATGGTTAAAATAGGAAACCCCATGAGGAATAATAAAAAAATCTTTATTTATTTGATTTTCCTCTAGGAATAATTAATTAAACCATGGTTTAAATAATATTCCTTGTCATATTTAACTTGATTATGAGAAATAATTAGGTAAATCATTATTTTTCTTATTTCTCTCTAGGAATAATTAACTAAATCATTATTTAGTTATTATTCTTTGTTAAATTTGACTAAATCACCTAGGAATAGTTAAAAAAATCATTATTTGTTTATTATTCTTGAACACATTCTTGAAATGATAAATAAATTATTTATTTGGTTATTATTTCTAAATAAAGGTCTTTAGCCAATTTAAATACCTTTTCCATCCAACAAAATATAATAAAATATTCCAAGCACTTAGATCTATATTTTGGTTAATAATATTTTATTATTATCCATTATCGAGGATAACTCAATCTTTTGTTATAAACAGGAGGGTTTTCCCATTAATTGTTCACTTTGATCATTCTCATTGTCGCTATCATTTTCTTTTTCCATTTGAGCTCCCATGTGAGTTCAACACATGCCTTGGATTTTCTACACCATTGAGAGAGAGAGACTCACGAAGTGGAAGCATTGAGGACAACCAAGAACCCATCCCATTGAGGGGGACTGGTAACATTTATTTGTTTCCTTTACCAGGTGTTACATAATAAAAATCTTGTGTGTTGGCTACTTGGAGTTAATTTTTCATCAGTTATTATTTATTTTTGTTGTTTAGAGTTTTACTGCATAGATCTAGGTTTTTGTAGGATTTGTTTTAATTGTCTATTACATATCTAAAGAGTTGTGCAGCCATTCTATTGTTAGGGCTATTCATTACGCTTAGATAAAGTAGGATATGTTCATAAACCTTTGATAATATTTTACACTAACACTCATTTATAGCTCCTACAGATTTCCCATGTGTTTCCATGCCTACTCTATCATCTACGCCGACCATGGTCATTAACCCTAGTCGGCTAGTAGGCCAAGAGTCTTTTCACCTAGATTTTCTCAACCTATGATTCTTGCCCCTCAGTTAGGTGTGGTTAATCTTGGAAATGTGTGTGAAGGGTCACTAGTTTCTCCTAGCCAAACTAGGGGCAACGTTTCTTCAAATATTGCATAAGCCTAGTATAGATCGTTTTTTGGACGAACACGAAATTCCCACACTATTCAAGGAATGGCTAGTTTACCTAGGGTAAACCTTGATGGTAGTACCATTGCTTATATGTGTTCTCATCCTTACGTTTGTGCTATCACTAAATCTAGTCCATCTATCCCTATTGGGTACAAACCCATTAACAATCATGCTCTCGGGGGTCCTACACTCTTTGGGGGAATTTACCCTGGGGGGGGGGGGACTGCTCTCACCAGTCATGTTGACCCACATGATTTATATGTTAGGATGAACCCTTACCAAAGCCAAAAACCATTACATCATAATCCTTATATGGGGGGACCTCATGGTTGGTCCAACAAATCTCCTTCATATGACTCATTCAATCAACTTTATAATCCATTCATATCTTCTCTTGAGAAACATATATCTATCCACTCATATCACCATGTCTCACCTATGGTTTCGATCCAACTCTTTAGTGGATTATTCGATTAGGGTACACTTTTTCCAATAGACTTTGACTAGGGATGATGAAAAATGATATATTGAATTGGACACAACATTCTACCATGATTTTTCATCCTTACCTCAAACCTTTTTAACACACTTCCTGTTTCCTATGAGGTATGATATCCATTTTGATCTCTTGTATAAATTTAAAAAAAAAATTCCATGTTGATTTCTTATCACATCCATGAACTATTATTCCTAACAAGATATTGCATAAATGGTTTATTTTATCCTTATGACCTCAAATTTCCAAAGATGTGTCTCTGTTTAGAGCTATCACAGATGAGTAAGCTTTCTTAGCTTCCCAAAAACTAGATTTTATTTATTCATAGTCAGGTACGCCTTATGAAGTACTGCCTAATGCTCCTAGGCCTTCCATTGACCCACCCAAACCTTCTCCTAGCCCACATGATGATGGTGTGAGTGGGTCTGTTTCTGATTCTGTGAGCCAACTTGTTGTTGAACTTGGCCAATTGATTGTTACATCGCAAACCCCAATAAGAGCGTCAAGATTTAGAAAAACACCTTCTTCTAAGCATTCCATCAACGTTCTTACAGTGAAGTCCACAACACCTAAGAACTACCAACAAAATAGTGGTAAAAATAACAAGAAGAATAAATAGAAAGATAAACCTACTTAGGAAACTCAACCAACCCCTCAGAATCAAGGAGGGGGCATCATCAAAAGATTAAGTTCCCTTGTAATATTTTTCAGTCTGAACATTGAGCTCATGAGCTCCCTTGGATGGATGAATTTCATAGGCTTATTTGACCACCACGATCTTCTCAAAAACCTATTTTTTTAACTCATAAATTTCATACGCAACCTCAGCAACAAATGGTTGTACAACCTCCTCCACCACTGCAAACGGGGAAAAGAGGGGCCATTTTTCAATCCTCCCAATAATTTGTTTGTCTTTATGTGCAAAGAATACATCAATGTCACCACGTGAGCTAAATAATATGATGTTCCTAAGATAAGTTCTTCTCCTAAGGACTCACCCTCT
Source organism: Pinus albicaulis (assembly GCA_034641835.2). Classification (NCBI taxonomy): domain Eukaryota; kingdom Viridiplantae; phylum Streptophyta; class Pinopsida; order Pinales; family Pinaceae; genus Pinus; species Pinus albicaulis. The sequence continues at coordinate 844,851,572 of CM076582.1, read as the reverse complement.
CCACCTACTTACAATGGACCTCTCACATTAGATAAGCTTGTGGAACCTATTTACCACCCCGTAAGGGTTTCATTCATAGGAAAACACACAATCCCTCTTCTTGGGGAGCTCAACACTATAGTATTGTTGAATATATTTCCCAGGATCCTTGTGCCATGTCTTCCCTAGAGGGTTTGCAATTTTTTCCTCAGTAATGCAAGGCCTCGTTGTCTATGACTGATGGATTAGATCCTTCCGAATCAAACGTCATTACATTCAATATTGACAAGGCTGCCCTTTGAATTTCCCACTAGACTGCCTTTCAAATTACTATGAATGTCTTCCATAAGAATATGCATCAAACTTTAGTGGATGAATGTTATTCTACTTGCATCATGTCTACATCATGCTAGAAGGATCTCGACTCTCTGGCACTTTCCGAGTCCAGAACCACTCTTCAAGCCTTTGATGGACATAATTTTGTACCTAAGGGGTTTCTTCCCAATTTTTCCATTTATTTAGGAGGTAAAATTGTCTCTATCAATATTTAAGTTGTAGACCCCACTCTAGATTATAACTTTCTCCTTAGCCGTAGTTGGTTCTATCCAATTACCATAATTTTCTCATTTGTATTTCATTTCCTTTTCTTTCTTCATGAAGAAAATATTTCCACCATTGATCAAATTGATTATTGTGTGTCATTGGCCCAAATTTCCACTACGGGGAATTCAATCCTACTTGTGGGAGATAACCCTTGTCAGTATTCGAGTGTTAGTGTGGGCTTGTTTCAATGCTCATCTCTTATTGGGGTTTTCTCTCAATTACCCCCACCCGACATTCCTTCTTCATCTACTAAAGCTCCTATGCATAGGATCTCTTTTGACACCTTTGGACCCCATTGAACATTTGATCCTTGGGTGGTGTCACCTGATCCTATGGAAGTTGACCAAGCTAGTGAGCATCCCCCAACACCTATTTTGGAAGAGATTCCATCTCTAAAAGTCCCATCTAAACCTCTTGACGCTAATAAAAAAATACATCCTAATATGGAATATGACCAAGTTACTCTGCCCATATGGATTGTTACTCTTCCTGTTCCACATGACTCCCTTGGTGACAAACCTTCCCAGTCAGTCAAATCGAGAGTCATGGATCTACCCGTAGATAACCTTAGGGAGGTTATGCCTCTTCCTTCCTCTAATCTCCCCAATTTGGACCAAATTTATCTTGGAAACATAAACATTGAATCAACTTAGGGGCACCTCCTCGGTGATCGTAGGAAATTCCACCCATGGATTGAGTCAAGTTTTTGGATTCCACTACCAAAGTTGCTAATGAATTTTCCAACTCATCACCACTTGTTGACAAGCGTCTTGAACCCCCTTTATGTCTTGATCCTCCCTTATGTTTTCTGGATAATTTCAAAAATGTGACTATGCTATATTGTAGTGGCATGGTAAAATTTTTTGAGTTGGTTTGTTTCACTTCCTTTGGCATGGTTCCACATTGATAAGCCATATCGTTCTCCTTGCCCTCCATAAGTTCATGTATAAAGACCCTTGGCTTGTGACCAGTGGTGGGCACAATTTAGCATGACCTATTAGAATATGTCATGCTTGTACATATTTTACATAGGAGTCTGATGTTTTATTTATTTCTTGTGTTGTTGTGTGATGAAAATATTTGTCATGCCTAATTTGTGCTGAAAATCCAAAACAAATTATAAAACTAAAAAAGTAAAAAAATATAGTGTTGTTTTTACCTAATCCATGTTTTATGCTATTCATTATGTGATTTAACCATGGGTATATTCTTTCTATATGGTTCTTACAGGACAAGGTAGAATTTTTTTTGTGACATCCACGGAGCTTAGGTGCATTTCTCCTAAAATTGGAATATAGGGGTAGGTAATATATCACTATCATCAATGCATTTTTTACTGGCATTGACACATCTATGCCTTAGGATGGACCCTGTAAAGTTGTGAATTAATCCACCTTCGTTTATTCATGTCGTCACTTGGTGGTAGAGCTTACCTGATCATGGATAGCCTAGTTAGCACCCTTTTTCCATGTTGGTGTCCTTGCATTCGATTTTATTCCTATTTTTAGAATATCTCCTTTTGACCCGTAATGACCTAGAATTTGAGCCTCATCTCCTCTTATTCTTCATATTTTTGGTGATACCCCAAGAGGATTCCAGCCTTTCCTCCTTTGTGATTGCCATTTTTATGAGCCTATTTTTTCATATTGAGCCTTGGTTTCTCTCTTCCATTTCCATCATCTTCTTGGCCTATCAACCAATTTGACTTGGTGTATTTCCATTTCTTCGATGAACCATTGCGATGAGTGGTATTATTAGCCATTGTATTGTATTCCTCATGTCACAATCACTTCCATCATGACTGGAACTAGTCGTTATCTTTTATGCCACTCATTCCTCTAAGAAGAGTTTTCTTTAAGAATATTTTTAGACTCCTTAAAATAGAAAATATTGTTGAGTGAACATGTATCCTTCATGCTTGTTAAAGTACTTAAAGGGTCCTCTAACGAATACAAGTTTAACCCTTTTACCGACTGGGATAGACTAGTTATGAAAAAGGAATACCCTAGTCTATTATGGCTAGGAGTTTCTCCCTTGTATACTTTTATCTCTTTTTAAGAATTGGGGGACAACTTTAAGAAAAATGTACTTATAAAAATATAAGGGAGGGAATATTTATTTCCATTAGTCATAAAAGGGAAGCGTCCTTTGAATCATCCATGAAAACAACACCTATTTCTTTCATTGTCTCACAATTGGGTTTTAGCTTGCTTAGGAGTCGTACCATATATATGAGTCTGTCTACTCCTCCAGTTGGTTACTCTTCTAGTGATATGGAGCATGCCTTGATGCCTCCTTTGTTTTTTCATGATATCACATGGTGCTCATTATTCATGCTTGCAAGTAACTCTTTTGTAATGTCGCTATGTGTTCAAGGGAATTCCTAGCCTGTGTCAGACATTTGTAATATCATGTTGACCTTTTTGTGTCGATCATCCCTATGCCAATAATAATTCATCGCTTCATCACTTCATGCATACATCACATCATCCTAGTATGTTTTTTTTTATTGATGGAGGATATATCAAGGCCCTCCTTCGAGGGATATTCTCTTGTCGACTTCAGTGCATTATCTAGGAGCTTGATCTAGGAACCAATAGTGCCTTGGAGCTTGCAGATCTCGGTGTCAGGCCTCCTCATGACCAACAATGGGTTTACATAATCCACGCTTGATTGGTATATTTCACTAGTGTTTGACATCAACTCATTTATTCACACTTGCTGGAATATACTAAGTACCTTCGGTCCATTTTCCTCATTATTGGATTCCCTTGCATAATGTATATTTATATCTTTGAGATTATGTTCAAGACCCTGGGTTAGCGATATATCACTCTTATATGGAATCCTTCCTAGTATGCGTTGGAGTTATGTATCATGTATGTACTTTGAGGGATATCTAAGACACTTCCTTGTTTTTCATTTTTCCATAGTATTACTAATGTATACTGTGACATAGATCCACATTATATTTGTTGGTGGATATGCTCTATCTATTGAGTCACATGGATCCATTGTGTATGTCTTCATGGCCATGTTCTAGCATCTCATGTCATGGATCCATAGTGTATTTTATGGTGTCCATGTTCATTATCTTCTTGTGACCAAGCATGGGTATGCCCACCTCAGGGATGTTATTAGCACATATGAGATTGCAACTCTAGTGTCTTCTGATCCAAGTCCTTTTATTTGTCTCCTTTCTCCTGTTTTTACCTATGCGCTTTTTCGTAATGTATTTCAACCCTCATCTTATCTTATAACCTCATACATTAGGTGGAATATGTTATCAACCTATTTTTCTCCCTAGGTTTAGTGCCTCTGATACATTATGTTGTTTGACCTTTTTTTGTGTCTCAGACCTTCCTTTTACTAGATGAAACTTTGTTACATGGATGATGGCTTATACATGTGACTGGAGCCTTCCAGTCACTGGAAACATCTCTTATGTGTGAAAATTTAGTTTTCTTTTCCCTTTTTTGTGCCTGTGACTTGGGAATGCTTCTAGAGTTGTGTGCTTCCTAGGAGATCACTTTGACTCATCACCTATTTGAGCTCGCCAGGGCTTATCATTGAGAAGCTTCAATAACATCGCGTCATCATGAGAATCTACATTAATCCTATTAGGTACTCTCTTCACCCTATTTATACTAGACCACTTGAGAAGGTGAGGCTAGTTAGAGATTTTGGGATCCAAAGTTTATGCTTTAGCATCAGATCCTTTGTGAGAGAGACAAATTTTGTGATTGATATGATGCTAGAGTTTTTTTTCTTCATGGATATTTTGTTACTGTAGTGGGGAGACTCTACTAGATTTTGGAGAGGCGAACTAGGGCGAAGACATACTTATATTTTGATTATGGATTAATAGAAATATATGTTCCTTCCCTATATTTACATGTTTGTAATAGTAATATATGATTATTCTATGATTTTTTGAGCTAACATGATCCAGATGGATATTGGTGGCCACTCGCCTATTATGCCTATACCTCCAGTCAATTTCATCAATTTCCTTGATTATAGCAGCATTTACTATTTTTAGAATTATTTTAGGTCTTGAACTTCCAAAGCTGTTTCGACCCCCTAAACGGAGTTTTTTCGAGTTCTGCAATAGGCACATAGCCAAATTTAAGTGCCTATTTTGAATCCTATAGTACTTAGAGAGATATTTTCAATGAGGTATCATGTGCACCAAATGGAGATCATATGGCCATGTTACGACCCTGGGAAGTTTGCTTCGCAACTAACCCCAACGGGACCCACAAAATCATGTCGTTCCATCTCCTGGGGTTAGGATTTTGTTTTTTTATGGTTTACCTTTGATTTTCAATAATAGAAATGTCCTTGAGCCTCATTGTAACATAGTTAAGAGGCATGTAACTATTTCATCTCTTCTTAGAGATAATCTACCATCGCCCAAGCTAGTTTATTTCCATTATTCTTATAAGAATCTTTCAGTTCATTTATATTAATCAGGTGAAGATTTATTTCTGTTGAATCTCTATTTTTATGAGTATATATGTATTATGTTGTGTTCCTGCATAAGTCTGAACTAGTTGTATCAGAGTGGTATACTCTTTCCCTTTTCACAAAACTGGTCTTGTAAAGGTTCAACCACCTAACTCATTATACGCTAACCTCAATGACCTCCCATGACGGAAGAAAAGAAAGATAAGGCCGCATGAGATCCTTTCAAAATACATGTCAAGGAATCCCTCGAGCGATAGAGGAACGGAGTGATGGATAAATTTTCTTAGATCCTTTGGCGATTTCCCACAAGAGACACGTATTCATCCATCAAGTCCAATCCTTTGCCAGGAAAGTGGTTCACCAAGGACTAGGTTCAACAACATTTTCCTCACCTCATTAAGGCTCTGCACGCAATGTGGACCATTTATTCTTAAAGGGGGAGGAGTAATCTAGGTGGATATTGGTGGCCACCTGCGTATTCCACCTAGACCTCCAGTCAGTTTCATCATTTTCCTTGATTATAGCAACATATACTATTTTTAGCAGTATTTTTGGCCCTGAACTTCCGCAGTTGGTTTGACCCCCTAAACATTGTTTTTTTGAGGTCCAGAGGAGGATCATATCCAAAGTAAAGGTCTTGCTGCATATACTGTAGTACTCAAAGAGATATTTCCAATGAGATGTTGTACGTGCCAAATGAAGATCACATGACAAAGTTACGACCCCAAGAAGTTGGCTGCCCAACTAACCCCAACAGGGTATGCAAACTTTTGGCGTTCCATCTACTAGGGTTATGGTTTTGGTTGTTTAGGGTTTCCCTTTATTCCTTCTATTCATATTAAGTTTCCCACTACTTCTTGAAATGGGGGGAAACTTTGAGGATTGAAAAAGTAATTTTTTCTCTATTAGAAAATCCATGAAAAGAAAAATATCCTCCCAACCATTTTAACGATCTATCTATGACAATTGCATCTATCTGGCCTTCAAATATGGGAATTTAAAATTTTAATTGTTCCTTAAAGTGAGCATGAAAATATGATTTGGGAGGCACCCTAAAGTTGAGTCACTGGACATTTTAGAGTAGAGAAAACAGTTCCAGTGCTGTAGAAGTATTTTTATTAGTTGAACCTTCGATAGGATGTTGGAAATTACATAAAATATTGTACTACCTATGTCATTTCCAAAATAATAATGAAGAATCCCCTAAGAGACATATGAACCCAGTGATGGATAAGTTTTCTCAGATCCTTTGGTGATTTCCCACAAGGGACACATATTCATCGATCGGGCCAAATCCTTCGCCAAGGGAAGTGGTTCACCAAGTACTAGGTTCAACAAAAATTTCCTCACCTCATTCAGGCTCTACACACAATGTGGACCATTTCTTCTTAAATGGGGAGGACTTATCTAGGTGGATATTGGTGGCCACCTTCCTATTCCACCTAGACCTCCAGTGATTTTCATCATTTTCTTTGATTATAGAAACATCTACTCTTTTTAGCAGTACTTTTTGCCCTAAACTTATGGAGTTGTTTTTCCCCCCTCAACAATGTTTTTTTGAGGCCCACAGGAGTCCCATATCAAAAGGAAAGGTCTTGTCGCATATATTTTAGTACTCAAAGAGATATTTCCAATGAGATGTCGTGCACACCAAATGAATATGATATGACCAAGTTACGACCCTAGGAAGTTGGCTACCCAACTAACCCTAACGGGGTATACAAAATTTTGGTGTTCCATCTACTAGGGTTAGGGTTTTGGTTGTTTAGGGTTTCCATTTCGTCCTTATGTTCACAATAGGTTTCCCACCAGTCCTTGAAATGGGGGGAAACTTTGAGGAGTGAAACATTAATATTTTCTCTATTGTAAAATTCATGAACATGAAAATATGCTCCCAACCAATTTAACAATCTATCTATGACATTTGCATCTATCTGGCCTTCAAATATGGGAATTTTAAAGTTGAATTCTTCCTTAAAGTGAGCATGCCAAGATGATTTTGGAGGCGCACTAAATTGAAGACACTAGACATTTCTGAGTAGAGAAAATAGTGCCAGTCTTGTAGAAGTATTTTTATTGGATGAACCTTCGACAGGATGTTGGAAAGTACATCAAATACTGCACTTCCCATGTCATTTCCAAACTGAAAATGAATAATCAAGGCATATATACTCCTCTACCTACTCTTAGTCAACCTTCGTAATCCATCTCCATGGATTACATGTCAGTCCTTTCTTATACCAAGCATGGAAACAACTGTGTTTTCATAGTCATCGATAAATTCTCTAAGATGCCCATTCTGGCGGCCTACAAGAAGAGTGTCACTTCAGAAGCCACTTCTAAGCTCTTCTTTAAATGAATTTCGGTACACTTTGGGATCCCACAGTCCATTATATTATATTGGGATAGCAGGTTCCTGACCACATTTTAGTCAATTCTCTGGTCAATGTTGGATACCAAGCTCACTAAGTCCATGACTTTCCTCCCCCAAACTAATGGAAAAACAAAGGTCATCAACATGATGATCATGCACATTCTCCACATGTACAACTTGAAGAATCCATGAAAATGGGATTAAATCCTCCCCTATTTATATTATAGCTACAAAATACCTCCTCATAGCTCAATTGGCCACAATCCCTTTCAGGTGGGATTATGTTTCCATCCACTATGTTCCATTAATGTGGCCATACAATTTGCATCTACTCAGGCAGATTCAGCTAATGTCCAGTTTGAAGCTGACAGAGCTAAAAAATTCATTGAGTGCATTCATCACATACTTAAACAATTCCATGACATATTTCATAAATCCAATGCTAAGTACAAGTAGCGTCATGATCAACATTAGATACCACAAAAGTTCGAGGTGGTCGACAAAGTTTGTTTACATTTTCAGAAGGAGAACCTCATTGGGCCATACCGAAAGCTTCTCCTGCTCCAATATGGGTCTTACACAATCACCAATGTTGTAAGGTTTAATTCCTTCAATCTCAAAATTCCACCATTCCTTGGCCTGCACCTAGTATTTAATGTGAACTGACTGCGATCATACTTGCCCCCATTGTTGGACACATCTAATGTTGCTGAGTAGTTGACACTGGTAGATCTCAACCCAAGTTCCATCGAATAGGCCACAAATAATAGGTTCATGGACACATATATCAGGAAAAATCACTAGTATAGGATTCAGCTATATTGAGTTGTTAAAGTAGGCCAACTCCTACACTAGTGCAAGTGGATCAAGACGGACCATGTTCAACAGAAATTTTCCCACCGCAAGGACTCGGCTCTTGATGTAATGGGGACCATTACTCGCTAAGGGGGGAGGAATGATCCAGGTTGATATATGTGTCCACCCACCTATTCCACATATACCTCCCTTCATTTTCATCATTTTCCTTGATTATAGCAGCATTTACTATTTTTAGAATTTTTTCAGGCCCTGGAATTTTGGAGTTGTTTTGAACCCCTAAATGAAGTTTTCTTTAGGTCCGCAGCAAGACCATAGTCAAAGATAATTGAAAGGGTCTGCTACAAATCATGTAGTAATCAGAGATATCTTTCTAACAGGGTAACATATGTGCCAAAAGATTATGATATGACCAAGTTAAGACCCTGGGAATTTGGTTGCCCAACTAACCCTAATGGGGCCCATAAAATCTTGTTGTTTCATCTCCTGGGGTTAGGGTTTTTCTTTTTTATGGTTTTTTTTCTTGTTCAATAATAAAATGGCCCTAAGCCTCATTGTAACATAGTTCAGCGGCATGCAACTATTAGTGTAAAATCTTTTGGCCAATGTACCAAAAATACCTTACTTAAGCCACGAATGATTAATGGCCCTAACAACATATATGGTCGTCTAAATCTTCATATCTAAAATAGCATGTTAGAAAAAACCTTCAAAATAATAAATATGTGGTAGAAAAAAGCGTCAAACAATAAATATTTAACTAATGTAAAACCCCATAACATAGACAAAGTGATATCAAAAAATGAATGATATATTATAAATGTCTTACACCTGGTGAAGGAGACTCATATGATGGCTATAGGTCCCCATGAAATGGGATGAGTCCTTTGGTTGTCCTCTATGATTCAATAGATTGGATATTGCTCTCTCTATGACGTGTGAAACTCAAAACGTGCGTTAAACTCAGATGGGAGCTCGAATTGAAAAAGAAGATATTAACGATGATGAAAATGATCATGGTGAAGAATGTATGGAAAACCCTCCTATTTATAACAAAATATTGGTTTATTCTCGAATTATGGGAAATAAAAAAATATTATTAACCATAAGCTAGATCTAACTTGTTCGAATATTTTATTGTATTTTTGGAGGGAAAAGATATTTAATTTGGTTAAATACAGTTATTTAGAAATAATAAACAAATAAATGATTTATTTATTATTTCAAGGAAGTGGTTAAGGAAAAATAAACAAATAAATAATTTTTTTAATCATTCCTAAGTGATTTAGTCAAATTTGACAAGGAATATTTAACTAAATAATTATTTAATTAATTATTCCTAGAGAGAAATCAAATAAACATTGATGTATTTAACTATTTCTCATGATTGAGTCACATGTGACAAGGAATAATAACTAAATATTGATTTAATTAATTATTCCTAGAGGAAACTCAAATAAATAATGATTTATTTAATTATTCCTCATGTGGTTTCATGTTTTAATTAGAAGCAACTTAATAAAATATGGTTTATCAAGTCATATCCTACAGTGAAAGGAATTTTACTATGGTAAAATTGGTCTTACATGGTGTATTTCGACCCACTTACTTAGATATGGCTAAGTGATCATTTTTTGGTGATAACAGTAACTGCCATATCTCTTCTCAGAGATAAGCTACCATTGCACGAGCTAGTTTATTTCCATTCTTCTTGTAATCATATTTTATTTATTTGATATTAACGAAATAAATTTCATTTCATTAATAGCAAGGAAATGAAAGATGCTTACAAGCAGAATGGAAATAAACTAGCTTCGACAATGGTAGCTTATCTCTGAGAAGAGATGTGATGGCCACATGACACTAAAATGTATTACAATGAGGCTCAAGGGAATTTTTATTATTGAACAACAAAAGGAAACCCTAAACAACCAAAATCCTAACCCCAAGATATGGAATGCCAAGAGTTTATGGACCTCGTTGGGATTAGTTGGGCAACCAAGTTCCCTGGGTCATAACTTGGTCATATGATCTTCATTTGGTATGTACAATACCTCGTTGGAAATATCTCTCAGAGTACTACAGGATTTGATATAGGCACAATCTTGCTGCAGACTTCGAAAAACTTCCATTTAGGGGGTCAAAATAGCTCCATAAGTTTAGGACTTGAAAAACTTCTAAAAATAGTAAGTGTTGCTATAATCGAGGAAAATGATGAAATTTACTAGAGGTCTAGGTGGAATAGGTGGGTGGACACAAATATCCTCCTGGATCATGACGATATTCTGAGTAATATCACTTTTTGTCCTTGATTTTTTGTGTTTGTGTGTAGGTGTTGAGATCGAGTCTAGATGAAGCAGATCACTTGAGTGGAGCGCAAGGATTTTCTTATAAATTCAAAACCATTCACCAACCTGTGAGGAGGCCAGGTGCATGCTCTTTCCTTTGTAGCATCTAGAATTTTTTGTTTGTTGAATGTATGATCAATGGGTTGGGATTTAATTGTATATCCATTGGCCAGTTTTTTCCTTCTTTTTGGTGATCTTATGTGGAAAAAATATCATGGAGTAGTAGCTCCTTGGACGTAAATTTCATTGCAAAAATGGCCTTGATTTCCCTAAACTCCCAACATTTAAACACCTGATAGAGGATAGGGGGAAGGTGGGAGAAAACCAGTAGCTTGTTTTCATGCAGAATTTGTTTCCCCTTCAAGGAGCAGTATCTACTCAACATGAGGCTAGTCCTCCCCAATATGGAAACCAAGAAATGGGTAGTTCTAATGACACCGCTAGTCATGACATCTACATGTAAGGAGACAATGTCCTGCTAGAAACACATAGTCATGATTATCAAACCTATCTTGATTCCAATCCATTAGCATCAATAATACCCATTAATAATACAACTAGGCCATCTTTACCATACAATGACCTTGCGATGAACCTATCTCCGAAATGGTGAAGGGACCATTATGTCGCAGAACCCAAAATTTAAAAGAATCTTATAGCCTATTAGAGGAAATTTCAGCCTAAAAGTGGCCTCCTAAGGAAAAATAATAAAATAATAATGAAAATAATAAAATAAGAGTTATGAATTTTGGAGGGAAAAGAAAAAACTATTTTTTTGATTGTATTCCTTTATTATCTCCTTATATTTTTACTCAAATGTGTAGACACTCGTTGGATGCAGAATTAAATTCTGAATCCAATGAGTACCCATTATGCATACTTTTGAGAAGACACACATCGATAAAAATTGCAGAAACATTAAAAAAGAGTGTTCAACACGTTTCTTTAATGTTTCTGCATTTTTTTATCAATGTGGGTCTTCTCAAAAGTATTCATAATGGATAATCCTTGGATTCATAATTTAATTCTTCATCCAATGAGTGTGTACATTTGAAATTTGAGTAAACCTATAAGGAGATAAGCTAAAAATACAATTAAAAGTAGTGGTTTTTTTCTTTTCCCTCCAAAATATTTACATGTACCTCTTTTTAAATTTAAATTATTTTGATTGGTTTACATGTTATGACATGGAAATTATGTGAAAATTTCATGGGCACTTTTAGGATAAAATTTCCTCTAATATGATAGTATTGTTGATGATATTGTGCAATATCCATCAACCTTGTCGATGTTAGTGGTCCTTCAAACATGTCCAACTCAATGGAAATCACTCCTTTCCACATTAGGTGTAATTGAGCCTTCAGATTCATGCCTAATCACCTTTTACTTGGACAATTTGGAACCAAGAATAACATCCATAATTTCCTTTCAGATTTTAATCACCATTCAAAATGGAATTATTCATTGTTGCATTGAGAATTCACCTGTATCATGTCAAAGTAAATTGGGCGGAAAATAGGATCCCTAAAACTCACTAATTCCGCCACTACATTGAGGAAATATGATGGCCACCCATTGTCACCTATGGGAATCTGTCAGAACATCCCCGTTGAACTTTCTAGAAACACGATTCTTATAGATATTGAAGTCCTTTATGCCCCTCTTGATTACAACATATTTTTTCAATGGAGTTACATGCACACCATGAAGGTAGTGGGATCATCAATATTTAACACCATGATGCTCCCCCACAATGGGAAAATCATTACCAATGACCAATTAACACATTATGAGACAATAATTTCTTCATCCTCAGATGGTGTGTTACCCTTTGATGGGTCCCAAAACAAATTTTTCCCTTCCTTTACTGAATTTGGCCCAGGAATATTTAAATATTCATCTCTCCTCAACACTTACCCACGAGACCCACTAGTCATCACACAAGTTTCTAAGGCTCTTGTATACATCATGACCACATTAGATGGTAACCAGCCTCAGGACCCTCAACCAACAAATTTGGAGACACCTAATGTTATGGCAAAAAAACCTCCTTTTGTCCCTTACACAATTACTCAGACCCATTTTCTATATCCTTCACCTACTTTTATTTCACACTAAGTATTGACAAACCTCAACTTACTAAATATGGATATAAAAATTACCTTATGGTATTTGACACTGCAAGATATGTCAACAAGCTTCGGGATCACATCTACGGGTATGGTTTCCATGAACCCACTCAAGAAACCTTACCTCCTATAGTAACACCTTCATCAACACCAAAGGGTGTCACCAAGAAGGATAAATGGAAAAGAATAACACCCAAACTTCCCCTTCTCCTAAGGTATTGTTGACAGGAAAAAAAATTCCTCCTGCAACTAGTGCGCATTTTCTCGATTAGAGTCCCAATTAGACTATTTTTCGATTAAATGGAGGTATAATATCTAGAACAAAGGCCCTATTTCCTCTGTTAACTAAAACTAAAATTAAACTAATAATCTATGACTAATGTAAGGAAAATATATGATACATTCAAATAATTTACAAAATATCAACAGAATACACAATCTTCTCGTATGATATGATCATTTTAAACAACAGAAATAAAATGATTTAAAGTAACATAATAACACGTGAAATATCATTTTAGTTAACATCCTAACTGGAATTTGAATCTAGAAAGACAAACAAATAAGTTTTTGAGAAGTTTTATGCAAAAAGCTCCAAAAATAATTTTTCACGTTGTCATCCTATTCAAACATTTTTTTTGGTATTTTTTGAAATATATATATATATATATATGCATTACCTGAATTAAATTAATGACAAATTATATCTCGAAAATAAGAACAATAAATCCTAACTTTGACTATCAGATTCCAATGATCAAGAAGTAATGAATAAATTAACAATTTTTCAACTCTCGATGATAAAAGGATGTAGACTGTAAAATGTCATAAGAAATGTAAAACATAATAATTAAATATTCATTCAGAATTAAATCGCACAAGTGGTAGACAAATGCCATAATAATAAATTAAGTAATTAAAATGATATCCTGACATAAATCTCATAGATCATCACAAATTAATACTGAAAATTATATTAAAAAAAAGTTGGTACCTGAAAACTGATTCAAAAATACAAGTTTGTAGTCTTCTCCATTTCTCGACCCTTTGCACCAATACAAAAGGGTCTATAAATACTAAAAAAAAATAAGATAAGTTTTGAAACAAGAAAATTGATAGATTTTTTGAAAGTAAATGCTTAATCCTAAAAATATGAACTCTATCTTCGTTCAACTAATATCTTCTTGAGAAGTAGGCAACCTTTCCTCATCTTCAAATTCTTCGTAGTTGAGACTGAGCAATAAGTGGGGTGCTTGAACTTCGATAATATTTTCCCAGTATGAATATACCTGGGATAATATAGAGAAATGAATGGAAGGAAACTAATTAATGCTGACTTGGTATCTCACAATCAATCCTTGGAACTTTTTATTTATTTCCTAACGCTTGCTTTCAAAATTGGAAATAAGTTGATTTTTCTAAAAGGAATTTGTAGAAATTTCTGGAAATTTTGTTGTTTCCATACTGGATTTCTACCTACTCCTTGTTAGTAATATCTTCTGTAGGTTTCTTTAATTTTTCTAGAACATTTTCCTTCAGTGGCTTGGAACCTTGCAGATCCAATTCTTCTATAATGTTTGTTGCTTTCTCCCGGATTGTCAAACATTTCCCTTATGCTATTTGTATCCATGTTCTAATTTTTGTGGATTCATCTTCCCTGTGGTTAAAGGATGCAAGCATCAATCTCTTTTTTGTATTTGAAAAATTTGGAATCTCATCATATTGAAATTCCTTTTCCCAGTCAATAATAGAAAAAAAATTGTTTTTATTATATATGTCTTCTTATATTAGTGAATCAATCCTTTCATTTAAGTTTGTAATTTATTGATAAAATCTTGAGATTTTATCCATATTTATATAGAATTTTGATTGATGTTTCCTTCAAATTAGACAAAATCTGTCAAGTTTTCTCTTTGAAAACTCCTAGACTCTACATGGCCTCTTGATTTTGAAGAGATTTTATTTTCTCTTTTAAAGTTGTGGTCATAATACCATAATTGCTATCAACTTCTTCCTCCTAAATTCAAGTTTTCTCTTCATGCATTTTTCTTAGTTCTTGAATGTGCTTTTCATGTTTAGAATTTACCTCTCTCAATTCTTTCTAAAAAATTTTCTAGAGATTTTCCATTTCTACAGTGAATCCTTGAATTAGAGTTACAGAATACTTCTTCTAATTAGCTTCATTAAACAATCCAGTTTTTTCCAAATTTTTCTCTAAAAATTTAATTTTTGTAGATTGTTATTAAATGAGGTTGCAAGCTCATTCAAATGATATTGGTTGTAGTTAAAAAAATCTCCCAAAGCGTGAGAGGATTCTTGGGATTTTTCTTTCTCATCTCATTGTGCCTGCGAACTCAATTTCGACATAGTCTCTAAAAAATCATGTTTTATTTTATTTCTTATTCTTACCACTGATTTCGTTTGAGAATTGAAATAATAATATTTCATAGAAATAATTGTATCTGGAACTGGACCTAATTCAGAGACTAGTTTGAACATTAATTATTCCCAAGGATCCTTTGTAGAAATGGCTGTTACAGAGGTCTTGGGAGATGTACTTGAAATATTATCTATATTTTTATGGGATTCCATTATCTCCTCATTATTCTTTTCAGCAGTTTCACCAGATATTTTCTTCTCTTTCTCCTCATCAACTTCCATTTCTTCTCCTATTATACTTTCTCGTTTCTTTTGCTCTATTTCCTTAGGGGAATTAATAAGAATAATTTCTTGGTCACTTGTTCCTTCCTTTTATGTTGTTTTTTTTGTTACTGCACTTTCCTACTTCTATTTCATAATTTTCATCAATGTTACCTCTTCTTCCTTACCTGTGACAACAACAAATTCTAATTTTTCAATTTCAACCTTTTATTTATTTTAAGAGACAATAGAATGATTTTGAGTGATTTGGTTTAAATTAAATTGAAAGAATTCAGAAGATTTTAATTCGTCAAAAGAAATTTTGAGACATATAACTTTTTCTTTTAAGAAAATTTCAAACAAATTTTCTCTAAAATTTTGCAACTGCCCTCTTGTTTCAATGTCTAAGACTTTTCCTCTTTCAATATCCTACCGAAACTCATCAATATTTATGAAAATATTATCAAAGGGAGGATCTTAATGAATAAATATTTTAATGTAGCTGAATGTTATATAATGACTTC
This sequence comes from Pinus albicaulis, assembly GCA_034641835.2. Taxonomy (NCBI): domain Eukaryota; kingdom Viridiplantae; phylum Streptophyta; class Pinopsida; order Pinales; family Pinaceae; genus Pinus; species Pinus albicaulis. Next base: position 844,835,689 of record CM076582.1, on the reverse strand, counting down.
TAATAATCCTATTTGGATCATAGTCATACATTTTAGAGATTATAAGAAAAAAATTGAAGATATTCAATTTCCTTGCATCCATTTCCTTTGTCCCTGATATTTATGTCACTGAAATTAATTGGAAAACCAGGCCAATTTTTCTTATGTAATTTACTTAACTTTTTAGCTTGGCCATTTAAAACAATTTGATTTGCAACTTATCTAAGAGCAAGCCTTTCATATATATAATGGTTTAAAAGGTGAGGCCCTACCTCATTTCCAAAAAATCTTGTATAGGAAAATAATTCTTCCACAAACCAATGATCAACAGACTCTACCCCTTATTTCAAATTTTGACTAATTCTTGGAGGTGTTTTTCCAAACAAGATTTCATAGAAAGGAATCAAGACATAATGGAAAATATCATAAAAATGAAATTTAAAATTTGACTCCGACTTGATAGGAGCATAATTTTGGATGGGTAGCTACTAGTCATATGGGTAGTTCCATTTCATGAGTGGGAATGGAACTGAGGCAATGAAAAAATATATAAAATAGGCATACATATAGAAAATGTGTTTATATCTAGTCGGAGATGCTACTAATAACTTTAAATATGATATGATGTTCTGTGACAAAATATCGACCCAGTTTATATGTATCCCCTCATTTTAAACATTATGGATTATTGGAATTGATTGATTTTACAATGTTTAGGATCCTATTACCCATATAATCTACTTAACATGTTGATAAGAAATATTATGGGTTTCTTGAAAATAATTATGGGATATTCCTCGTTTGATCTGATCTTGAAACCTTCATATTATTCCCTTAACCAGTATTCAATCACTCTGTCACAATTCTCTCGACATTTCTTGAAGACAATATTTCAAAAATTCTTAAGGAAATCAACGTTAAGGTGGATTTCTAGGGATCTGAGCTTATAGATGGCTGATAGGAATTCATTTTTCCATGAGGGTATGAAATTTTTGTCATGGTATGATATTTTTCAGGTTTGAATATAAGCATGAGATAAAATCCATGAAACCATGTCATAATAATGAAAAATTATGGCCCTAGATGCTACTTCGTGTAACTATGTTGTTGTTATTTCTTCAAATTGATTGCTCTTTGTTTAAGAATATATTGTGTTTTTTAGCCATCCACTTTCTTGAAAAAAATAAAAAATTTACTCCCATATCATTTTACCTATATTTTGTGTCTTAGAAGTTGAGTCTGAGATGAGGAATGGGTTCGAGCTGACCTCCTTCAGATGCAAATTCTCCATTTCTTAAATTTTCTCCCTAATCTACTCCATCTTTTGTTTCAATGCTCGAGATCTATATTTTTTCCCCATTATATGAGATGTGGACAAAAAACAAAGCATATATCAACTTCTCCTATTTAAAATTTGAAATTGAATTAAGAATTCTGCATAATATCATCTTGCTTACCTATAATTTCTGTAATTGATATCATATTTTATCAATTCAATTTTTTATCCGAGCCAGGATTAAGAAAACTGCATGCAAGCGAAATACTCTAAGAAATTATGAATTTTGATTAGAAATATGAGAAAGGCATGAATTAATTTGTTCATTAATTTTCCACCGAGAAATCCGATTGTTTCTTTTCGTGAATCGAGAAAGGATCAAAGAAATTTATTCTTGATTTCACAGATAAATCAATTAAACGTGAAACAAAAGAATTTCCAAATCTATATTTAAAAATGAACTACATGCAAAAGAAGAAAAAATATTATTTTATTCGGATAGTCATATAGTCTGGAGGTCGGATGGATGAATTTTTTTTTCTTATGGTTGATTTATTTCATTCCAACCCTGACTATATAATAGTCGAGGTTTGTCTTCAATTTGGGTAATCGAATAGTCACACGATCGGGTAAAATGTTTATAAAAAAAAATTGTAGTCAACCCGATCTGGTAGTTGGGAGGTCGCATGGTCAGGATTTTTAATATTTTTATTTAAAAATATTTGTAGAAATCCGACCTCTGACCTACAAATTTTAATATTGCTTTTTTGGATTTTTTTTATTTTTTTTTTTATTTTTTTTTTATGAAAAAAATAAAATTTGTTTAGGGCCTCTTGTTTTATTTATATATTTTTCTTATCCAGAAAACAAAAGAACGTTTTTGTAAACATGACAACAAATGGCGACACGCTAGAAGAATATGTTATCCCCGCCAAGTTTAAATTTATAGTTTTAAAATATGATTTTTTCTCTAAATTTTGATATATCATTGAGATACTTGATAAAATTTCAATGGTAAAAACAATAATAATAGCATTACTAATAAAGAAAATGAAAAAATGTATCTAATAAGTGTCAAATAATGAATTTATTTGTAATTTTAGAACCTTATAATTCAATAATCATCTAAAATTTTAAGCACTAAGTTTAAGTTTTTAATACTTTTTTAAATTCGGCTTCTGTGATACATAATTTGTATAGAGATATATTTCGATGATAATCACATATGAACAAATTTTTTTGATGTGTTTTGAAACAACCATTGTGGTTGATCTTCAGGAAAGGATGAGAGATCAGGTCATGGCCTTAGATTTAAATATATGAAGAGAATTTTATACGAGTCATTATAATATAATGACTAGTTTGACTAAAGAAACACAAAGAATAATTTTAATATTTTAATTATCAAATTATTTATTTATTTTTATTTATTATTATCATATAAAATAATCATACTATATTCTATCATTATTTTATTTTATTTTATTTTAGATTTATTAAATGAACAACCATCTTCCTTGGAGAATGGTAAATAATTAATGGTGAGAAGAAATGAATAAATCTATCATATGTATATTTTAATAATAAATATATTATGTTCATATTTAAATAAAAGCTTAATTTATCAATTAATTACAATATTAAAACTTTTAAGGAATAGTAATATACAATCAAAATAGAAGAGCGAAAGAGAAAATAATACGTATAGGGTTCGAATATTTATTTTATTTATCTTTTTTAATAATAAATATCTTATATTTATCTTTACATAAAATGTTAATTTATTGATTAATTACAATACTAAAGCTAATAAGGAATAATAATAAAAGATAGGAGATGAAATCAAATAAAACATGAACTAGGAGTATAGGGCAGGTATCCAACATCCGCTAATAGTCCATCCATCGTCTTTATTAAGGTTGACCGATATTTTATCAATATGTTAGGCTTCCCTTAACTTACGGTCATGAAAATGGTAATTACTAGAAATGACCTTAGCTTTTTCAACGCAAATGTGATGGTTTGTCTTTTTAGCATGTTCTGTTGAGGCAGAGGAGAGGTACCTTCCATGTTTTAAGTTTGTTGTGTGTTTACAAATCCTTTGGTTAATGGAACGACCAGTTTCACCAACGTACGGGGTCCCACCAGAGCAACGAATTATGTAAACACCTTTTCCATATTTAGGGTTTACAGGGTCCTTTACCGATCTTAGAGAGATCTGAATAGTGTTAAGGGCTTTGAAAATCGAGGATAATTTATGCTTCTTAAGTATCCTATAGATTTTATCTATGGTCCCTTCAATAAACGAGAGGTGCACTACAAAAAAAAAATCACTAGAATATTTTGTATTCCTAGGTCCATGTCTAGATTTACGAAAAGCTTTGAGGCACTGGAACTTGTATAATTGTTCCTATTGAAAATAGTTAGGATGTGGGATTTTTCTTCTTCAAGGTGGGATTCATCCGAGATTATAAATGATTTGGTAGCTAAGACGCTTAGAAGACCTAGATTTTGAGTAGAGAAATGATGTGAACCAACATGGATATACTTCTTAGTGTGCATTTTGTTTCGATACACTTGATGGGAGAAAGAACTGTCATCCCTTCATGTAATAAGAACGTCGAGGAAAGGAAATATTCCATCACCTTCACATTACATCGTAAAATTTATGGATTCATATTGATTGTAAAGATGATGGAATAAAAGGTCCATATTTTCTTTTCCACGAGGCCAGACAATGCAAGTGTCATCTATAAAACATTTTCCAAAGTATAGGTTGGAAGAGAGCTGAGGAAAGGGCCTTGGATTCAAAGTCCTGCATGAAAATATTATCCACAACAGGGGAAAGGGGAGAACCCATAGCCACGCCACAAGTTTGTTCAAATAATTCCCCTTTGAAACTAAATAAATTAGAGGTGAGACAAATCTCAACCAAATCGACAGTATCTGGACTGGTGCTTCGATTGATGACATCAATAGCCTCATTAATGGGGATACAAGTGTAAAATGAGACTACATCAAAACTTACCATATTTTCATCAGGATCCATTCTTTTTCCCTTCAACTCATTAATAAACAAGGAATAATATTTAACAAATAACTTGGTCTAGCCAACAAGAGGTTTAAGCATATTGGCTAAAAATTTAGTGAGAAGATATGTCGGACCTCCTATGGTTTTGACTATGGGCCGCAGGGGGGACCCTTCCTTATGGATATTTGGAATACCATATATCCTCAGACTGAGAGGGTTACTTTCAATATGATTTTTACTAAGGGAGCAGACTGTGCTACTAGATTTTATGGCTAGAGCAACGGTTCTAGAAACCTTCTACAGGGGATTTTTATTTAGCTTCCTATAGCTTCCGCTATTTCAAAGGTGATCTAAAATATTAATATGGTAATAATATTTATTTAAGATGATCGTAGAACCTCCTTTGTCAGCCTTAATAAAAACATTATCCTGGTTATTTTTCAAGGTCTTTAGAGGCTCAAACTCAGGTTTGATAAGGTTTCTCTTAAGGGGCTTAGTTTTCCTCAAAATAACAACACAGTCTTGCCTAATGATATCTTTTGTAGCATCTAAAAAATCCCATATCATGTAGTCAATGTCACAAATAATATCTTGCATGGGGATTTTCCTAGGAGCTAGGGAAAAATTTAAACCCTTCTCCAAAATACTATAAACAATGTGATCGAAGGAAAAACTGAAAATATTTACAACCTTATTACCAGAGGGGAAAAATATGTTCTATTATTGTTTTTGTTTTTGATTTTATTGTTATTGTTATTATTATTTTTATTGTTGTTAGTATTATTATTATTATTATTAGTTATAACATTGTGATAGAGAGTTTCAAAGTTGTTGTTATTATTATTATTATCATTGTAATTATTATTATTATTATTAAGAAGCATAATTTATCATGTACTTTCAAACCCCTTAACACTATTTAGAGCTCCCTAAGATCGGTATATAATGTTGTAAACCCTAATGATGGAAAATATGCTTACATCTTTCCTTGCTCCTGTGGGACCTCGTATATTGGTGAAACTGGTCGTTCCATTAATCAAATGATTTGTGAACACGCGACAGAACTAAAACACGGAAGGTCTCTCTCCGCTACCTTAGTAGAACATGCTGAAAAGACAAACCATCACATCTGCATTGGAGAAGCTAGGGTCATTGCTAGTATTGACCATTTTCATCATCGTAAGTTAAGAAGAGCCTTAGAGATTGAGAAAATACAGCTCAAACTTAATAGATACGATAGATAGACTATTAGCAGACGTTGGATCCCTCGCCTATACTCCTAGTTGACGTTTTCTTTAAGCATTCATTCCCTCTCTCCATCTTCTTATTATTATTATTATTCCTTATTAGCTTCAGTATTATAATTAATAAATAAATTAACCTTTTATTTAAAGATAAATATAAGATATTTATTATTAAAAAAGATAAATAAAATAAATATTTGAACCATTTACGTACTAATTTCTCTTTCCTACATCTATTTTGATTTTATATTATTATTCCTTAATAGTTTTAGTATTGTAATTAATAGATAAATTAACCTTTTATTTAAAGATAAACATAATAGATTTATTATTAAAACATAAATATAATAGATTTATTCATTTCTTCTGACCATTAACTATCTACCATTCTCCAATAAAGATGGTTATTTATTTAATAAATATAAAATAAAATATAATAAAATAATGATAGAATCTAATAAGACTATATTATATAATAATAAGAAATAATAATAAATAAATAATTTTATAAATAAAAATAATAAATTTATTATTTTTCCTTCTTTAGTCAAACTAGTTCGTTATATTATAACGGCTAGTATAATCTTCTCTTCATCTATTTAAATCCAAGGCCATGATCTAATCTCTCATCTTGTCCTGAAGATGAACCAGAATGGTTGGTTCAAAACGCATCGACATAATTTGTTCATATGCAATTATCATCGAATGATCTCTCTATACATATTTTAATACTATCAAAGTTTTTCTACTTTGTGTTATAATCATATCTCTTTGAAAATTTAAAATTTATTCACCTTTTCTTAATACAAATATCTCCATTAGTTGGATTACAAACATCGACCCGCTGTGAGAAAGTATTCATAGCCCCGATGAGTTTTTTCATTATCCTTTTAATGTAAAACTTCATGCTCTCACTTTTTATCTTATAATTGATTTTGAAATTTATTATATTTAGCGAAGTGAGAAAAGCGGGGTTTTTAGGGAGTTTATTTGATAGAAAATACTGTGATGTATTAAAATAAACTCCAACTCTGTATTATATTATTCATCTTCTTTGAGAGAATTTGGTTTATTTATTTAAGTTATTTGAAGATGGTGGAACTTTCATAACATAATGATCTAAAATTGGAGGAGAAATTATCCTTCCTAAAAATGATTATTCACTAATGCTTTGTAAGGAAAAATGGGTCTTAATAGCAAAACAGGTTTTCCAAAGGTCTCTTCAAGTAATGAGTTAGTTTTCACATGTAAACTTAAACATAAGTAACATCACATCAAATAACTCATACAAGAATTCATCAAAATCATAACAAATGATTTGGTGGTAGATTTCATCCCTCCTGAGCTAAATCTTTGAGCCTGTCAACATAGCTAGACTTATCCATATATTCAGTGTAAAAGGAGTACATAAAATTTTGCTTATAAAAAGTGTGGCTATTTCACCTTCAAGGAAATTTTCTCTTGTAAATAAATCTCACATAAACATAATGAAAACCTACATTCAAACATGAAATTCAAAAAAACAAGGTGTATCCTACAAAGATTGTTTAGTCCAACTAAAATTAACCAGACATGAGCTTAAAAGAGCTTTAATTCCACATTAAAGAACAAAAGATAGATTTCCTCAACATGAAATAGTGAAAAAAGTAAATATGAGTTGAACCTTCCAAGTAACAGTTGCTGCAATAAAATTTTGAAGTAAGAAAACCACTACAAGGCCTTCTCCATGCTCAAACACCTTCAAGAACTACTCCAAAACATTTATTGATCAATACACCCTTAGACTTGAACCGACACAAATTATCCTTATGTGTGCTCAAATGAGTAAATAGAGGTCACCATTGGATCTAGAATGTCCAAAAACCCCTAAGTGGACTCTTATTGAGATCAACTTGGCCAAAAACTCCAAAATATATGTTTCTACAAGCTCTCCCTCTAGTTTTTATTTTATATGTCCTACAAATCGAGCCAACAGACTAACCATCCTACAAATACACCTTGTTTTCCGCTAATGAGGCGACAATTCTGCCCTCCGATGGTGAAATTTGTTGGACAATTAAATTTCCCAATAACCTTAAGGGTGCAAAACTAGGCCACATGGACCATGTGGCAGTAGGCTAGGCTTAACACTCACCCTCGCCGACCTAGCACCTAAAATTTCAACGCGTGGCCATCTTGGCTCCATGGGGCCAAGGGCTAAGCCTTAAGCTTCATTCCCTTCACCGAGTCTTACGCCAAGGTTCAATGCGGTTCATGTGGCTAAGGATTGGGTCAGCGATAAGCCCCTATCTGTTGGTACTTTCCACCAATATGCTTATGGTATTATTGATCAAAACCTTACCAGGGGTCGGGCTACACTTAAGCCCCCCCGTTCCTTTGACGTCCCAGGTCATATGTGATGGTTGCAACTAGGGTTGGTGACCAGGGTTTTGTCCCATTCTTAAGCACCCATTCCTTATGCTATGGTCATATGCCCCCATACGCCTTATATGAAAACTTTATATAATGGTTCGACCCTATGGATATTAAGACCTACCGTAATTCCTAGTGGTAAGTCGTTGCAATGTTGAATAGAATGTCAGGGGTTCAATCCTCCTGGGCCTCTAGATGACCATACAAAAAGTTTATTATGCCTTGGGGGTGCCACGTGTTACCATCCTATTGGTCCACACAAACACAATAAAAATCGACCCAAAACAACAAACCAGAAACTGGAAACTTGGCGACACATGATCTATTCATACCTACATAGTCAACATGGGTGATGTTAGCAGTATGAAAGCCTAATCAACTGTCCAATCAGAAACTTGCTCAGTTTTTACTTATTGGGCCAAACTATCAGAACACGATAACTTGAGCTTACAGTGCCATATTGAGGTGAAATGAACATCATTGGATTCATAATCATGAACAATTGAACTTGATGCTAGTTTCAAGACTTTCTTAAAACTTTCATTTTTGAGCTAAAATTTGATCACCTTATCACATAAAATAGCCAATTAATTATTCTCCATATTATCGAAAGTTTAAGCAAAAGCTAAAATAATATTAGTATTTTTGGATTTGTCATATTTTAATAATACTTTGTCCTTAAATTTTAGCTTATTTTAAAACATAAAATAATATATGGTAAAAATATGCTTCTTTAATTATGTAATCATAGTTGTAATTATACAACTAAAGAAATAAATTGAAAGGAACAATATGTATAAAAAATTTAAAATGATGATAATAAAAATGATTTTTTAGGGTACTACCATCCTTAGTAAAATCAAATATTTACATGTGTTCTTGAGAGATTTTCATTTACGAAAATATATTTTCAAAATTTTCCCATTTACTAGAAAATTTTGTACTTGACTTTCTAATGTTTGAAGAATAGAAGTTGACGGACCAAGTTTTTAAAAGATTTGAAAAGGTCTAGTCCAAAGATGTTGAAACTGAAAATGCTTTCCTTTATCTTCATTGCTTTTATCCCATTTGAGAACAAGTTCACGCACAACAAGTTCTCTATCGTTTGATAAATGTTGATCAAACCATCTTTTGATAATTTGTTGATGTCCATGAAACATAGATTTTGATTTTTCTCGTTCCTCTTCCAATTTAATCAATGTATACAATATTACATCCATATCTTTTATTGAATTATGCTTTACAGATTGAGCTAACTAAATAGATGGTAAGAAAATATTTGGTGGAAAAATGGCTTCTTTACTATATACCAAAAAGTATGGATAATTTCCTAATTCTGTTTTAGGAGTTACTCCATCAGCCTAGAGGGCGTTGGATAATTGATTATGCCAATTCTATTGGTGATTTTGGAAAATATTTTTAATGATTTGAATAAGGTTTTTATTTGTAGATTCTAATAGACCATTACCTTGAGGGTAATAATTAGCAGATAAAGTAATTTTAATGCCTTTTTCCAAGGAAAATGCATTCATCTTAAGAGAAAAACAATATGAAGTATAATAAAATACAAGCTATAACGGAACTCCAAACCTTCTGATAATATGGGTTTCCAGGAATGGTTTACATTTTCATCGTTAACTTTTTTCAAAGGAATTTCTTCCGTCCATCTTGTGAAATAATCAGAAACAATGAGAATGTACTTATGTAACTTTGAATAATTTGGATTAATCTCACCAATGATATCTAATCCCCATTGTTTGAATGGTCCTTTGGCTTCATCAGGTTGAAGAGGAATAACACGTGTTTTTTCTATTCATGTTGTTTTTTTTCAGTCTTTACATTTCCTTGCATATGAAAAATAATATTTGATTAGAGTGGGCCCATAATAGCCTGCTCAAAATAATTTGTGCAGTGGTTTATCCTCCAAAATTCCCATCAAAAGGTCCATTATGTACCTCTAATAAAATCTCATTAAGGAAATTTTGAGGTCTAAAATGGGCCTCCTAAGAAAAATGTACAACTAAAATAAACTTTATAATAACCAATAGGATTCAAGATAATGATGGCAACCATGGGGGATGGTTCACCATTTTTGGAGTAAAAAAGTATAAAGATTAAAAAATAATAAAATAATAAAAACTACTTTTTGAACTCATATTTTCAACTTATCTCACTAAGGGTTTACTCAAATTTCGAGTGGGAATATTCATTGGATGCAAAATTCAATTCCTCATCAAAGGAGTACCCATGCTGCATACTTTTGATGGACCCTACTACACGAAAAATGAGAACTACATTAAAAACGTGATTGCAATCACATTTTTTTTATGTATTTCCCATTTTTCGTGTATAAAAGTCCATCAAAAGTGTGCAACATGGGTACTCCTTGGATGAAGAATTAAATTTTTCATTCAACGAGTATTCCCGCTCAAAATTTGAGTAAACCCTTAGGGAGATAAGTTCAAAATACAAGTTGAAAAAGTTGTTTTGTCTTTTTTTCCCTCTAAAATTTGATGATGTAATCAAATCTTATTTAATTATTTCTAATATTATTTTATAATTTCCTTAGGAGGCCCATTTTAGACCTCAAAATTCCCGTAATGTTTCTGCATCATATTTCTCAAGGCATCTTAGTAAAACATCATCATAATTTTTTCTAAAAAGAATGCCATTAATTAATTTATATTTAGAACATTTCAACCATAAAGTTTTTTTTGTTTGATTAAAAGATGGTTCAGAGTAGTACCATGAATTAAGAAATTTTTTATATATGCATGCCATGTATTTTTGTTGGTACATGTATGCACAAAATTTTTTCTCGATTCATTTCAAATTCATTCTACCATCCTACTTCAGAATTGGAATTTTGATCTTCCTCTGGGTGATATCCTTCTGCCTTAGTTGATAATTTACATAGACCCTGTCCTCTTATGGGTTTAGATGGTTTAATTTCTAAATCACATTCTTGCAATGTAGGCATCTAGTTTTCTCTTTTTTCTCATAAGCCCTTTTGAACCAAAAAATTTATAACTGCAGGGAGGGGAACTATCACTTTAGTATGAGATCTAAATAAAAGAATGTCTAAAATGTAATTGATTTATATATAGTATAAGCTTGCTTACCTATTTTGGGATAGTTTAATTCAACACCTTGAAAGCCAAAACTCATAAATGTAATAGGAATTTTCGTATCTTCATAATTCTTGTAAGTAAGGACTGTTCCACAAGAGATATTAGATGCAAATATATACAACAAATTTTTTTATCAAAATTTGGATGGATTAATGATGGAGCAGTAGCAATGGCTTCTTTAATATTTTGAAAAGCATATTTTTCTATAGATCCCCATTTAAAACCATGATATTTCTTAATCATATCTTGCATTGGTCTAACTATTTCAACAAAACTTGGAATAAATATTCAAACAAAATTGATCTTTCCAAGAAACGATTGCATATATTTTTTATAATAAGGAAGAACAATTTTCAAGATTGAATTGATTCTTATGTAGATCAATAAGAATTCCTTCTTTAGAAACTATATCCCAATAATTTTCCCTCAGTAACAACAAATATCATTTTTTTGGATTGAATGAGATTCCATATTTTTTACATCTTCCAAATATTTTCCTCAAAAGATCAACATGTTGAAGTATTTTCTTTAACTAAGTTGTAATATCATACATATAAAACACCATGAATTTATTAATAATTCCATTAAAAGCAATATCCATGGCTAGTTGAAAATTAGTCTCGACATTGATGAATCCAAATGGAATTGTTTTATAAGCATATGTGTCCCATTCAGTTTGAAAATTGGTTTTAATTGGATCTTCTAGTGCTACCAAAATCTAATTATAACTAGAGATCCATGAAGAAGAGAGAACATTTCATATCCTGCATCTAATTGAAAAAATTGTTCCATGGAAGGGACATGATAATTGTCCTTTTCAAATGTTTAATTTAGATTTTGAAAATCAATGCAAATTCTAATGTCTCTATTTTTATTCTAAACTGAAAATAAATTTGAAACCCATTGTGAATTCCCGACTAGAAAAATAATCCCATATTTTAAAACTTTATTCATGTTTTCTTTAACTTGACCTTCAAGTCTAGCACGTGTTTTCCTTAAATTTTGTAGAAAAGGTTGAGTGTTAGATTTGATTGGAATTACATGTTGTGTGATTTTAGTATCATAGACTTTCAAATCACCATAAGTCCAAGCGAAAAAAACCTTGTATTGCTTGAATAATTTTATAAATATGGATCTTTCTGTAGGTTTACAATTGCTTCCCAAATTAACATTTCATGGTTGTTTTTTTTTTTTTTTTTTTGTTGTTCCCGGATTAACAAAATCAAATTGCATTGAAGAACTATTGGTTTTGCAATTTTTACTTCCTTTGAATTTATTTTTAAAATCAAATGAAGTTTCCAATCAGATAATGGATTTTGAACCAATCCAATCCAATCAAGTTTCCAATCCAATCAAATTTTATTTTTGGTTTCATTTGATAATTCAGATTATAATTGAGAAGTATGTTGACCTTCATCAATAATAGATCCTTTGAAACTATCTTCTAAGGTTACCAAATATTTGATTTGATCATCATCATCAAATACTCTCCAATTTTTAATAATGTTGGGAATTGAAGGTCTCAAACATAATTTCGACTGAAAAACATTATGGAGAAAAACATTCAACTGGAAATAATTGTGATGCAACATTAGCAAGTAGATCGACATCAGAATTTTGAGAAAGGAGTATATAATCTAACTCTAATATATAAAAAAATTGAGCTAACTCATATACTTCTTGTCTGTAATTTTTAAAAAGGTTGGATACACAATTAATGGTTTAATTGAACCCTTTTACAATAATTTCTGATTCACCTAAAAGTTTGATATTTCTTATATCCATTTCAATGGATTTATGAATACCTTGTAATAAATCCTCATATTCAGATACATTATTTATGCAAGGGAAATTCAATATCCAATAAAGAAAAAATTTATTCCCCTGTGAATCAATTAAGACACATCCAATACCAACTCTTTGATTTGATTTGGATCCATAAAAAGATAATGTCCAAGTGTCAATCTGATTAGTTGTAAATATGGACAAAACCTCTTTGTAAGAAAATTTCCGAAGGCAGGTACTTTGATAAATTTTAGGAATTCAATTTTACTTTCTAATACAAATGATTCTTCAGATGAAAAATCACTGAGATATGTATCAAATGTATAATTACCTAATGAAGATTCAGGATAATTTATTGGCTCATTGAGATTTTCAAGGTTAGTGACTATATGTTTTATGTGTTGTTCACACTCAACATTTACTTTATTTGGTTTAATGTTTAATGGTAACCATAAATGAGACTAATCCATAGAAAAATATCCATTAATTTTTTCTAACAAAAATTTACTAATAATTAAACCATAAGATTCTGGAATAGTTGTGACAATAATGTCAATTATCTGAAAATTTTTCGGATTTGTGGAAAGTCTGATTAACACACTTTTTATTTCTCCTAAAATTTACGTTCATACCTAATATTTGGTATCATTTATATCCATGTAAATATTGTAAATAGAAAAATAAAGAGAATTGGAATATGAAGAGACATTGGGAGATGAAACCCAATAGTCTCTCTCCATGTATATATCCATGTTCCATATTAATTCAAAGCACAATGAAATGCATGGATTTACTCCTAGTCTGGCATGGTATCATAACCAACCCCTGTTTTTAGTTTTCTTCTCCTTGTAACTCCTCTCTCCCTTGACAGTAAATATGTCCTTGATTCCCTCTATTCTTCACTTATTTCTCTATCAATTGTCTATCTCAAACCTTCACAATTGATTTCTTCGGATCCTCATTGCTCGCTCTCCCTCTTCAGATTTTCCTGCCATTTTTCATACATGAGCTACTTGTGGGAAAACATTCTTCTCATGAACATTTTGTCCTTACGGTTATCTTGAAAATAAATTTGTAAATTTATCTTCACATAAATCTCCACACTCTCATTATATGAATTACCACCATGTGCTTGACCGCAATATCCCCCATTACCTAAGAGAGAAATCTTCAAATTTTCAATGGCATCAAAGATTTAAATATTCATGGAACCTTGATGTGAATTGCATCCATGCCTCATTATTATTTTCTCAGAACAATTACTTATACTAGACACTCTCCCGGTGAAAACTTTCATGCTCAGACTGGATTTCCGTGAATTAGAAGTTTGATGTTTCATATATGAAATTGTTTGGTGTGTTTATGTCACGCCCAATGGGGCGTTGATGGCACACCCAGTGGGACTTTGATGGCATGCTGGATTGAATTCTACGCTTGGTGTGGTTGGTTGAAGGTTGTGCCGAGGAGAGGATAATGACAGTGCATTGTTTCCGGGGAAGACATGTATAATCATGGTGTCCCAAGTCTCGTGGTGTTTCATGGTCATGTTCACCTATGAGTGCATTTGAACTGTACATTTGGAGTTTATATGCAACTTTAAATGGTGCAATGCAACATGATTTTTTCATTCCAATGTTTGCTTGGTTTGTGGATTAAATTTGTTTGAGATATATGCCTGAACTGCACATTGGTTGTGGTATGAAGACCAAGCATCATATGTTTGTGCATTAAAATAATATTTAATGGTTTGTTTTGAGGCCGTGCGTATCATTTTTATGATAGCTTATGAGGGTTGGATTATATGGTATATATTGATTTGTATATAGTATATATATGCATTGGTGTTTGGTATGGCATGTGATTGATAGGAACTACATATAAATGGATATTTAAAGAACTCGAAATAAAATTCAAGTGTTATTTTGAAGACACATATCATATTTTTGAAAGTATTGTAATATTTGGGTCCAATTAAGAATTATATGATGCATTCACTCATATATATAGTTTGAGTATTTCTCATTGGAAAAGAGAACTACCATGAGTGGTCCGAGAAGGTAAAACACACCCTTATTTTCAATGAGTTGTGGAAAGGGATTTGTGAAGGATAAGGATACAATGCATCGGAGAAACCCACTTCCGGTAAGGAGTTTTCCATTTCAAAAAACACGAACAACAAGGCCTATGCATTGATTGCAGCGTCAGTAAATGAGGAGGTGAGTCAAAATATTTCTCCACTTTCAAAGATATTTGAAGTCTTAAATAAGTTGAAGTAATTGTATGACTCACACTCTGAACTTGAATTAGTTCAATTGATGATAAAGTTGTTCGATCTTGAGTTGAAAAATGATGACCCTCTTTCCTTAGCATCGAAATTACGATCGATTATGCATGACATAAAAGAAACCGGTTTTGAAATAGATATTCCTCTCATAGCTTATGTCAAGGCACTATATCCCACCTATTCTCATTTCTTGATTCATTGCCATAAAGTGGAAACCTTGACAAGATTACCTTCGTCTCCCTTCGAAATAAGTTTGATGAAGGAGATAAGGATTTGGGAAGAAGACAAATCATCAGTCTTTTGAATAAGTTGTGTGCCTCTCACAAAGGGATAATAATCATGCACAAGATACTTCTAGAGGAAGAGGTGACCAAAGAGGAAGAGGAAGGAGGAATTTTAGAGGCGAGATGGGACGAAAGCTCCAGGGATAAAATTTTGATCTTCATTGCATATGATGCAATAGAGATAGACATGATTCTTCCAATTGTGAGTTGCCTTGGTACAAAATTAAGCAAGAAATAAATGAATAAAAAGGTAAAAAAATGGACAAAGGTAAAGGTAAAGCACCCAAGTCTGCTCATTATGTTGTGGCACATTGCAACATTAGAGTAACTGAAGACTCTTTCAATTTTTCACTTGCTTCATGGAAAGATGATTGGTTGCTTGATTCAGGAGAAAATTTCCACATGAATTTTAGAGGAGATTTATTTGAATAATTCATTGATAATGTTTATGGAGTAGTATAATTTTCATATAGGATAAAACTCAAGCCATCAGGGCTTCGCACCATCATGCTCAAAATGCTTAGTATTTTATAATTTCTTCTACATGATGTTCTATACCTCCTGGACCTAAGAAGAAAATTCTTGTATTTTTTCCGCATCCGCCAGCAAGAATGCCATTAATATATTTGATGGTAAGGTTGAGATAATAAAATCATCATATTACTCATTTTTCTTGATGAGGATAGAAGAATAAAGACTTCTGAAGATGTAAGGAACATATGCTTGTGCACAAAGCTTTTCATATAAATATCACGATGATGAAGGTACATTTCCATCAAGTATTTTATGGCATGCTATATTTGGACACTAAACTATGACAACTTTCATTTTTTGAATAAAAATGGTGTTTCTGGCTTGCCTATAGTTCCTAGGAAACTTAAGCAAAGTGATGCTTGTATTCTAGGAAAGCACAACAAACAATCTTTTCATGATTCTCATTCCAGAGCACATAGAAAACTTGAACTCATTCATTCTGATTTGTATGGCCTAGTGTGTGTTTATTTTGCAAATAGTAATAAATATATGGTGACATTTATTGATGAGTACATGTTTATTGAGCAAATCTGAAGCTTTTAAAACATTCAAGAACTTTCATGCATGAATTGAAAATTATGCATAATCTCATATTGGATCTATTCACATTGATAATGGAAACGAATAAAATTCAAATGAATTTGAAAAATATCTTCACCAACATGGTATCAAAAATTAAATAAGCATTCCTTATGATCCCCAACAAAATGAAGTAGCTGAAAGAATGAACAGGACAATATTAAATATGGTATGTTCCATGATGTTTTTCAAGAATGTTAAGATGATGTTTTGGGATGATGTATTTATATGTGTTGTGTATATAAATAATAGGTGTCCATATAATTCAATCAAAAATAAGACTTCCTATGAAATGTGGGATGGCCACATTCCTTCGGTGAGGCATCTCGACGTTTTTGGTTGCACCTTCTATGCCTAAATACGTAAGGAACATAGAAACAAAATTGGTTCAAGGAGTCATAAATGTATCTTCTCGGGGTACTCAAATACCTCCAAAGCATACCATATATATGATGAAATGAACACAAAGTTAATAATATCTAGATATTTGATCGTTCTTGAATCTTCCAAGACTAACAATGTTGTTGAGCGGCATCATGATCGCTTGGAGAGATTCATACATGCAAATTATTTTCAATAACTTGATAATGAGATTCCACATATTGAAGGGGGATTCCTATACTAAATAAATTTTTGGAATATTTTTCTGAAGCACACTCTCCCCCACATGAATCTCCAACAACTTATCACACTTTGAGTGATGTGATTGACAGAATTTGGAGACGAAATCTTGATTCAACCCCATCTGAGTCAACTAAGAAACATGGGCCATCTCAAAAAGTTCGTCCAAAATGGCTGTCAAGGACACCTGAAAGTGTTAGTCCTGATGAGGTTGGAAAGATAGGAACAAGAAACTCAACCAGACATAATGAAGGTGATGTAGAAAATTTTGATTCACCAGTTGATATGGATGTTTCTTATGATTGTGAACCGAATTTGTCTACTGATTTTCAACCAAATTCCTTCAAATAAGCTTCTTCTCATGATCAATGGAAATAAGTGATGCAAGAATAATATGGTGCTTTGATAAAGAATGGAACTTGGAAGTTGGTTGATCCTCCATTGGGAACCAAACCAATAAGATGCAAGAGGTTCTTTAAGAACAAGTATAAATTAGATATCTCACTTGACATGAATAAAGCTAGGCTTGTGGAAAAAGGTTTTTCACTGAAGGAAGGGTTCGACTATGACGATACTTTTTCCCCCAAAACAACATGGTATACCATCCAGACACTCTTTTCCTTAGCATCTCAGAATGGTTGGAAAGTCCAAAAAATGGATGTAAAAAATTCTTTCTTGATTGGAGATCTGAAAGAGAATTTTTTTATGTCCGAACTAGAAGGATTTGTTCTGAATGGTGAGGAACACAAAGTATGCAAGCTTGTAAAATAATTTTATGGCCTCAATCAAGCACCACAAGCCTATTATGAGAAGTCAATTGAGCATATTTTGAAGCTAAAATTCAAACATTATGATATTAATCATGCAAATTTGTTTTTCAAGAAAGTTGAAAAAATAGTTGTTTATCTTGTGGTGTATGTAGATGATATTATAATGACATGGAACAATGAGAGCTACATTGCATCCATAATGAATGAATTGAGGAAATTTTTGGAAATGATATACTTGGGCTATGTTCACTACTATCCTGGTATTGAAGTAACTCAACATTAAAATTTTATATTCCTCTCTTTGAATAAGTATATTGGAGATCTATTGAACAAGTTTTTCATGGGTGATTTCAATCATTTGACTATTCCAATGGAACATAACATAAGCTCACATCCACTGAAGGATAAGAATTTGAGAATGCAACGAAGTATAGAAAACTTGTATGATGTCTCAACTGCATGACTACTACCAGATCAAACATTTCATTTGTAGTTGGAATCCTCTCCAGGTTTATCCAAAAGCATTTTGAGGTTCGTTAGTCTACTTTAGAAAGAGTTCCAAATTACTTGAAAGGAACTCATGCCTTTGGACTTAAGTATACACAAGTGGGCCACTTAAGTTTGATTGGATACTCTAATTCAGACTTCGATGGAGATAAATATACTAGGGTATGTACTTTAGGTTATGCTATGAGTATTGGATTAGGAGTTGTCTCCTAGATTTCATGCAAACAATCAATTCCAACAGATTCCACATCTCAAGAATAATATGTGGAAACAACTGAAGCAATAAAGGACCTTGTGTGGCTTAGGAAAATTCTGAAATTTTGTAAGAGAAAAAAGTGCATTCAACTCCTATTTTGATTGACAATACTTCTGCAATAAACTTAGCTAATAACCCAAAGTTCCATGATCGAACGAAGCACATCAATACAAAATACCATCTAATTCGACACCATGTTGAGGCTAAGACAATCCAACTACATCATTTTTCCACAAATGAGTAGATTGCGGACATCTTCACCAAAGCACATGGAAGATAAAGTTTTGAAAGATTCAAAATGATGCTTAGACTCACCAACATCCCTTCTGATTAAGGGGGGGAATGTTGAAACCTAATATTTGGGATTAGGTAAATACATGTATATATTTTAAATAGAAAAAAAAAAGAGAAGAGAATTGGAAGATGAAGAGACATTGAGATATGAAACTCAATAGCCTCGCTCTCCATGTATATATCCATGTTCCATCTTAATGCAAAACACAATGAAATTCATGGAGTTACTCTTGGTATGACAACTGCTACACTTGATTTATCTAGTTGAACAATTTGAGTAGATGAGTTTGTATGAGTCATATTTAGTTTGTAAGCAATAGATAAGGGCATTATATTAGATGACACCCCTTAATTGACTAAGAAATTATGTACATCTCTATTTCATATTTCAAAAGTTAACAATAAAGGAGGAGTTTTAGACGATGACCTATCTCCAATGAAAGTTTCATTAATGTTCAAAAAAAAATTAGATGGAGCTTTACTCGAATTATATGTTTTATATAGATTGTTTTCTAGATATTTTATCAATATATCTCTTTTCTGAGTGAGTTTTGATAATTCAAATAAAGAGATATTAGCTCTATTTTTCTTCATATATTCAACTAAATCATAATCTTAATGCTCCATGAGACGAAGATAATTAGATGTAGAAGTAGTCATATCAGCAGTTTGAGTTTTCTTTGTTTTAGCCAGAGAATTGGGATTTCATGTGGATACTTGATTTTGAGAAGCACTTTGACTTTTTTTATCTAGTTTGTATAGTGTTAATTTCTTCTTCACCTTCAATAGAATCATTGTCAATTAGTCCTCCTTGAGAAGCATCCCATAAGACATTATTACTAGATTCTTATTCTTTCTTGCTTTCATTCTTTGATTGACTTTCATTCTCACATTTTATAAATACTTTAAACTTGTTTATAAAAGCGAAACAAATTTTTTTTCAGAATTTTTATCATTATGAGCTTGAAAAAAACATCATGTGCATAATCACCAATGTTTAATTCCTCAAGATCATTTTGATTAGGATTGGGAAGTCGATTCTTTCTAAAATATCTTCAAGGTTTTTTTATTACAGGGTTCCAAAAAGGACATTTTTCACATTCTTTATCTCATTAAACCTTTTTTTTGTTACCTTTTGAATAGAGTTTAAAGCAATAGTATCTTTTTATTTTTTGTCATCAATTGTTTTACTAGCTGAAGTATTTTTAGAACAAGATACGATTTTAATCCTTTCTTTTCCTAATGTATGTTTTGAAGAAATATTTAATTTTTGTTTTGCAACATTTAAGGTCTCTTCCATTTTTAAGGAAAGTGTGCTTTTTTCTTCTCTAATAACAGAAAATGTGATATTATAAGGAAGATCAGTGGTATCGACCTCATTTAGCACATCATCACCTAGACTAAAAGCTTCAGGGATTATTTTAAGAATAGAAAGAGATAATTGATTAAATTTTTTGATTGATTCTCTTAAATTTGTTTTTATATTTGATAATTCAACAACTAAGGTTACTTTGGTTTTATCCTTTCCATACTTTTTGATAAATAATTTGTCAGAATATTCCTAATTTTTAATAATTCCATCAGTTATGGTGGAATACCAAGCAATTTATTTTCCTTGAAAAGGGAAAGGAAACAATTTTCAAACTTGGTCGTTGTGTTGAACTATACCAAACTTAAGAGATAACATGAATTGTTTAACATGTTATTTGGTAGTAATAGGAACATAAGTATTATAATTTGGAATCCATATTTAAAAATGCTTTGATAGATCATGTTGATCTCCTGCAACAACAATAGGACTAGTAGATAGTCAGGGTTGAACTTCCATAGGTGAATTTGGAGAGGATGAACTTGAAATTGATGAATGAGGAGAAGGAAGGATTTGAAAAGGAGGATCTAAAGGAGGGATAATTGGAGGTGGAGGGATTTATATTTGAAGAATGAATGAAGTGGATGAAATTGGAACCTAAGTCAAAGTAGTTAAGGGGATTGCTATTTGAGATAAGATAGTATCGGTTTCCAAATCAACTTATTCCAAAGGAAATAGGGGGTTTATAAAATTTGTAAACTCATATGAAGCTATGGGACTTGTTTTTATTGATGAAGGCTTATGTTTCTGCAACATCTGACTTATAATCACGTTTTCTTGTTTTCAGAAGACGATGATATTATAGCTTCGACATCATGCCTGGGGATTCACCTTATAGATATATTAAATAATATGGGGGATAAACCTGAGACTTTTCTTTGAGATCAAGTATATACTCTACAAAATTGAATTTGAGGGTGCATAGGAACAAATGATACGTTAGCTCATTATCCTAGTGAGATTGTAGTTGTTGGTGAAACGTGTAAGGGTCCAATTGGTTGAACAATTGTAGATGAGGTTATAATATCAGATGTTGTTATAGGATGAATATTCTCAATAGGTTTATCAACCATACAATATCTATGGCCCTCATTCTAGTGCCAAATTGTTGACAGGCGGAAAAATTCCTCCTACCACTAGTTAGTATTTGTCCAATTAGAGTCCCAATTAGACTCTCTTTTATTTAAATGGTCACATAATATCCAAAAAAAATTCCTGATTTCCATGTTAACTAAAACTAAAATTAAACTAAGAAACTATAATTAATCTAACAAAAATATATGATACTTTCAAATAATTTACAAAATATCAACACAATATGCAATTTGCTAGTATGATATGATCAGTTTAAATAGTAGAAATAAAAGGATTTAAATGGACATAATATCACGTAAAATATCATGTAAATTAACATACTAACTGGAATTTGAATCCAGAAAACTGAACAGGTAAGTTTTTGAGAATTTTTATGCAAAAAAATCCAAAATATTTTTTTTAGGTTTTCATCCTATTCAAACAATGTTTTTGGTATTTTCTTATATATATATATATGTATGTATGTATGTATGTATGTATGTATGTATGTATGTATGCATTACCTAAAGGAAATTAATGACAACTTATATCTCGCAAAAGAGAGAAATAAAATACTATCTTTGAATATCGAATTCCAACGATCAAGCAGCAATGAATAAAATTAACAATTTTTCTACTCCAGATAATAAAAGGATGTAGATGGTAACATGTCATAAGAACTGTTAAACATAATTATCAAATATTCATTCAGAATTAAATAGCATAAGTAATAGATAAATACCAGAAGCATCCATTAAGTAATTAAAATGATGTCCTGGCATAAATTTCATAGATCGCCACACATTAATGCTAAAAATGGCATTTAAAAAAATGGTACTTCAAAACTAATTAAAAAATACAAATATGTAGTCTTCACCATTTCATGACCATTTGCACCAATGCAAAAGGGTCTATAAACACTAAAAAAAATTAAGATAAGTTTTGAAACAAGAAAATAAACATATTTTCTGAAAGTAAATGCTTAATTCTAAAAATATAAACTCTATCTTTGTTCAACGGATATCTACCTGAGAAGTAGGCAACCTTTCCTCATATTCAGAATCTTCATAGTTGAGAATGAGAAATAAGTGGGGTGGATGGCCTTCGATATGATTTTCCCATTGTGAACATACCTGGGAAACTACAAAGAAATGAATGGAAGGAAACTTATTAATACCTATTTGGAAGATAGCAATGGATCCTTGGACCTTTTTCTTTCTTTCCTGGTACTTTATTTCAAATTTGGAAAGAAGCTTGATTTTTTTAAAAGGAAGTTGTAGAAATTTCTAGAATTTTTTTTGTTTCCATACATTAATCCTTTTCATTTCTACCTGGTCCTTGTTAATAAGATATTTTGCAGGCTGCTTTAATTCTCCTAGAACAGTTTCCTTCATTTTCTTGGAACCTGGCAGATCGAATTCTTCTATAAAGTTTGTCCCTTTCTCCCATATTGTCAAACATTTCCCTTGTGTTGTTTGTATCCATGTTCTGATTTATTTGGCTTCATCTTCCCTGCAGCTCAATGATCCAAGCAACAATCTTTTATATGTCTTTGAAACTTTTCCTAGTCAAGAATATAAATAATTTTTTTAAATATATTTGTCTTCTTATATTATTTAATCAATCCTTTCATTGAAGTATGTAATTTCCTGATAAAAGTTTGAGATTTTATGCATCCTTTTAAAGAAATTTCATTGATTTTTCCTTAAAATTAGACAAATCTATAAAATTTTCTATATGAAAACTCCCAGAGACTTCATGGATTTTTTATTCTGATTAAGTTGATTTCAAAGAATTGATTCAATTTTCTCTTTTAAAGATGCGGTCATAATATCATAATTGTTATTAGCTTCTTCCTTCCATATATGAGTTTTCTCTTCATTTATTTTTCTTAATTCATGAATGTGTTTCTCATGTTTAGAATTTACCTCTTTAAATTATTTATGAAACTATTTGTCTATATTTTCCCTTTCTACAACGAATCCTTGAATTAGAGTTTTAAAATACTTCTTCCAATTCTCTTCATTAAATAATTCACTTTTCTCCATTTTTTTCTCTAAAACTTTAATATTTTGTAGACTATTATCATATGAGGTTGAAATCTCATTCAAATGATATTAGTTGTAGTTAACAAAAGCTCCTGAGTCCTGAGATGATTCTTGGGATTTTTCTTTGACATATCTTTTTGTCTGCCAGCTGAATTTGGACACAGTATCTAAAGAATCATGTTTAATTTTATTTATTTTTCTTACCATTGATTTCATTTGGGTATTGAAATAACAATTTTTCATAGAAGGAATTGTAAGTGGAACTTCCTATAACTCGGAAACCTATCTGAACAGAAATGATTCCCAAGGCACCTTGGTAGAAATGGTGTTATATAGGTCTTAGGATATGAAATTGAAATAGTATCTATCTTTCTATGAGATTTCATTGTCTCCTCATTCTTCTTGGTGGAAGTTTCACCAGATATTTTCTTCTCTTTCTCCTCATACACTTCCATTTCTTTTCCTACTATATTTTTTGGTTTCTTTTGATCTATTTCCTTAGGGGAATTAATCAAAATAATTTATTGTTCAGTTTTTCCTTCCTTTTCTGTTATTTTTTATGTTACTACAATTTCCTGTACTGCACTTTCCTGCTTCTCTTTCAAAATTTACATCCCTATTACCTCTGCTTCCTTACATGTGACAAAAATGTCATTTAGTTTTTCAATTTCAACCTTTTGTTCCTTTTTAGAGGCAAATAAATGATCTTAAGCGATTTGGTTGAAATTAAATTGAAATAATTCACAAGATTTTAATTCTTCAAACGTAATGTTGAAATAGAGACCTTTTTCTTTTAAGAAACTTTCAAAAAAACAATTCTCTAAAATTTTGCAACTAGACTCTTGTTTGATTGTATAAGAGTTTTCCTCTTTCAATACTCTGGTGGAACTCATCAATATTTATGAAAATATTATCAAAGGGAGGCTTGTGATGATTGAATATTTTCATGTAGTTGATTGTTATATAGTGACTGTTAATAATCCCGTTAGGATCATAGTTATACTAAGGTAGATAATATAACCAAAATCCTTGAGTCTCTTCAAATTCCTTGAATCCATGTCCTTTGTCCCTAATATTTATGTCACCTAACTTAATTGGAAAACCAGGCCAAATTTTATTCTGCAATTTACTTAACATTTTATCTTGGCCATTTAAAACAACTTTATTTGCAACTTATCTAAGAGAAAGCCTTTCAGGTATATAATGAAAAAATATTATATAGGAAAATAATTTCTCCACAAAGCAATGAACAATAGGCTCTAGTATTTCTTTCATATTTTGACAAATTCTTGGAGGTGTTTTTCAAAACAAGATTCCATAGAAAGGAATCAAGACATAATGGAAAATATCATAAAAATGACATTTAAAATTTGACTCTCACAGGATAGGACCATAATTTTGGGTGGGTAGTGATGGGTCCCATTTATAGTTATAATTTGAAGTTCATCATGCTATCCTCCAACCCTTAAAACTATCATTTTTTCACATTTATTTTCATTTTTATTCATAATATGCTTAGTAAGAAGATTACAAGTTGTTTGTCATATTGTGTGGCCTAATGTCATTAAATTGCATAAAAATAAACATTTTTGAGGAATTTAGTATGCAAGGGATTGATGAAGACAACCAAGGGAGAATATAGGGGGGATTTTCGACATCCTTAACTCTCTAACTCAGCCTAAAATCATAAAATCCTTACTCACAAGCTCAAATTCACTGACATTTGAGTAACTCCAAGTAAATGTGAAGCTCAAGGAGGATAATATCTCAAATTCTCAAGAAATTGGAAGGAATCACTCCTATTTTCAAGTGATTTTCCATCATCTACGTTTTTGTATACATAAACTAGCTAAAAGGCTCATTATGATTCAATATTTTGATTCAACTAAGAGTAGATACTCATCCTAGTTCTTGGAATTGTTATTATTAATGTTCATATGATGTATGATACTAATATTTTATGTTAATGAGAAGGTTTTCGTTGATCTCCATCCGAGTTAGTTTTATAGGGTTGAAAACCTTGGGTTTGGGTCCAACCCAGAGGATTATTCCCTCTTTTGTATTTCTTTCTTATTCTTTTTTTCACAACATTTCATGTCTTTCTCGTGTTTTAGTAAACGTTAATCTATAAAAACATGTGATTGTGGGATTTCCTATCACCTCTCTTGTGGGAAGAGTGATTGGAAAGGTTTACAATCTCAAGCCAAAAATATTTCTTTTTCTCTTGTTTCAGTAGATGTCAATCTATAAAAACGTGTGATTGCAAGCTTTCCTATCACCATGCTTGTGGGAAGAGTGATTGGAAAGATTTACAATCTGAACCCAAAAATATTTGTTTATGATTTCTTGGAAATGGATAGATGTTAATTTGTGATCCTTTTTCATGCTTACTCTTTACAACTTAGAAGTCAGTGTAATTAGTTCATTGGTTAGAGTATTTTTGTGAAATAGAATAGATTTTATTCAAATTCAACTCATATTTTCCGTGATAGTTTATCTCACTGTGTTATTGGTCATTTGATGCATGTATTTGGCCAACTTCATGGTTTTGTTTATCTGCACGGGTGGGCACATCTTTCCATCTCAACATGTAAATTTGCATATTCTTCCTAGGAACCTCAAATTTCTCCCAAACTCTATTTCCACATTCATTCGGTTAAGGAAAATGGAGGACACCATGGGAATCAACCTTGGTGCAAGATGTCTGAGAGGTCATAGGATTTGATAGGGGGCTCCCACACCCTTCATTCACTTCCTCCTATCTTCATCCATCTTATCCTACCATAAAGGAACCATTTATCACATCAAAATGCTATCAGAATCCCTCTTTAAGAAAAACAATGCCTCCTGTAGCAATACAGGACCTCCTCTAGCAGCACCTATAGTAGTTCTCTTTTCAACCATTTTTTCTTCCCACTTTGATCCTAGCCTAGTTAAGATAAATAATGGCCCCCGAATTGTGGTTTAATGATTAAGAGAGGCTCCAATACCACTCCAACCTCTTCCTTTCCTCACTCCAACCATCAGACAATAAAACAAAGTTATAATTCGTGCTTTAATTCATAATCATGTTGAAACTTAGATTCCTTATTTGCAAGAAATTGTAAAGTATACCAATGGTACATGAAAGTAGGTTAATGATTTGATTAAATTTGAAAATTAGAGTAGCCTTAGTTCTACAAGTAGACTAGCCCTTTATCTTTCATGGAATTCCAATTAGAATTTGCATTTGAATGATTAGAATTTTCACTTTTGTAGTTAGAATCAAGTTCAATTATGCTTTGATAAGATTTTTTCACTATATTTATTTGGAGGAATTGTATTTGAATACCTTGATATGATCTCATGAATGAGGGTGACATGAGTAAAATCTAACCTATTGTGAATATAGCACACTCACCTCTAATTTTGTATGAACCCCGAGTTGATAATTTGAGTTGAGAAGCCTTGGGAGTTGCAACACTCTTCATACAATACCAGGGATCATAACCTTTTGGCATCACTTCCAGGGAGGTTTCTAAGTAGGTGTTTTTATTTCTTAAGCGTTATTTTATTTCTATTTTGCGCTAGTCTTATTTCTTTGAAAAAGTGAAAAATTAAAAAAAAAAATTGTTCTTTCATTCCTCATAGGAATAGGGATAACCAGGGAAAGTTATTACCAAAAAAACCCACACCCTCAAGAAACTAACCTTAATTCTTCTTTGGTGGTGGTGAACTTCACTCCATGACTATAGGGGAGTTAGAACACACTTTAGGTGAGAAACCTGAGATATTTAAAGAACCTATAGGAGAAGAATAATATATCCCACCTACCCAAATTATGGTTGAAAGCAACAACAATGAGATTTCCCCTATTAGATAAACTAATGGAGAGGCTAGAATAAATAATATAAGCCCTACCACTCTTCCACATTTCCATAGCTTGACCTCTGATGATCTTGATGCCTTCATGTTTGAATTTTTTTTTGTAAGTAGGACCTGTTATTATGCCTCTTATAATACCCTCTTCCCACATCTACCCAAGTAACTAACCAACCAGCGTAAACATGCAACAAGATAATACTAATATGAGATTTAACCTCCTAGATGACCTTAAGGAAGTGGAACCAAGGGAAACCTGAGAAACAAACCTTACACAATGTTGGATTAAGCGTTCTTGACCCAGGTTCAGAGTTATCGGCAACCAAAAAACCCTCCAACTACTGGCCCTTTCAGCAGTGACCTTCTTGTGTAGACTAAAGTCTCACTCGAAGTAGTATGGGGGGGTTCTGGAACCAAGTTTCTACACCTTGAGGAAAACTTTAATGTAGTGGCCCTAAAAAAACTCATCATGAACCTATAATAGATGCGTGCATTAAGAGATCAACGGATTGAACCCTTTCACAGATTATAAGAGAATACTTCAATATATTTGTGCACAGTAATAAGATATACTTCAATAAGATATATTCATCAATTGATATTCACGCAAATGAAATTAACCATTAACAGATGTAAATATGAAATAGTAAAATAGATTCACATCTTAATGCAAATAACATATAAATAACACACGGAATCACATAATGGTTAGGTTTGCCATAACAATGTTCTTTAATAAGAGATCTAGCAGTTCCAGTACATTCAGTCATTCAATACAATCTACCCTTCCACGCACACAGCCAGCGAAGTCAACACACATATACGACTTAGGTCTCCGTGCACACAGCCAGCAGGAGCCTTTCTACCCAAAAAACCTAGGCTTAGAACGAAATCCTTCACAAAAATTCATCACCAGACATAAGATATACTTTCTCGACTTTATCTTTACATGGTTATACTAAATTATATGCACAGATACCATGGTCTCAAACCATTGTTTCAGAATCATGATTTTCCCTTTAAACCCATTACATTGATTCAGGGACTTTGACCTGCCCCAGAGCCCCTTTGACTCTTTCACACAGCACGCACAACAAAACATAAGAAAACCTAACCAAAAACGTACCCCACGGGACCCCGCTCCAACAATCCCCGAACACAAACTCATGACTCCTCCTAAGTAACTATGTGGTAGTCTACTTCATCTTGGATTTTAGTGGTTAGACAAAGCTCTTAAGTGGCAAGACCCTCCGCTTCATCAACTAGCTTCGCGATTGTCAGCCCTTTAGCTGCCGGATTGATGCTTAGTTGTGTTTTCTGAAGCCTTTTCAGGGCACCATCAAGGCTTTGTGACAACTACAGGGCTTCCTCGGCCCAAGGCTGCATCCTTGTCTCCAAAAGTCGTTCCCAGAGGCGCAAGTCTTCTATCTCTATTTGAATTCCCTTACCCTCATGAAGGCAGGAAAGTCTCTACCTTGTCACCAATGTGAGCGCCACCATCCAAATTTCTACAAATTGTTGTTCCTTAATGCACAATTCATTTCGGAGTTGTTGTACCATTGGGTCATTCGGAACAGAATTCCAAACACCCATGGAGTCATCCAATAATTAACCACACTTTGTCACCATGGTTGATATGCTTCTTGTAGCTGCCTTGATCTCTACAGTGTGATAAACTCTGACCTCTGGTGGCATTTCTGGTTGGAGCTTCATCTGTAACTCATTAATTTGTTGTTCGAAGTATACCCGGACTATCTGAAATTATGTGTGTGATGCTTTGAGTGCAACGACCAAGTCCTCTAATTTTTCATTTGGCACAGTTGAGGCAGGGACCTCTAGCATGTCACTACAGACTTAGTCAATCATGGACTCTAATGCGGCACGCCGAGCCTCAATTATGTGGCACGCCTCTTCTGTTTTTTGTCGCTTTTGCTGTAGAATTTTTTCTTATTATTTTGATTCATTCATAGCGTGGAATACAAAGTCCTTTCTGTTTAAGATCAATAATAAATTTCAGCACCTACACTAGTGTGGGACCACAAGTCTTAGCAGCACCTACATTGGTGTGGGATAAATTTGGTGCATGCCTATTTTGGTTATCCCTTAATTAAGATGGACAATAAAATGTAATCTAATCTCAAAATAACTTGTAATAGTTAAATAAGTGTGATAAACTCAGTTAGCTCATGAATTTCGAGTTGAGGGTAGCTAGTGAGGCATGCAGAGTAATTATAGTTGTAACAGACTTCAGAGTGTAGTGGTGAATTAGTTAATGCAAGTTGTAATCAGTTTAAATCAGTTAAGTGAGTTAAAGTCAGTTGTGCTAGTTGTAACTGTTTGATACAATAGTGAGAGAACAATTGAATTAAACATTATTTAATTCACAATCAGTGATATCACATGCAACTGAGGATTTACTATTATTAGCTGCATGCATGTCAGTTCTAATGGAGACCCAGTTGAGATCTAGGTGAAAGGGATGTTGACTATCACTTGTAGTATTATTGGGTTGCACCCATGCAAACAAACACCCATTGGATTGTCCATGATCCTTTCTCAGTTAAGGAAGGCCAAAATTCCTAAAGAATAGGGATTTCATTCCACAGAAATTTTGCAAGCAAGCAGGTTGTTTAGAGGTTGAGAATTGGCTAAGTGTTGGTCAGTTTTGTCCATTACATTGTGAGACAATTAACTGAGTACAGGAGGGATCTTGTGAGAAGAGTTGTATGTAATTGTTTCATGTATCCATGATGAATATACAATAGAAGATAATGGGATTTTTAGCAACAATATTTACCTAGGAAATTATCTGAGTTGTGATTTGACTAATTCTTCTTTACTTCATATGATTAGAGATTGTGTTTCTAATTCTGCAATTGATTTGTAGAAGTGATTCAGTATCTAGCTTTAGCACATTGTTAAATCGGATTGAATCCATGATATACATGCTTGTTGTATAATTTCTACATGGTATTAGAGCACATAAAATCAAAATAGTGGAGGAGGAGCTGAGTTTGTGACTGAATAGAATTCGAATTTGTAGAAGACCTTCTTGGTGCTACAAGTGATTCAGGGTCAAAATGGATTTCAATTTCTTGATATTGGAGTATGCACTTGAGGGAAGATCTAACTATATTTCTTGGAAAGACAGGATGGAGGCAGTACTCGAAGACAATGACTTGAAGGAATTCACTGACAATGATGTTTCTATACCCGCTGTGACAGATGATGCAAATATTGATGCATCGAAACAGAAAGTGGCAAAGGTGAGGAGTATCTTACTGGAGGGAGTACGAGACCACATTGTCTCAAGTATCCATGGAAAAGCCACACCATATGCAATGTGGAAGGCTTTGACAGATCTATTTTAGAGTATTAGTGACCATAGGAATTTAGCACTGAAAGATAAACTCAGGAAGATCAAGATGGAGAAAGGCGACTCCATGCCAAAATATTTAACAAAGTTTGTCCAATGTAGGGATGAACTGGGGAGCATTGGAATTACTGTCGTTGATGATGATTTGGTGAGTCTATCTCTCATATGACTTTCCAAGACTTGGCATAGTTATCAAGACTCTGTCAATGGAAAGTAAAAGCTACCATATTGGGAACGTCTGTGGTCGGCTTTGGTGTAGGAGGAGTTTAGACAGAATACAAGAGATGGATCTTCATATAATAATGAACATGAAGAAGATTGTGCTTTGGCTACCAAGGTGAATAAGAGGAAAGGAAATAAGTTCCATTCCAAATCCGAGTCAAAATATGGCAAGAAGCACGACATATCCAGAATGAAGTATTTTCACTGGCACGAGCATGGGCATTATGCTACTAACTGTCCACAAAATAAGAAGAAAAATAAGGTTTCAATATCTGCAGTTGGTTAGGATTTTGCCTTGCAATTTGAGCTTTACTTCTTGCTCATTGCATGCATGGTGTCAAGTGTAATGGTATCGATGTGGTATTTGGATAATGGTGCATCCTTTCACATGATGGGAGACAAAGAAA
This sequence comes from Pinus albicaulis, assembly GCA_034641835.2. Classification (NCBI taxonomy): domain Eukaryota; kingdom Viridiplantae; phylum Streptophyta; class Pinopsida; order Pinales; family Pinaceae; genus Pinus; species Pinus albicaulis. The sequence continues at coordinate 844,804,345 of CM076582.1, read as the reverse complement.
TTTTCAGTAGCTTGGAGGAGAAGGACCTCCATATGCATATCAAAATGGGTGATGACAGGCGATACAATGCTACCAGGATTGGTACCATTACCTTCCAGAGACAATCAGGTAAACCCTTTCAATTAAAAAATGTAATTCATGTACGAGGCTTGAAAAAAAATTTGGTCTTAGTTGCAATGTTAGAGGATAGAGGCTATGATGTTGTTTTCAGTGAAGGAAAAGCTTTCCTGCAACACAAAACAATAGGATAAGCCAAGAGGATAGGGATTCGAGTTAATAATCTCTATAATTTGAATGTATATGGCTATGTAGCATTGATGGGTAAGGAAAAAAAAGTGGTGAGCCATGACGAGGGTGATTTATGGCATAGGAGATTGGGCCATCTTCACCATGGAGCCTTAAAATTCATGCAACGGATTTCTATTAGTCTTCCCAAGGGTACAATTGTGCAATCAGACACATACAAGGGATGTACTATGGGAAAATATGTAAAGGACACCTTTCATGAGAAGGAGAAACGAGCCTCAGGGATCCTTGAGAGAGTTCACAGAGACGTGTGTAGACCATTATTTGTTGCTTCAACAACAAATCATAAGTACTGTTATCACAAAATTGCACTTGATTGGTTTCCAATTAGACAACTCTATGTAATTTTTTCAAACCAACTTGTGACTGAAGCTTAGCCTCTTCAGTCTGAGAGGACTCTCTCAAATGGGTTTATGATATTAGATAATGATGAAACTATATGGCTAACTCTATTTGAGAAATAACTTGATTGTGATGTATGTAAGGTTAAAAAGAGTACAGGTATGCAACCATTGAGCTTATGGAGTCAAACAAATTAGTAGGTTCAGTGGTAAGGTCTCTTGACATGGAAGCTGAGGTAGGTAATTGTTTTTAACAAAGATAAATCACACATAGAACATAGAGAAACACATCCATTTCATCAATAAAGGAAGTCATAGCATACACATATGAATTCTGAGTAATGAAGATGAAATCCACTGCAAGTAGTACACATAAAAATATAGATCAGAAAATCAATAAAATCTCCATGAGAATCTAAGGTCTATCAAGAAAAATTCCTCTATCTTACTGATATGAGTTAAATTACATAAAGCAACAATAGTGCAAAAAATCTCCAACCCTTTACAATTTCGATAATATTCACTTTAATAGACCTTCCTACATCAGAGATAATCTTCCTCTTGGCTAGATTCATCAAACTCTTCCTATGACAGCTGCATAATACGAAAACATGTGCTTTAATGAGAAACTGACAACTACACTCTAAAACAATCATTTTCCTAATAGGACTCAAACTCCTATTTATTACATCAAACTACCTTATCTCTTAAAACAGTTACATATTTGACAGCTAATGCTTCACATGTTCGAATGGGTTATGTCATAGCTCATCACTACTTGAAATCTTAAATATCCTCCTCAAAATATGGAAACAAACCCTATTTTTCAGGAAAACAAGGCCCTATCTTCAACGAATGCTTCAGCTAAGGAATTGTCTCCATTTTATGGTCTTTAAGTCATGGATGATTGCTAGAAAGGTCCATTGACCTTTTTGATGTATCCACGTGTCCAAATCTTCTCTTAAACTTCTCACAAACCTTCAAATATATCTCGCTATGAAAACAAGGCATTTTCGTAGTGTGCTTTCGTAGTGTCCAAAAAATGACTTCTTCACTCAAAATTTATGCTTCTTTGATCTTGCATGGAGTCCATCATGACATGAAACTTCATCATTACCATTCTCCCCTCTTTAAAACTACAAAAAATGGTTTTAAAGGAAAAAATATAGCTACATAAATTTTCATAGTGTTTTCCTAACTTCAACCCTAGGAAACGCTACGAAACCATGGAAAACTATGTAATTTCCATATTTTGACCTTGTTTCAAAAAGGTACCTTCTAGCTGTATAAAATTGATTTTCAAAATTCCATTAACCTCTCAAAACATTAAAAAAATCAATTAAGAGCCTTGAGGTGTTTCCTCTTCATTGATGATGAGTTGAGTTATGGGTTCCTCAACTACAATCATCTTTAAACCCTTCTTCTCCAGCTCCTCATGGATCAATTCTAACTTCTCTTGGAGGTATTTAACTTGGTCCTTCAATTTTCTGTTGCTAGATTTCAAGTGCAGGTTCATTCTTCTAACATGCTTCACCTCTTTCCTCAATGGCATATTCGATTTGATTAATTGTTGTGTATCATCTAAGGTATTTGATACCACTATCAACCTGCTCTTCCCAAATCTCTTTCATTTTCTCAAACTGCACTTTTTAGACATTATGTTTCCTTGCCTCTTTCTTCAATACTACAATTTCATGATTTGCTAACTTAAACTATTCCTCAGGTACCTCAAACTATGTTTTTTCCAATAATTCTCTCCTTTCCTTTATTTTTCTTGATGACTAGATCTTCTTTTGCAGGTGATGATAGGTAAATGATACTTGGTGGTGGTTATATCAAGTTAGTGACGCTCTGAACTTATTTACTTTTTTCCAAGAGTTTTATAGCATGTCTTATCATGGTTTTCCTAGCTTGAAACATAAAACCTGCATCCTCACCTTCAAACTCTAACTTCTTTGCTGATTTGGCTTTCTTGAGCTTCTTTCCTCCCTCATCCATATCCTCAGCTTGGACTATGGGAGTCACTTCAATATCAATAGCATGTATAATTTATTCTAAATTTCCCTTAGCCACTATTTGGCTTCTTGTAATCATTTTTCTTCCATGGTTACTCACAGTTGGATCCTGTTTTGCAGGTTTTCTCATAGTTGAATTTTGTTTTGCAAGTGAAACAATAGGTGTTTCAAGTTTCTGAAATTGCTCTGTTTCCATGATTACTGCTTCACTTTTCTCTACCCCTACTGGTTCACTTTGTTCTGCCACTAAAGGTGATGTTATACCTCTAGGTTTAGGAGTTATTTTAGGGGTGATGGCATCCACTTCAACACCACTGGAAAACTGAAAAGAAGACCAATCTCTACCTAGACATTTTAACTCATCTAAAACTGGTAACTTTATTAAACCATGATGAAAAATTGAGGTTTCACTTCCTTCAGATTTGGCCTGAACTTTATCTGCCATTTTTGCTAAAATTTTGTATAAATAAAAAGGTAGATCAAGAGATTTCTTACCAACAAAACGTGGCAAAATATTGAAGTGGTAAGAATATACCTTATGATACCACCGTTCACAAGTGAAGTATTTCTGAATGATAAGCAATAGCTTTGATAAATTATCTTTCATGTAGCTCCTTGGAATGGCATTTTTAAGCTCAATCTCACTATGTTCTGGCTTGATAAATTCTTTACATTCCTACATGTTGAATTTGAAACCTTTGAACCATTGTTCTTCTCCTCTTGGAATTCCTGTTTCTGCTGCAATGGTCTCTGGAGTTATAGTGAGGTTCAACATTCCCACTTTTGCAGCTGTCCCATTGAAATTTAGGGCAAACTCTTTAGAAACCTGTACATGGCATCCTTGAAATCTTTGGCAAAACTGCAAACACCCTATTCTTATGAAAACTAGTGAAGTTGTTGGGTCTTCATTTATTAGGTTCATGTCTGATGGCTCATATCTTAGACAGTGGCCACCTTTGTTTTTCTTCCTCTTTGTAGCCATGGTACTTTTATGTATTCTCTGCCTCGCTTGATCAGTGATACCTGCAAACTTTTTGAAAATACCAGCCACAACTTGGGATCAGTGAAATATCTCTCTAGAGCTCAATAATGTGTAAAGAAGGATCGGAGAATGAAAAATGACTCAATTGGGAAATATTTTAAAGTTCGATGAAAACTCATGGCATAATGATGACTCATACATGCTTAAAATGGTAATAATGACTTCAGCCATGACCATTGTACCTTGATTTAACCCTAACTGACTCGAATGGAATATACCATATCCCTTTCAATCATTTACTAACACCTAGAACCTGTTTTGACAAGACAGACAGGAATCCCTCCTTTCGTAGCATTCTTAGTGTATTTCTGGGTAGTTTCGCTACGAAAGTATTCGCATTTTCGTAGCGAAAAGTAGGGATTCTTTGCTAAAATGACCTTTTCGGAGTTGTAAGCTTGGGAAATGAAAAATGTCACGAAATAATGACTGATGTGATATGTAAAGACTTGAATGGAGGTGAGTTTGGATCTTAGGATAAGATAATAAGAAAATTTTAAAATTTTCCTTAACCAACTAATGAAAAACTAATTCTATAACCATACCTTTGACACATGAACCTCTACTACTATGTTAAATGACGTTCCTCTTTTTTCTGAGTGATAACAAGTACTATGTGATTTTTTTTTATGACTTTTCTCGTAACTGATGGATCTACTTCGTGCAGAAGAAAGATCAGACATTCTCAAAGTTTCTTGAGTTTAAAGCACTGGTGGAGAGAGACACAGGGAAGCATGTGAAGGCTCTTAGGAGCGATAATGGTGGTGAGTACATCTCTAACGAATTCAAGAACTTCTACAGAAAAGAATGAATTCAGAGAGAACTGATAGCGCCTGATAACCCACATCAAAATGGAGTCATTGAAAGAAAGAATAGAACGATTGTGGGTGCAGCAGGAGCGATGTTGCACGATCGGGGCCTACTGATGCATTTGTGAGCAGAGGCATGCAACACAATAGTATTTGTGTAGAACCATTTTCCTCATATGATACCTGGCATGAGTACACCAGAAGAGGCTTTCACTAGTAAGAAACCTGATATTTCACATTTTAATATTTTTGGCTCATCTATTTGTGTGCATGTGAACAAAGACGCCAAGAAGAAGCTGGAACCAACAAATGAGATTGGGATTTTTTTGAGGTACATTGAAACTCCCCACAACTACCAGGTGTATTTTCCAAATAGCAGAATGACTATTTTGCGACCAGATATAAAATTTTATGAGGGGAAAGCCATGTGATTGTCCCTTGAGAGGGAGCTGGGTTTTCATGCAGAGGAGGAACTCTTGGTTCCCAAGGATGACTCTCAAAATGTGGAGCAGCCACATGGGGAGGATGATGGAGAGGCAGAAAACACTCATGCAGAGCCATCCATCAAAAATGGTAGAAGGCACATGACTGAAGCTAATAGATTGAGACTTGATGCTGCAGAGAATGTAGGAGCCCCTACTTCACAGCACAGACAGAGTTAGTCTCCAAACAGGTTTATTGAATACATGGCTCTTATAAGAAAATTCATTGTAACTTAACCATATTCCTTTTAGGAGGCAGTGCATCAAAGAATTTGGGTTGGTACAATGGTGGAGGACTATAAATCTATTTTCGAGAATAGTGCATGGGAGTTTTTCCCAAGACCAATCGGAAAATCAACGGTTGGATCTAGATGGATCTACAAGGTAAAGAAAGTTGTTGATGGGAGTGCGGAGAAGTACAAGGCCAAATTTTTTTCCCAAGGATTCTCACAGATTGAGGGGATCGATTATGATGAGACTTTTGCACCAGTTGCAAGATACTCTTCCATTAGATCGATCCTTTCACTCTCATCATAGATGGGGTGTCACATTCATTAGATGGATGTGAAAACTCTATTTCTCAATGGATTTATTGAGCAAGAAGTGTACATAGATCAGCCAGAAGGTCTCAAGATCTTCAACGGTGAGTCTCATTTGTGTTGACTCAAGAGAGCATTTTCTGGCCTGAAGAAAGCACCTCCTTCTTGTTACACTCAGATTGACAACTATTTCACCGAACTAGGCTTCACCAAAAGTGAAGTTGATGCAAACCTATACCAGATTGTGGTTGAGGGTAAGCTATTGATTATTTTTCTTTATTTTGATGATGTAATTTTGATTGGTGATGAGCAGTTGATACACTCATGCAAGGAGGATCTTGCAAGGGAGTCTGAAATGAAGGACATGGGACTCCTCCATTATTTCCTTGGCTTGGAAATATGGCAGTGGGATGGTGAACGTTTTTTTTCTTAAGGAAAGTATGCCAAAGAGATATTGGATAGGTTTCACATGGAGAGCTGGAAACCCATGGACACTCCTCTTCCAGGAAATTGGAGGAAAGAGGATGCTAATTCAGGAGAGGTAGTGGATGCTACTATCTACAGGTAGTTAGTTGGTTCACTGATGTATTTGGTGAACACCAGACCAGACATTTGCTACACAATTAACCAGATGAGTCAAGCTATGGTTGCATCTACCAAGCTCTTTTGGAAGGTGGGGAATCATGTCTTGAGATACCTGAGGGGCACATCAGAGTATCGATTATGGTACAAATGGACAGAGGGAGTGAAGCTTCAAGGATTCACAGATGCAGATTGGGCAGGTAGTCCATCAGAAAGAAAGAGCACATCATGAGAGCTCTTCAGCATAAGATCGAGAGCAGTTTCTTGGTATAGCAAGAAGAAACAATCTGTGGCACTCAGTTCAGTACAAGCATAGTACATGGAAACAAGTCAAGCTAGATGTGAGGCTATCTAGATGAGAAAGATCCTAATTTTTTTTTTTTTGTTCTCAGATGGATCCGATAGTGATACATTGTGATAATCAGAGTTGCATTAAACTCTCGATTAATCTTGTGTTTCATGATAGATCCAAGGACATAGACATCTGGTACCACCATCTCATAGATTGTGTGCAGAGGCATATAATTTTACTTCATTACATTCCCATGGAAGATCAGGATGCAGATATTCTGACGAAGGGGCTCACCAAGAGAAAATTTGAATACCATAGAGGCAGGATTGGGGTGAAGCATACTCCCTTTATTGTTGAGAGGGAGTGTTGAACTTCAACAAGAAATTTCATCACCTACACTAGTGTGGGACCAGGAGGTCCAAGCAAGACCTACACTAGTGTGGGACCACATGTCTTAGTAGCACCTACACTAGTGTGGGCTAAATTTGGTGCATGTCTATTTTAGTTATCCTTAATTAAGATGGACAATATAATTTAATATAATCTCAAAATAGCTTGTAATAGTTAACTAAGTATGATAAAATCAGTTAACTCATGAATTTCGAGTTGAGGGTAGTTGGTGAGGCATGCAGAGTAATTCCAATTGTAACAGATTTCAAAGTGCAGTGGTGCATTAGTTAATGTAGGTTGTAATCAGTTTAACTCAGTTAAGTGAGTTAAATTCAGTTGTGCTAGTTGTAACTGTTTGATACACTAGTGAGAGGTCAAGTGAATTAAATATTATTTAATTCACAATCAGTGATCTCACATGCAACTGAGGATTTATTATTATTAGTTGCATGCATGTTAGTTCTAGTGGAGAACCAGCTGAGATCTAGGTGAAAGGGATGTTGACTATCAATTGTAGGATTATTGGGTTGCACCCATGCAACCAAACACCCATTGGATTTCCCATGATACTTGCATGTTCAAGAAAGGCAAAAATTACTAAATAATAGGGATTTCATTCCACATGAATTGCACAAGCAATGTAGGCTATTTAGAAGCTGAGAATTGGCTAAGTGCTGGTCAGTTTTACCCATGACAGTGTGAGACAATTAACTGAGTACAGGAGGGCTCTTGTGAGAAGATTTGTATGTAATTGTTTCATGTATCCATGTTGAATATACAATATAATATAGTGGGATTTTGAGAAGCAATATTTCCCCAGGAAATTAGCTGAGTTTTTGTTTGATTGATTCTTCTTTGCTTCATTTCATTGGAAATTGTGTTTTTTAATTCTGGCATTGATTTGTAGAAGTGATTCAATATCTATCTTTAGCACATTTTTATATCGGAGTGAATCCATGATATACATGTTTGTAGTATAATTTCTACACTCTCAGTATTATAATTCATCAAAAATCATACTATGGATCACATGAAGTTTCCCATCTTGGAACACTGCCAAGTTGATGTTGATTTATCCACAGGCTCTCAGGGTCGCGCACAAGGTTGGTGACTCTACTTTGATGGCGGGAGCAGGGATTTGGATCATGTGTCTCTCCCTAGTAGATGGCAGTGCCGTGCTGATTGGTTGTGTGCTGGAAGTTGGCATGATCACTTGAAGTTGGCTCACTTGCGCTACGCTCGCTTGAATCTATCTCACTTGTACCTTAAGTTATTGAATACCTAACTGCACTCCTTAGAACACAACTCTATATTTTGCTTCCATGTCTGACCACATATCTTCTGTTTCTGACTTAAATGTATTTTCAATTTTAGTAAAATCATCTTTCGTCAGCAAGAGGTCCTCCGCTATGACTAATTTGGAATCTTTTTACTTCTTGGGAAGATCTCTCGTAGCCTGAGACCCACGCTTAGTCCCCTTGGTGGTCTGCGGCTCAGGACCCTCAGTGCCTTCACCGCTCTTTTATTCTTCCATCTCTTTCTCAAAATCAATGGTTTCTTTGGTTGTGGTAGATTCAGTCTTGGCCTCGATGTCTCTACCCTTTTGTTGTGTATCTTTTGTCATTCTAGTCTTTGTCAGAGTCTTCAAAATATACGACGAGGCACCCCAGTGGTGCACGCTCTAACCAAGTAGGCAGCCACTTTGTCGTGATGCGCATCATGTCATATTTTGTGACGAAATATGGAAATACCAGATTCCATAAACAACGCCCTTCACATGGATATTTACATTATGAAATGTTGCTTTGAAATTTACGATAAATTGGTACTTCTCATACAAGGTTGGGGACAACCTTGGCTTTGACTGAATAGCCTAAGATAGCATAGATTCAAAAATCACCAAGAAGATCTTGTTTTCGGTGACTCTAACTGGGATCTTGGAGTTCCACAGATTTGTGTAGAGCACGGCTTCGCACATTTCTTGCTCAATCTTGGGGAATTGTGCATCTTCGGGCATCTTCCAGCTAATGAGTATGATGAGGATTATTAGCCATGCGTAATAAAAGTGTTTCCCCTCCTCCTGTGCCTCGCACACATTTTCTAAAAATTCGGTACGTAAGTATTGAGCCCAGTTGTACTGAACACCCTTATCGCACTGTCTAGCGAGAAATTTGGGACCTCCTTCGGCCTGCACTTCCTCATCATTTTGCGGGCAAGGAAAATTGTTCCAAATTGGACTGCATGGTCACTGATTTCACTTACAAAAAATTATCGAGTGTTGCACGAAACCTTATAATATTTCTTAACCTTCTCTTCAACTTTATTTTCTTGAATTTTACCTCCAAACGCTATGACAGGGTCTTCACCCTGGTCAGGCAAGCCGGTGATCCGATGGATCAACGTGACATCAATTGGAATGTGCTCTTGAAGACACAAACAATTGTCACGAATTAGCACGAGCAGGTCTCGCACACAAATATCATTGATCGGGCTATGCCCGAAGTGTGGAATCTGGAGAAGGTTCAACAAGACTAATTTTTTCAGGCCCAGTGCCTAGGGCATTGGCTCAACTTTGACTCTGCCATCATCATAGAGGATTCACTCTAAATACATATCAGGCGTGATCTCTAGAAATTTTTCTTCATCTGCAAGGTCTAAATCCTCCATCTTGAGTAGCAGAATTTTGGCAAACATATCGCCCTCAACATAAATGTTATCCGGAAGAAATGGCATATTAATATATGAGCGCACTTTATCAAGATCCTTCGGGACCTTCACCAAAGCTTTGCACAGTGAAACATATGCTAGAAACCACAAGATATGATTAGAATATCTACCACATCTTCCTCCATTACGTTCTTTGGAAACTCTGCCATTTGCTTCTTTTGGTGCTCTAGAGAAATGGAGCACACCTTAGCAGTCTTCTCACGAGATAACTTTAGAGACCTCGAGGACTGTCCCTTCTTAGTTTGCATTGGCACAAGGGTATCAGTAGTCTACACTGCGAGTTCCTCTCCTGGCTTGGTGGCAGTCATGTTAGGTGGAATTATGTGACCTAAACCTCGATGGTGTAGCTCCTCCTCAAAGAGTGGGTCAACGTTGGACATAGGCTTTTGACAAACTTTAGAAAGTAAAGAGCTCAAATCGAAAAAATCACACAGAAATAAAACAGAACTGATGTGACCCCTTTGGTCATATTTAGCTTAGGCATGTCTTAAACAGTATCTTATGCATTAATGTAGCTCCATAAATGATAAAACAGATCAAAATATGGTATAATCTCCTCATTCAATGAAACTTAGATGCTCCTCAAAAAAATAAGAATATTATCTTGTCTATATTTACTGTTCAAACAGCTATATTTTGGCACCTCTGCAACCCATTCAACCTTCGCGTGCAACTACTGTGCTCGCGTCACGCCTCTCTGCACATCTCCCATCCTTTCTACAGAGATCTGTATTTCCAACCATATACTCAATTGGTGCGCGAGGGAGAGGGTCATCCCTGTAAGGCTTCAATCGACTTCCATTGACATACCTAAGAATATTTTCTCTGCTGAACGTGGCTAGGTGCACCACACCTCCGTCAGTGATTTCCTTAACAACATACGGTCCTCGCTAGTGCATCTTGAACTTCCCTAGGTGGCGCACAAACTTGCTGTCATACAAAAAGAACAAATCTTCTTCCTTTAAGACCTTTTGTCTAATATAACTATCATGCCAAGCCTTTTCGCGTGCCTTCTGCACTTGCTAATGGAAACCTACATTAAAGCGATCCTCTTCTAACGAGACCAAATACGACAACCGTTCTTCCATAATATCTTGCTCTGCCATATTAATGAATGTTGCAATGCACAAAATTGGAACAATGCAATCCATTGGCATAACAACTTCCTGCCCATACACCATCCTAAAAAAGTTTCTTTCCTTTCAGCTTCTTGCACGTGGTTCTATATGCCCAAAGAACCACAGGTATGCGCACATCCCAATCATTCTAATTAGAATTTCAAACCTTAGTGAGCACAGTCTCAAGGATCTTATTGAAAGCTTCCACTACACCATTCTCATGTGGGTGATATGGAGTACTCTTCTGATGATGAATCCATAATTCTTCTGATAGAGCTTCAACAGTTTCATTCACAAAGTGCGTACCTCAATCACTCATCCAAATATTAGGGAACCCAAATCGAATCAATATCTCAAAGATAAAGTGCGCAATTATGTATGCACTATAATCCTTCACCGTCTTAGCTTCATTCCATCTACTCACATAATCTTTCACGGTGATTATGTAACGTGCACTTGTCTTCTTTCCTAGAGGGTCAATATGTCCAACAAAATCTATGTCCCATTTTTCAAAATCTTGCAATGCCATCTGTGGGTGCATTGGAAAATCATTTCTTCGTGAAGGCTTCCCCATCCTTTGTCATACATCACAAGCGTGAAAATATTCATATTCATCATTTTGTAGTGTGTGCCACCATAAACCATCTCGTAGGATCTTCTATGCAGTGGCTTTCCCTACATAGTGACCTTCAACAATCCCTCCATGATCTTCAGCTAAGATATCTTGTCTCTCAAATTCCAATACATATCTTCACAAAAATTCATCTACACCCATCTTGTACAGCTAACCAGTAATTAGAGTAAAGTTAGTTGTGCACACAAATAGCTCCTTCTTCTATTGCAATGTATACTCTATGGGCGCACTTCTAGTGGTTAGGAAATGAATGATAACAATAAAATGGTGATCAACCACCTTTATGGAACGTAACTCTGCATCAGGTAAACCATCTTCCAAGCTAGTAGGCTCTTCTCCATTCTTAATGTGCGACAGATGGTCTAGCCTAGCATTCAGTATTCCAGGGTTCACAATTACTTCAAAATCATATTTATGAAACAACAACAACCATATGCAGATCTTCCCCCTGAAAACAATCTTATTGACTAGGTACTTCAACGCAGAATGGTTAGTAAACATCTTAAAGTGGCCTCCTCATAGGTAGTGGTGGAATTTCTAAAGCGCGTAGACCATAGCCAATCCTTCATTTTCCATAGTTTAATAATTACGCTTCATGCTTGATGTCTTCCTACTTGCCAATTAAATAGGGTGGTCAACCTCCCAAGCTCTTGGTTGAGATAAAATAGCTCCGAGAGTGATGCAGCAGACATCAATATGCACATGAAATACTTTCAACCAATCTTGAAAGACCAATATGAGTGCAGTGACCATCTTTTCCTTCAGCAATTCAAAACTCTTTTGGCATTCTTCATCCCAACAAAATGATGCATCCTTCTTGAGAAATTTTTCCATAGGCGTAGCGATCAGTGCATAACCTTGGATGAACTTCCAGTAATATCTTGTATGCCCCAAAATTGAGCGTAGTTGTTTGACATTTGCAGGAACTTCTAGATTAACAATTACTGCAATCTTGGATGGATCCACCATCAGCCCTTGCTAACAAACAATATGACCAAGAAAGATCTCGAATGGCACACAAAATATGAAATTCTTCAGATTAAGTGAGATCTGATACTTTCGAGAAGTATCGATCATTACACGCAGACTTGATACATGCTTCTTGAACAACCCAAAGATAGTCCAATCATCAAAGTAGACTTCTAAGAACTTATCAATGCATTCCTTGAATGCAAATACTACTACACGCAAGAAGATATCTAGTTCTTTTTTCAACCCAAATGGCATGAAGGTATACTGAAAGGATCCCCATTTTGTCACAAAGGTTTTCTTACTCTTATATTTGCGTGAAATCCTGATCTAGTGTAATCTTAAGAAACCATATGTAAATGAATAATCCTCTTGTCCTCCTACATTATCGAGGATCTCATCATAAAATGGGGTTGGGAATGGATCAAGTACGCAAGCATCATTCAATTTTCATAGATCCACGCAAATCCTTATTTCTCCTTTAGTCTTATTATCCTACACCACCATAGGACTTTCCCAATCTGACTATTGGTTCTATAATTCTTGCAGCAACCATGTTATCCAAATTTTCTTTGACTATCTGCTTAGATTTTGGATTCAATCTATAAGGGCGTTGCTTCAAGAGTTGCACATCAGGTTTCAAATTAATCTTCATGACCCCAAGATCTTCGATTATCCCCTTCAACTCAGAAAAATTTGTAGGAAACAAACCTTGATACTATGTCCACAACTCAGCGACTTTTCCCACTGTATCATCATCCTAGTAATCTCTGATCTTTTCAAGTTTTTGTTTTTTTTAGAACCATTGTTCACTTGTCGAATATTCAGAGGCTTGGTGACATCTGTGACTCAGTTAAAGTCCCAACAACTCACGTTGTCCTTTTGATTTAGGATTGTAATATTCCTTGGATTTTCCTCATTCTCTTCAAATGTCAAATTTCTACAATTAACAATGTCCATCATCTGTGCATCCCATGCAGGTGAGGTGCACTCTACCATCGGTATTAAGGTGTCGAAGTTGACCTCCTGAATACCCTATAGTTCTTTACCCAAGCAATAACACCCACTTTCAAATTTGAAGGTTAAAATAAAACTTTTTCTCAGCGCAGTCCATTAATGGGTTCCTTAGTGCAGCTTCGTTTCTAGGTACCATTTCGTGGGCACATTCCCCAAAGTGTGAATGAACATGTGCACCCATTCTGGTCTTGGCTCTGTGCCCCATACTTTAGTCTATTAAGCCAGATGTCCATGCAGATCACCTTTTCCAGAGTAAGTCTCTTCCACTCTAGTATTTGGGAACTCAAATCATAGTCTCATCATACAGGTGCATTCCTCCCAGTTACCCAAGTCTCCTTTGTGAGTCTCCCACCATCGTACTGGGGTAGAGTGCAGTGCGATATCAAGCGCATGGAATATCTATGATTCTAGAATAGTCCTTTCGAGTTCTCAAATAAACATGTTCACATCAGTTAAACCATCATGATACATAAATTCTCGTACCTCTGATGATATGCATCAAAGACATCTTGTCACTTTATTGCAGCACAACACAGATACTTCATGTAGCTCGTTCTGCCATTTTTCCAGTTCTTCATCTTAATCTGATAAGCAGGAACTATATTTCTCCCATTTATACCTTCCATCAGTTGTCGGGTTAATCCAATCATCATCTCACATATTCAACTTATAGATATGGTCGACATCGTCATCCGTACGCATCGACTATGTATATCTTGCACCCTCTGCAGGATCTAGGGGAACTACAACTTTGGTTCCATTGTTGTTAGATACCATACTTCTCCTCTTAAGATTAATGATTCCATCCATATCAATAGCCTAATATAAAACCAATAGCATAGTATAAGGATTAGTATCATCCACAATCTGTATAACTTGAAAATCTACAAGCACCTTTACTCCTTCAATATCTACTACCACTTGTGAGATTATTCCTAATGGAATGATTGTCTGTTCATTCACTATGCACAACTGAATAGTAGACCACTCAAACTTAGGTTCTCCCATGTGCTCTCAAGTTTTATTTGGCAAGAAATTTGCATCAGATCCTGGATCCAAAATGACCTGATCCATCTCATAGGCACCAATCTGAGCATTCAAGCATATCTCTCTCCCAGTTATTATTTGGTTCTTAAAGATCTTATTGACAACTTTATGTTCCATTTGGGGCTATTATTTTTATGTGTAGTTGTCTATCAATTATTGAAGGTTCTCAACTGCCTTTTTATTGAGAAATAGCTTGATAGAAGCCTATAAAAATGGCTTTATTTATTCATCTAATCCGGCCACATCCATAGGTTTACTTGATGTTGATGCGCTTGCTTCTGCAAATGCCTTCTTCACCTCTGCAAAGGTGTCTTTTTTGTGCTATAAGTTGAATCCATCCTTTTTCTTAGGCACATTTTGGATCCAAATATCAACATCCAGCTTCTTTCCTTTGTCCTCTCCAGTGGATACACCACTCCTAGTGACAACATTCATGCTATGTTCCTCTTCGCACAGCACAGCCTTGAACATTTGAATATTCTGCGTCACAGTCTGCATTTTCTTTTCCTAAATATTGGAAATCAAAACAGAAAAATCTTCAATTACATGATCAAATTGCCTAAAATACCTACAATACTATCCTTCCATATTTGGATAGTTGCACGCATAATGACCAACATCTCCATAGTTGTAGAAGATGAGTTGTCCCCTTCCTTGAGCAGCTCCTCCTCCTCTTCCTCTTCCTCTAGTCTTTAATCCATCACGCCCATATGGGGATGTTGGTGAGGTAGGTTCAACTTGAATTATATATAGGTGAGCTTGATCAATCATCAGATCAAAACATTGACAGTGTTATTCATCATGTCCCAGCGACGAGACAAATTTACAAAAAGGCTGCTTTAGCTCAGGCATATATTTTCCAATCCACATATAGTAATCATTTGCATGCATACCCATATCCTAACAAATTTTTCACCATAATGTAGATGGTCCACTTGGTCCAATTCCGATCTTCAGCAGGCTTGGTCCTCTAGCTTGCAGATAATCATTAAGTACAGGGCATTGATCGTTATGATGCCCAAAAACTTGTCATCGTATGTGTTGTAGCTCCTAGAGACAGCCTAGAGTTGTGATAGACCAGTGCCTAGGACATCTTAGCATAGCAAGGAGCGTATAATATAATGTATGAAGTTGTCAACTTCAGCTCACCTGCTATTTCCTGTAAACAGGGAAATAAAATGGAATGGGACCAAACTCTTAGAAACAGACACAGGAAAAGAGAAACTGCAGAGGCAAGATGCAGAACTCTAATACAAAAGCGACAGACAATTCAAAGATAGTTCACTGCAAAGTGGGCCAATTCAGAAATACTTCATAGACATAAATTATCAGAAGGTGTATGTGGTGAAAGGAATATTGAGAAGATATTAGTTAACATTGAGCTGATACCCAGATATACAATACCACCATGCATGGGCTTACCAATCTAAGAATCCATACATGATAATAGCATTTTAAAAGCACCCTCCCAAAGCAACTAATATAGAAGAAGTATGGTTAGCTGAATAATGGAACAAAATATCATGCATGAGCCATATTTAAAGCACTTGACTGATCCAAGTATGGGAATCAACTAGGATGAATCCTTACCTAAAATCAGTGAGCCACTCGCATTCCAAAACATGATACAAGAAATATGGATGAAATGAAATGTTCTATTAATATAACACAATGAAGAAAGTTACAGACTGTGAAATACCAAAGACCAGAATCCTCTTTGACAGATAGAACTCCTCCTCACTGAGACCCTATGGGCTCTGTGCATTCATACCAAAGTTTTACAAAATGTTTACAAAAAGCATTTCACTGCATAATTTTCTGATAAAATTTGGAACCCTTACAATGCATTTCTTCATGGTTTTTATAGGAGAAACCAAAACCTAGTAAAATAGGTACGTGATGAATATTTAATTTGCATAATTAAGGCAAAATGGTGAAAACATTCACGCCCATACTGCTGAATGACTATGCTATGTTGTTTGTACTATGTGGCCTGCTTTCTGAAATAAATGTTCGGGGTGAAAATCTCTTCAGGAACACGGAATCGATTAGAATCCCATAAACATTCTGTCCTTTTCTGAAAGAAAAATATACTAAAATAAAACCTGGAGGGTAATGTTTTTTGTGCATTTTACCCTCTGCCTTCCCAATCCTGAATTAAGCTTTAAATTCTTCAATGCCGAACGCTGAATTTCTCAATCATCCACTGATCTTCCTCTGCTGCTTCATTAATGTTTTCATCTATGAAATCGACGCCTTGAATGACACTGGGAAGCTTGCCAAAGCAAAACCCTGTTTCTTTAATGGATGTCATGTCACAGTAGCTACCCAGGACTTTCTTCATAGATTTCACCTCTGAAAAACTGGTCCTTTGACGCGTTCTCGGCTTTTGTAATGGATGCTGCAAATGATGATAATTCCCTGTCACTGTAAACCTGCAAAACACACAAAGTTGTGAAGAAAAAAAATGCATGGGGGACGACAATGCAATGGAAGCGACTGTGTAACAGAGCGACGTGATGAAGTGGTGGAAATACACAGGGTGGTGATGAAGAAAATGCAGTGGAAATAGTGGTGGAAGGGCTGGCCAGAGTTTATAATGCGGGACATTAAAATATGACATATGAATGTAATGTATAAATAGCGGAGGAAAATTGTGATAAACACGTGGAACATTGACAGGTGGACGCACGACAAACTATATGGAAATGGTGACGTGGTGGTATGAGGTCAATGGCGGACTTGCGACTAAATGTGGACTGTCCAATATCAGGGGGAGATCGATGGTTGAAAGAGCATCGGAGGCAATGGACAGTGGGCCAGGGATGAGATTTTCCTATGGTTAAACCTCGTGCAGCTTCAGAGTGCGATAGCCGTTAGATGAAGATCACCAGATCCGACGGATGTCATGAATATTGCGCCGAGACTTTGACCGAACAATAATGTGTGATGGAGAGTGGTTTGGAGCCATACATAGGGACACGTGGTGAGCACTGTATGGAATCGCTGGCCCAAGGAGGATTACCGCCTACCGCCGAAAGGCGGTGCGATGCATACCACTTGGTTTTGCAATGGGAGCGGGTGTGGGGACCACCAGGAGCAGATGCGTCTCGAACCGTTGATTTTCAATCGGATCGGACGACTGTCAGATGATTGGAGTGGTAAATGGGTAGGCCATGGGCACGAAGAAGCCTTGCAAACACCCTCAGATCTGTTCAGATCGACGGTTATGAACGAGCTCGATATATCTCTGTGATAGGCGACCTCCGAGCTAGCGCTTGGTTTAGTGCTCAGATCATATGCAGAGAAAGATTGAGGGGCTTGGGCCGAAAGGGGTTGAGGCCTGATATATTTTCAAAGGTGGGTTTCTCAGCCCCTTTATGCAATTCCGAGGCTGGGAGAGGGCTACGATAGGCAGAAAATGGATTACTTAGGTTATCAAACGAATTTTGAAGGGTTCAAATGGAAGGGCTTGCCAAAAATTTAATAGGGGTTTGACATGATCAACAGTATGCACCATACATCTATGCATACCTACTTTCCCTTATATCTATAAAGAGTCTCTATTTCCAAGTGCATCGCTTCTAATTGGTTTTGAATCTGATGGGTCCTGATATGTGCAGCTAGTATCAGCAAAGCCTCTAACTTCATTGCAATTTCTACGGCCTCAGCTTCTGTGGCCATCTTCTGTTGACTCAAGGGATGGCTCAGATGTTGGAGCAGGATAACCATAAACCATTTCTTGTGTTGGGTATCATCAATAATGAATCCATCATCTCCGATAGTGCACTTCAACCTCTGATCCACATCCCATACAGATTCATTCAGTTCTTGACGAATCTATTTTAACTCAATGACACATTGTGAAAATGATTTCGGCCTCATAAATTGGTCTTTTAGTGTAGCCTTCAGATCATCAATAGTAGCATTAGGATTCACTGATACATACCTCATATACCACTCCAACACATGACCAAGAAAATCAATGGCTAACTATGCTATCTTAACATCATCATTGTTCACCTGTAATGCTCTTCATACAGCGTTAGTGACAAACCATAATTTTTTTGTATCTTTATTCCCAATACCCCAAAAAGTAGGAAACTTCATGGACGCAACCATCTCTGCGCCTGGTGGTGGAGGTGTAGGTGGGGGTGGAGTGTATGCCTTATGAGAAGAGTTTGGAAGTGGAGTGGATGGGATCTAAATTATGGCTAACGACCCAATATTATTCTGGTCTTGCGAGACTTCTTCTTCTTCAGAGTGCACAGATTCACCAAAGCTACTAGTATTTGATTCTTCATCACTATCGAATCCACCCTGGAGGTGATTGTAAATAAACCCTTCTTCTAGATCTACGCGGTAAGTTCTTCCACTATGCGTAGTCGGGCCTCTTCGAGACATTCACTCAATATGGTTTCACAGAGTACCTTATTCACAAAATAGCATCTTATTCCACAACTTCAAAGAGTTCTATAACTTATCTTAGGGAGCCTTGAAAAATATCTTTTCAGCTTGAGAGTAAGATAAAAACTTATCAATAGAAAACTCAGTCACAAATCCTCCCAGAACATGATCAATCCCATGCGACTGATATTTTTTCTAGTATTTTCTAACTGTTGTACTAAATTTGAAGTCCCTTGAGTGACCACATCATCCTTTGCACAAGTCTGAAATTCAGTCAATCAAGGAAACCACTCATGCAACTCAGTCACAAATGAAGCAAAGAAAATCTCATGTACTTCTACATAGATGTACTTTTGTACCCAATATTCAATGGACAATTTAAAACTTTTATTCCCTTGGATCGTGAATTCAAGCATATTTTTATCAAGCCAATCTTGTAATTGGTTTTGCGTAGGATGCCAAAACATGAAGCCTACCTCAAAATGATCCCAGTCCCAACAACTAAACCATTTGTTGGCTTCAGGGGTCCTAACCCACGTTGATAGTTATCATGCAACCAACAAACCCTCCAACTACTGGCCCTTTTGGCAGTGACCTACTTGCGTAGATAAAAGTCTCACCCAAAGCAGTATGGGGGGGTTCTGGAACCAGGTTTCCACACCCCGAGGAAGATTTTAATGTAGTGGCCTTAAAAAAACTTATAACAAAACTATAATAGATGCGTGCATTAACAGATCAATAGATCAAACCATTTCGCAGATTATCAGAGAATACTTCAATATATTTTCGCACAATAATCAGATATACTTCAATTAGATTTATTCATCAACTAATATTCATGCACAATGTACTTCATTTATTCATGTAGATGCAATTAACCATCAACAGAAGTAAATATGCAATAACATAAAAAATTCATCATAAAGAAAATAACAGATAAATAACATAGGGAATTGCATAACAGCTAGGTTCACCAAAACAGTCTTCTTTATTATGAGATCTAGCAGTTCTAGTACATTTATTCCTTCAATAAAATATACCCTTCCACACACACAACCATGACTTAGGTCTCTGCGCACACAGAAAACAAGAGTCTTTCTACCCAAAAAACCCATACTTAGATCGAAATCTTGAACAAACATTCATCATCAGACATAAGATATCCTTTCTCGACTCAATCTTTACATATTTATAGTAACTTAGATGCACAGATACCATGGTCTCAAACCATGGTTTGAGACACATGTTTTTCCTTTTAAACCCATTAAATTGATTGAGGGACTTTGACCCACCTCAAATCCCCTTTGACTCTTTCGCGCAGGGCGCACAACAAAACATAAAAAAAACTTAACCAAAAATGTACCCCAGGGTACCCTGCTCCAACACATGACATCAACAACACCTCTAGGAGGTAACCCAACCTCCCAGACCCTTGAACCCTCAGGGGGGATTGATTTTTGACCCTTTTGAGCCTTATCTGTAGGAATTTAAGGGAAAGGGAGTGGTTATAATCCTATAGCCATGGGCATGATAAGGAAAGGTCATGGCCAGGGCCCCAAAAATTTAGCTCTCTGCCTGCACCTCTAGAATTTGTGCCATATTTTTATCCCCAAAGCCCATGTCACTACCTATAACTTCATGAAACTTAAAGAGAGGGTAAATAACATAACAAAGCTGTGGAATCAATCACATCATCAAGAACTCATATCAACCCCTCCCAGCCATCACAGGAATTTTGTCAAAAAATTCACAAACATTGCATAGGCATAAACAATAGATTTAAACATATGGGTCTCATACTCATCTGAGAATTTCTAAGAATCATTTCTCCCTTACATCATAAGTTGTAATAAAATCTATTTTACCATATAAACATTGTGTACTCATTTACAGGTAAAAACAAGGAGAGAGCCATACGTCATCACTAATAAATTACATGCTTATAACTAGCATAATCATAATAGAAATACCATGGATACAATATCAATAGAATCCACATAATAACCAGTGCAATTATACATCAATTACAAAAGGAATGATCTTCTCATTAAAGAATTTAAAAACCAATCGATGATGGTACTTCCGCATTCCACCCGACCATAGATTGGATGATCCAAATATCTCTTCAGTCAATCACCCTCATTCCATATTCCAAGTGTGAAAGTGGGACTCAAACCAAAAAAAAACCAAGGCATCCCGAGGCTAAGCCAGCTCACCCTCACCAATTATAAACCAGGGTTTACCATTATATACACACGATCATTAGGCCGACACCAGCATTGATATCATTGGATTTTCTTTGCCTAAACCACGAGGAATTTTCCTGTCAGCGAGTCTCTCAGGCTTTACCGCAACCCACAGTCCGAATCAAGGGTCACTAGGCCCTAAACCAAGAAATAATCTCTAGGCTTTACTGCAATCGCAAACCTGAGATTTCTAGGCCTGAAATGGAGAGAAAACCACCACCTCTCAGGCTTTACTGCAATCCAAAACTAGATTCTTAACCCCTAAAACAAGGCAAAAAATGAAAAAATTATATTATCATTTGGAGATCCACATCACTTATCTTTGAATCCATTGAGTAATCCAGCTAAACCAAAACATGAGAACTCCACAACACTATGGCTATACATAAATGGCAAGGCTAGGTTTAATACACTGTCACACCTGGAAAAAAACCCATGCCAAGACAACAAAGCCTACCACATGCAATACCATTCATGCCAAATATAGCAAGGAAATCATACATGCAAATCAATAACTGTAAAGAATCTTGTTGCAGATACTAGATTCATGCTCCTCCTTTCTTGCTTCCTCCTTTTCCCTGCTTTCTTTCCTTTCTTAATCCAATGACAAAGTGCTCAAAAAACTCATAAGTTTGAGAGAGAGAGAGAGAGAGAGAGAGAGAGAGAGAGAGAGAGAGAGAGAGAGATAATAATGAGAGAGCTCCAAAAAATGCATTGAAAAAAGGTACCAACTGATCCTTATAATCCTTTTTATAGAAGAGGCCTCTATTATCTTTATTTTCCATTATTTTCCTTGATTTTCCTCCTCACATGCAGCCTCTAACCTTTCATCTCCCTTTTCTCCTAATCTCCATTATTTCCATAAATAAATGTGCCAACAATTCCACTTTGCCTCTCCAAATCCTTTTCCATTGCCTTTTCCAATTTCCTTAGCCATAATAAACCAAATCAACACCCACTAGGATTTTTTTCCCAAAATTGAGCTTGGAATAAGTGTCCCATCAACTGTGGTTATTATTTTTAACTTTTATTACTTGGAATTTTTACCAAGGTTGTTACAGAAGCCTCCCCCTTGGGAGACACCGTCCTCAGTGTTCAACTAAACATTTACCTTAGTGAAACTGCTGAAAAAGAAACCATTGTCCATGGAGCTTTATAACATAGCTCGATGCATTATTTACAATGATCACCCTACTAAAAATCAAACCATCATCACATCATAACAACATGACAACTAAAATGACATGACACCATATTGCTTATTGGAGCTTTATAAAATAACTCATGGTGGTATTTACCTCCATACACATATGTGCATACATCCAACCATCACATCAAAACATATACCAAAACATCACCCAAAAATATGCTAAACAAAAACTAACATCACACCAAAACTGCTTTGACTCAACTAGAAAACAAGGAAGGATACATGGCTTGCATATGATCTACCATCTCCCATGTAGCTTCATCAGGCCCAAAGTGCTTCCATTGCACTTTAACTTGCTCTATTTCTCGATTTGAGATCATGAGAACCTTTTTTCTGCAATATACATTGAGACTCCCACTGGAATTATCCACCTGCAATACAAACTGTTCATTCACATGATCAAAATTTGTAACATAATTCTTACGAAAAGATATATGAAAATCATCATGGATTTTCATCATTGAAGGCAGTGCAAGTCGATAGGCCATTGGTCTGATCCTCTCAATGATCCTGAAGGGTTCATAAAACCATGGTATCAACTTGGAACATGATCCAATCTGAAAGGAGCTCGTCTTGGGCTTGATACATAAGTACACATGATCCACAACATGAAACTCACTTAACAACATGTTCCTGTATAAAAAAATATTCTTCCTATCTTGTGTTGCCTTCATGTTCTTCTTGATCACCTACACTTCTTGTTCCATCTCTGCCAACATCTCTGGTCCAATCAATAACCTATTAACTAGATCACTCCAAATTATAGGAGTGTTGCAAATCCACACATACATAGCCTCAAATGGACTCATCTTCAATGACTCTTGCTACCCATTGTTGTACTACCAGTGGAAGGTACTCTTCCCACTTATGTTGTTGATGCATCACTTACATCCTCAACATATCCTCTAGTATCTTGTTGACCCTCTCAGTTTCTCCATTTTTCTATGGATGATAAATTGTGTTGAAGCTCAACTTAGTGCCCAAACCTGCAAACAACTCCCTCCAAAACATGGAAGTGAAATTTCCATCCATGTCTGACACAATCTTCTTCGGAACACCATGCAATTAAACTATGTCTCAAATAAACATATGTGCTAAATTGCTAGAGGAGTATGTAGTCTTCATTGGTATGAAATGTGCAGCCCTTTTTAACCTGTCCACAACAACCGTAATGGAATCATGTTATCTAGCTATCTTGGGAAACCCTGTGATGAATTCCATGGAAATGACCTCCCATTTCCACTCTCTTATTGCAATTAGTTGTAGCAGTCCACCTGAATGTTTACACTCTACCTTAGCCATCTAGAAATCCAAACATATGGCTACAAAATCCACCACATCCTTCTTTAGATTCAACCAATAGTAGAATATCTTCACTGCAATAAAAGTTTTTTGGAAGCCTAGGTGACCCGAATACGGTTTCGCATGAAACTCCCTCAAGATCACCTCCTTGAGCTCATTATTTTTTAGTACATATTTCATGTCGCTAAATCTAACCAATCCATCTATTGTGAGACGGTAGTCAAAATCCTGTACACGTGTACCTATACCTATACCACCTGTACCTATACTTGTACCAACACATATACCATTACCTGTAATTATACCAACACCTATACCTATACCTATGGTGCTACCTGTACCTATGAAAATTCTCCATATACACGTGATCTTGTTGACTTGCTTGCAGGATCCTATCCTGTAATTTTGTCCCATAGGAGCTCATCAATGCTAAGTGATTTACATGTACTTGCCTCTTAAGAGCATTTGCAACCTGGTTCTCCTTTCCTTTGATGTACCTGATCTCAAATTCAAACTCATTGACTGTGCCTAACCATCTAGCCTTCATGGAATTCAAATTTGGCTGGTCAAATAACAAACTCAACCCATTGTAGTCACTCATCAATAAAAGTCACCTATCAAGAAGATAGTGCCTCCACACCTTCAGTGCATGTATAATCATTGCTAGCTTTAGATCATGTATCGAGTATTTATGCTCATGCTCATTTAGTTTTCATGACTCATAACATACCACCTGTCTATCCTACATAAGGACCCCACCAAGTCCTCTCTTTCAAACATATGTACACACTACAATCTCCTTGTCTGAATTTGCAATCTTTAACACTGGAGAAGGTGTCAACAACTGCATAATATTCTCAAAACTAGCCTCTCACTCCTTTGTCCAATAACACTTATTACCTTTCCTCTGCAAAAATGTAATAGGGTAAGAAATCCATAAGAAGTTCCTGATGGACCTACTTTAGTAACATTCCAATCCGATGAATGATCTAACCTCGTCTACATTCTTAGGATCTACCCATTCGATATTGGCCCTTATCTTCTATGGATCTAATGCAATGCCTTCCATGGAGAAAACATGTCCCAGGTAGTGTGCTTCAGTCTGGAAGAAGTTACATTTTTTGAGCTTAGCATACAACTGATTCTCTCTCAATAACCTCAACATTGCATCCAAATTCTTGACATGATCTTCCTCATTTTTATAATACATAAATATGTCATCAATAAACACAATCACAAACTTGTCCAAAAAAGGATGCAACACATTTTTCATCAAACACATAAATGTAGCTGGGGAGTTAGTAAAATTGAATGGAACTATAACACACTCATAATGCCCGTATCTAGTCCTAAATGATGTCTTGTATATGTCCTGCTCTTTAATGCATACTTGATGATAGCCCGATCTCAAGTCAATCTTATAGAACACTTTTTATCCCTTCGGTTGATCAAACAAATCATCAATCCTCAGTAATGGGCACCTATTCTTCATGGTTACATTGTTCAACTTCTTGTAGTCAATGCATAGTCTAAGAGTGCCATATTTCTTCTTCACAAACATCACCAGTGCACCCCATGGAAATACACTTGGTCTAATGTACTCCTTTTCAGTATGAATCTTAATTCCAAGCATATGAAAAAATACCACTTTAGCTATGCATTAAAAACAAACCTAACAACAAATATGGCTACTAATATCCTCAGATCTGCAGTTAGGTGATCAAGATAAATGTTGAAAAAATCTAGATCTATGCATTAGAAGACATAAGCAGTAGAAAAAACAAGATTTACTCCATGTATCCAATAGAAAAGACAAGAATATGTTGAATGAATTTTGTATTAATGGCACCTAGGAGGAAAACACAAGAGGGTGTTCCCTGTTCTCCTCAATGGGATGGGTTCTTGTAAGTCCTCATCACTCCAAATCTAAGATTTCTCTCTCTTGATGTTGTAGAAAACCTAGACAAAAATGGTAGCAAAATATGGCTATGATGGTGGATCAATATCCAGACCAAAAGTATAGATCCAGAGTGATATTTAGGCAACAAAAGGTGATAAATGAATGGGAAAACCCTTGTATTTATAACAAAATATTGAGTTATTCTAGATATTGGTGCATAGTTAAAATATTATTAACCAAATCAAGATCCAACTTTTATGGAATATTTTATTATATTTGTTGGAGGGAAAAGGAATTTTTCTTGGGTCAAATCCCTTTATTTGTAAATAATAAATAAATAAATGATTTATTTATCATTTTAAGGATGTGGTTGAGCAATAATCAAATAAATAATGATTTATTTAATTATTTAAGGGTGATTTAGTCATATTTAACAAAGAATATTATTTAAATAAGGTTTAAATGATTATTCTTAGAAAATAATAAGATAAATAATGATTCATCTAATTAATTTCCTTGTTTTGGGTTAAATATAACCAGGAATATTAATTAAATTGTTGTTTAACTAATTATTCCTTGAGGAAAATCAAACAAATGTATATTTATTTAATATTTCCTCATGGGGTTTCCTGTTTAGACCATAAAAAAATTAATAAAGGTGGTTTACTAAGTTATTTTCATAATGAAAGAAATTTTACTTAGGTTAAAATTGGTGTTAGATGGTGTACTTGGGTCCATCTAATGATAATAGGTTAGATGACCAAAAAATGGTGTAAGAGATTTCCCCCCAGCATGTGAGTGTTAGGAGCTAATCATATGACCGAAGTATGTTGTAAGAACTCAATCACTAGACATCAAAGGGGAAGTCAAAGAGAGAGAAGTATAAGGTAGACAAAATTGCTGAAAGAACTAGACCTTGAGGAGGCGAGACTTACAGGTGTGACAAGTATCTTTGATGAGTAATTACCTATGCTATAGGCGGCGGGGGAGGCATACCTATACCTGCCGAGGCCAAGTACAAACAATAAGGCATCCGGTAAACCACGGAACTGGCCAATATAGTACATGCTAGCATAAACATGAGCGAGATAAACAACACGATAATGAATCCCACATAAATATTGTGCCTGGGATAACAGCTAGGACTTGTACAATAATATCTGAGTACATGAGATATAAATGTAACCTAGATGCCCCTGAAAACAGGAAAGGGCTCTAAAAATCTGACTGATATATGAAAACAAAAAGGCGCTGCAAGCAACTAAGGCCAACATCATCAAATCTATGGAGCCGCATCAAAGGCTATGATGAAGAGGTCATCCGGGTATGTGGGGGGCTACCTATAGGGCCACCCCCTCATGAGCACTGAGACATCTCACACACACCCGAGCATCACTGATATAAACGGTTGCATCAATGAACCATCAAGTATATTGATCTCGATCATGTTGAAAGGAGCTGGAGCTGAGAAATGATCAAGTAAAAGGGAAATAAGGAGTCCCTTTTCCTAATTCGAGGCACCGAACAAGAGTGGAAGCTAGAACCAAGGTACATTTCCCTTTAGACCTATCTTCTAGAATTGATGAGCTAATGTCAACAGAAGGAGGTCCACCATAGGTGAGGCAATAAGGGATCCTCAACTAAGGCATGAGAGAAAATAGTAGAGCAACTGACAAACTGACACCAATGATGATGATGGAATGGGAGGGACTGAGTAGCGAACAGGCGACTTCCCTTGTTAGAGCATAAAGGGCATGGATGACCTGGCAGTGACTGACACAATATCATGAGGGATAGGGGACAGTGGGACTGAAGGCCATAATGTGCGACACGAGAGAGGGACCAAGCACCGAAGGATGGATGACTATAACAATATTCAAAGGGACTCAAGATAGACTCCATGAATGCAATGATGACTCAACTTGGATGCTCTAAACAAGGGTGACTCGATGGTGCTGCCACGTAGAAAAGGTCCAGTGGGGACCATGAAAACATGAGTACAAGATGGTAACTCACGAAAAAAGTTGACATGAGCGTGGACAAGTATGGGGGTAAAGTGGTGCCCCTCAGTACGAGTGTTGCAAGTGAAGAAATTCGATTTTGAGGAGGGATGAAGTGACTCTTCTTGGAAAAAATGTGTCCAGGTGAAGTATCAAATCACTAAAAACTAACAGATACTCATTTTAGGGCTTGGTGAGAGCTTTCCAACGTTACAGATGGTTTCATAAATGGGGCTACAGTTGGGTCGTAGTGGGCAACAAAAAAAACTAGGTTTCTCTTTTAATAAGGTGTTTTCCCTCCAAATTCACTCATTTTTATGTGGAGTTGTGGTGAATGTAGAGAGGAGAGAAGGCCCTAAACCTTGCGGCGATCGTAGCGGACAAACTGACCGTTGGAATCGAGATCCGTCAGTTGTAGGTAAGAGGCCTAACCCTAATCTTTCTTTTCAGTGGATTAAAGTTCAGATTAGGTCTCCAGGGCTCAAGAACAGACTCCTGCTCCTCCTCATGGCTGGGTCACACTTTTTGGGGCAAAAAGTGCGACCTGGGTAGCAGGTTTTGAGCAAAAAATTGTAACCTGTCAGGGAGGGGTTTTCCGGTGTTGTTTTTTAGCTGAGTACTGGTTTTTTATGATGAGATACAATCTTCCCTATCTGTATTCTAAAAATTATGATGGTTTTGTGCAGATATGGAAAAATGACAGATCAACTGGAGAGAAAGAGACCTGGGCGCATTACGATCAGAGATCTGGGAGGATCAAGGTGTCTGCAGTGCACTGGCCAGGTTTGGGGTTCTGAAGTTTGTCGAGAACCATTTGATGGGAGTTGGAGAGCCCTTATTGGCTCAGATTGTTAGCTATTGGGACTTGGACCATGAGGTATTTATAGTGTAGGGTTATCGGATCGACTTGACGGTCCAGGATATATATTTCCTGACTGGTCTCCCACCACTTGGGATGGTAGGGAATACTCAGCCAGTATTACTGTAGGGGTGAAATATCATAGAGTTTGTAGAGCACCATTTTCGACTAGGTCTCCAAGTCAAGGGGACTCGGATACCCATCGGGGATTTGGAGAGATTAGCAACCCATGCTTTGGCTGTAGCACTACTACAGATCCTAGGCAACTAGGCACTTCATCACATCACTGGAGGGAAGATGATGCTGGTGGAGAGTGTTTTGAGTGGGACCTACTATGGGTGGGCCCAGATGATGTTGTCATTGTCGAAATGATAATTGTTGCTATGCAAGCAGAAAGTGAACCATGATTGTGAATATGGTATATTTTTGTGCTCGTTCTTCTTTGAGAAGATCCTGACACTTCGATCTCACATACAGCTCCAAGATGGGTGCCTGAGAGAGCATAGGATGCGCCAGTGGGGGCGACTAGTGTGTAGAGGAGGAGGTGTGGTGCTTGGACGGGTGTTCTGACCTGAGTTCTTTGCTCATTGGGATAAGATGCCACTGTATATAGACGACTATCCCTATAGCGGGATGAGTTATTGTGGGGACACAGATTTACCACTGCTGCCTGGTCAGATATGGGGGCTTGATGGTAAGTGACAAATTGCTAATATTTTATGTGCATGTAAAGGTCTAGAATAGTGTATGTGGTACTAATTCTTTCACTTTTGGTATGTAGATATAGCACCGGTAAAACCGGCCAGATATATGGGGTGACCTCCAGTATCGGGGACTGCAGGACCTAGTGGAGCGAGGTCGCAGTAAAATGAGGATGTAGAAGCCCTCCTGGAGGACATCCATCATAGATGTGAGAGGCTTCTAACCGGTGTTTCAGAGTGCGGTTGACAGGACTTAGATGACCAATACATAGAGCCATGTATTGGTCTACCCTCTAAATGGAGAGGGGTCATGTGGCGCATGGTGATGGCCGGACAAGGTATGCGTGTTCTATGAGCTGCGGGAGAAGAGCCATTGGCTTGAGATCCTCCATATAGTGATTAGTGTGTAGGGGCAGGTGGCACCCCCAGTTTTGAGTTTTGTAACATGCTATGTGCATGTCATATGTATCAGAGTGGATGGACCCTAAAACATTTTATATGACACATATTATGGATATGCATCATTTTGATATTTTTTATGCTATTGTCTTGTGTTAAATGCATGTGCTAAATGCCAATCTAGAATATTGTTTGCAATGTTATCTACATATTGATTTTGTGCTCTAGGTACATGACTGAATGTAATGATTTCAAATTCACTCATCAAAAGCTTCACTCGTAAATATATTATAAAAAGGATAGGATTATGCACACGATAGAAACTATTCAATTACATGACAAGAAGCAGGGAATCTAAACGAACATGAAGGTGGAGGATGCGATGTGAAAGGGAATCAACTAATAAACCTCGTACTGCATCATATTCATCCTGGTTATTGGTAGCAGTACTAATGCATACCCCATTCGAGAGAACAAGGGAGTGCAAGGGGGTAAAAATGGCCCAACCTGCCAGACTAGATTCTTGGAGTAGCGACTTGCACCATCAACAAAACTAATATAAGGTGTGGAAGGTAGGTCCATATGAAAGGTTCCACAAGACAATAAATGGAAGGATGATGAACAATGCTGGCAACCTGAGTGCAAAGTAGAAATCGAACGCACTCTGTGGGAGGGAGTGATCTGGGTAAGATGTCTACTACTCACGCTGATGGTGAGGTGGAGTGTGGGAGCTACCGGAGGTGTAACTTGTGCTGAGATCATGAAACTCACCATGGGCATAGGTGGTGCTATCTCGTTGATGGGAAGGAAAGATGAAGTCAGGGGTGGATGTGGCTTCCATGATGTCATCATCGCAATAGAAGATGGAGTGACTGGAGGAAGGGAGACCACATGATGCGGTGAAGCTACCTGAATCATCATCATGAGAAGAAAGGTTCACATGAGCATCGTCACGGGGGATGACGAAAGAACAAGAAAATAAGGGATCCACCGATGTTGAGCCCAGGGTGATCGCTGAAGGGAGGTCAAGTGAAACAACAAGGGAAGATTCAGAGGGAGCTTCCACCCAAGGTCTCATGGATGATGAAAGGTAGAGGATGGTGGCCGTAGGCTCCTTCAGATCGACATTAGGCAGGGGGATGTCAATGGGAGCGGGTAAATCCTCAGTCTGGCCTGAAGCATACTGCGCACGTATGGGAGAGGCAGATTGGTTTTGTTCAATCTCGCACTCTCGAACTACCTCTAAAGAGGCACATTAATGCGTAAGGCAGGGAAAATGGTGAGATTAATGGCCATGGAGATCACACAATGCACAAGGTTCGTTAGTTTGAATAGTTTTAGTATTCTTGTCTGCAATAGAGGAAGAAACAGAGGCTTCAGGGACCACAGACTCAGGGAATGCAACTTTAACCGTGGGCTTGATACAGGGTAGTTCAGGACATTTATGGGTGGCATGGTTGATGACATCACACAAAGCACAGGGCTTTGCAGGTGGGGGAGGTGCAGGGTCTGTCGGGGCAACCTTTTCCTTGGAGGCCGTCTTGCGATCTTTTCCCTTCTTACCCAAAGCGGTTGCAACAGGAGGTGGTTCCTATTGAGGTGGTTGAGGCACTGTTGCAGCGAGAGAATTCATGGGGACCAGTTGAACCGGGGTTAAAGAAAGGTAAGGTTTGGGTTGACCTGGCGGGGTAGTGGCTGGAGGATCAAGGTACCAAGTGAGAATCCCAAGGGTCAAGTTAGGAAGATAGAGGGTGGCCATGATAGGTGCCATATAGACTCCTGGTGGGGGAGCTAGGAACGGTATTTGACCAGAGGGGTAATGGCCAGGTGGGATGGCTCCTAAATGGTTAAGGCCGGGAGGAACCATTCTAGGAGGGTAAAGAGGCTCATGAGTACCAACTAAAGGGCCAAGAGGAGGAGGTCCAAAAGGCTGAATCAAAGGGCTAGGACAAGGTTGCGGAGGGCGAGGAGGTTGCTGACTAGCCAAGGTTGGCCACTTGAGGGCAGTCCGAGACAATTACATCATGCAAACATTCGATGAGTTGGGATCAGAGACAAGAGGAGGAAGACCAGGGAATGTACCAAGTAGTGAGGAATATTTGTAGACTCTGGGTGAAACACTAGTCAAAGGATCGACGATTTTCTTGCTGGCCACTGAAGAGATAGTGGACTCAGGGGAGGTCTGAGACTTCGGTTTGTAATATGTCAACTGGTCAATAGTGACTATATTTCCATTATGAGGGAAGGAAATCTTTCGGTGGACCGCGGAAGGGACAATAGATATCACATAAGTGTAGCTATGACCCAATATAATGTTGTATTCTAAGGGGGCATCTATGACTTCTATGACAACGCAAAGCATCTTTCCCGCAACAGTAATACGACAATTGCGGAATAAGCCAATGGGCTTGGAGGCATGGCCATCCCACGCTTGGAGAGTGATCGTGGAAGGAGCCAGCACAAGTGATCTAAGTTGCTTCCAAACCAAAGCAGACATCACGGAGGTGGATGCCCCCTCATCAATAATGCATCGGGAAACGTTAGCGTTCCAGACCTTGACTGGGATTTGGAAAGCAAGGGAAGTAGGGAGAGGAGGATGTTCTGATCGGTCAACATCAAATACAATCAATCGATCGTTGGAAGGATCTACAATGCCCACGGAAGATAGTAGAGATTTTCATTGTGAAGGGCATGACTAGAGGAGTTCCAGCATTGAAATGGCAGCAGGGGATTGCGCCAAATCATTGACTATTCTATACGAATGGGCAGCTTTGCTAAAAGCAAAATTTCAGTGCTGTGGTCCCTTAGGTATCTTGGTATGAACCTCCACCTTGGGCTGAGGGATCTGCAAGGGACCCTTAGGTGTTGAAAGAGGCTTTGTAGAGACCGAAGGAGGTGGCTCGGGGACAGACATAGCGGGAGGCTTGTTGTACTGACGGGACCGAGTCTGAAGATTGATGTCTACGGTTAAAGGTTGATCAGAGTTCATCATGAGAATCTGGTAATTGGGGGTACCAGACGGAAGAGGCTGAGTGGCCACTTGACCTTCAGGTGGTTGGGTAGCTACAAATCCTTGCTGAGTGAAAGGATTAGTAAGCACAGCCGGCTGGCTAGGCGCAGCACTAGGAGGGATGGAAGGGGAGGCTTGTTGTCCTCTCAATGTTGCTTGAGACTCCCATAGCTGTCACATCTATGGAAAAAGAGGACAATAATGCATGTAATGGTCATGAACACTACAACAAGAACAAGGCTTGTTCATGTGAACATGCATGTCCTGCTTGGGCTGAGTGCCCTGTTGCTGGTTCGTAGTGTTAGGAGCATTACCTTGATTAGGTCCAGGATTACAAGTGACAACTTGATTTTGAGTGTCTCTCCTCTTGTTTTTTGAGGGAATAGGATAAGCTGCACCTTGTTGTGCATGAACCTGCCCCCGAGGGGGCAATGGTTGCTGTTGTGGGGGTTGAGAAGGCAAGGGAGGAGGAGGTGCTAATGCTAGAGGAGCTAGAGCACCAGGCTATGGATACGGATAATAAGGAGGTGGGGTAACAGTGTGGCAAATAGGAAGTTGGGAAAAAATAGGGGGCATGTCGTATCCTGGATACATGCTACTGGGAGGGGGAAAAGTGCAGGATGTTCTGCCCCCCCCCTTGAGGAAAACCAGAGCCCATGGGAGGTTAAGAAATGATAACGACATAAACACGACACAAAGGAAAAAGAGACTGACCAGGGTAGGGAGGTGCAGGATCAACTTATTACAATGTTGAAACAAGGGCAGAGAGGTGCAGGATAACTTGATTTCAATGTTTTTGTCTTTTCTTGGCTGTGTTAACCAAGCCCTTTTTCGCTTAGGATGTGTGTGTAAAAGTGTGTAAATTTTAATTTTTAAACCCATATGTTTGAAGAGAAAAATAAAAATTGTGTCGTATGGCTGTAAATAAACCTACAAATGACAGTATATAGGCCTCCAAAAACAGAAAACAGCTAATAATGCAATAGTATAAACCCAAGGAGGCAGGTCTCTCAAAAACTAGTCTATAGGTGAGTAAAAAACTAAGCAAAACACACTAAAAAATCCAATAGATCTAAGGTCAAGAGGGACAGGGATCTAAAAGACAAGATCTGTTGGAAAGTGGTGCAGAAAAACAACAACAAATCAGAGGAAAAATTGCTGTAAAGGAGGTGGTGAAAGGCTATCTCCTGAAGGGAAATGGAGTGAACCCTAGAGGAAAACCCAAAAAAATCTAGGTGAGGTGATTTGGATGGATAACGAGCCGATCTGAATCAGATCTGAAGGTGAGGTATCCGATCTGAAAAAATGGCTGAAGCCTCTGAAATTTTAGGCAACCTGCAATAGCAAAAAATCTTCCACAAAAAGTGGAGGGTATTGAAGCCCTAGGGGGCTAGATTCCCACTTATTTGAGCAAAACAGAACAAGTACATATCCAAAACGGACGGAGACAGAGGTCAAACAACCCTGAACAGAGGCTCAGAAAAACCTAGAAAAATTTCAGGAAAATCCCTGCAAAAAGTTCAGGTCGTAGTTTCTAACTTGTTTTCAATAGAGGTCATAGTTTTTGGGCTAAAAGGTGCATCCTGAGGGTCCAAGTCGCGAGTTTTAGGCCAAAAGGTGTGACCTGCACTTCCGGCACTCTCGGCGGTAGATTTCAGAAAAATTTGGCGTCTCAGCTACGGCTGATGTCTGTCACCTGTGCAATAGGTCTGAAAACACATGGAAGTTAGAATTTTTATCATTTTAGGGTTTTATAGGTTAAAAACAACATCAAGAAAATAAAACAAGGGGCTGAAGAGAAATCCTAGGGTTTGAAGCAGCTGGATATGCAAGGATCATAAAAATGACAGTGGTCATAATCATAAACCCGTGTGGAGTCACCAGTTGTTAGTATGAATCTTAATTCCAAGCGTACGGAAAAAGACCACTTTAGCTGCGCATAACAAACAACCCTAACAGCAAGGATGGCTACCAATATCCTCATATCTACAGTTAGGTGATCAAGATAAATGCTGCAAAAATCTAGATCTATGCATTAGAAGACATAAGCAGTAGAGAAACAAGATTTACTCCATACATACAATAGACAAGACAAGAATATGTTGAATGAATTTTGTATGAATGGCACCTGGGAGGAAAACACAAGAGGGTGTTCCCTGTTCTCCTCAATGGGATGGGTTCTTGTAAGTCCTCAACACTTCAGACCTAAAATTTCTCTCCCTTGATGGTGTAGAAAACCCAGACAAAAATGGTAGCAAAATATGGCTATGATGGTGGATCAATAGCCAGACCAAAAGTATAGATCCAGAGTGATCTTTAGGCAACAAAAGGTGATAAATGAATGGGAAAACCCTTATATTTATAACAAAATATTGAGTTAGTCTAGATATTGGTGCATAGTTAAAATATTATTAACCAAATCAAGATCCAACTTTTATGGAATATTTTATTATATTTGTTGGAGGGAAAAGGAATTTGTCTTGGGTCAAATCCATTTATTTGTAAATAATAAATAAATAAATTATTTATTTATCATTTTAAGGATGTGATTGAGTAATAATCAAATAAATAATGATTTGTTTAATTATTTAAGGGTGATTTAGTCATATTTAACAAAGAATATTATTTAAATAAGGTTTAAATAATTATTCTTAGATAATAATAACATAAATAATTATTTATCTAATTAATTTCCTTGTTTTGGGTTAAATATAACCAGGAATATTAATTAAACTGCTATTTAACTAATTATTCCTTGAAAAAAATAAAAAATATATATATTTATTTAATATTTCCTAATGGGGTTTCCTGTTTAGACCATAAACAACTTAATAAATGTGGTTTACTAAGTTATTTTCATAGTGAAAGCAATTTTACTTTGGGTAAAATTCATCTTACATGGTGTACTTGGGTCCATCTAATGATAATAGGTTAGATGACCAAGAAATGGTGTAACACTCATCAAGAGTTTCCTTCAACTGCAACTTCAACTCTACCAACTCATGTGTACTCATATTGTAAGGTGTTTTTCATGCTGGAGTTTCCCCTGGCACAAACTCAATAGAAATGTATACTTCCCTATGCACTAGTAAATATGAAATATCTGCTAGAAACACATCCTAAAATTGTTGCAAAACTAAATACATGTTCAATAAATTTGCATCATCAACCTCCTTACCTTTGTCACTAGAGATATGAGCTACAAAGAACACACACCTTTTCCTATGATTGTGCTTGACTTGCATGGTTGTCACCATCCTAACCGATGTGGATTTCTTCTTTCCCTGTAAAACCCTTGGTTTCCCATTGTCATCCAAGCATTAAATAGCTTTTGCATAGCAATCTATCTTGGTCCTATCACTACAAGGAAAATTCCCTCATGAAGAGGTTATAAAGGATTTTTTTAGTGTTATAAAATTGGCCAAAAATTGTCAAAAAAAAAATTCTATAAATCTGTTTTTGGTAACGGAGGTTCTGATGGAGCTTCTAACGAAACTTCAACACAACTAAAAAAAATTGGGTGGCCGGAGGTTTTTATAGATGTTTTTATTATCGGTAATCGATTCATGTCTGAACGCACCAGTATGTTTTAACCTTTACGCACTGGTACTGTAAACATGCAAAGCACTAGAATGGAAAACAAATTTCGGAAGCCCCAGGGCGTTTAGCAACGTCTCGGTGCATGTCACCAAAAAATATGCGGCTGACAGATAGAATGTGCATGCATCGGTATATTCGGATTATAGTTGTAAATAACCAAGGCATTTAATGCAAACAGTGCTGGTGCGTTACAAATATTAATGCACTGGTGCATTCAGCTTCTATCCACCCAGTGCGTATGGGTTGTCTACATGACCCAGGCAATTAAGTTGTAAAAATGCACCGACGCGTTAAAGGAAAAACATACTGATGCATGCAATGCATATCCTCTTGGGTTGTAGTCGTCAATAAATCACACAATGCATTCTAATTGGTATTGTTATTTGGTGCGATGCTCATAAGTCGTAGAAACACATCAGTGTGTAGTATCATAAATGCATTGGTGTTCATTTTCTATTTTTTAGAAACATCGACCTATGATAGTGAAATTATTGTGATTTTTTTAAATCCATTATTCATCAACAGTGGACACATATCTTATAACAGTATTCATATCAATTAAATTTTTATTAGTGCATTTGAATGTGATGTTTGGATGAATTTTCTATATCATTGGATTTCACATCTCTTCATTATAATATTTAATCATCCATATATTTAATCAGTGGTGTAACATTTCACAGTGACAATGGAGAACGCAATAGAATAAGTTAAAACATATTTTAGTGTATATATATATGAGTAAGACACTCTTTGTCATACAAAATGGGATACTTATTGGTATCCCTTTGTCTTTCGATTAAGACGCTATGTCCATTATATTAATAAAATGTTTGATTTCACAGACAAATATTTCAAAAATACAATGCCTTTCTTTGATCATTCTTCGGTGGAACTGTTGTCACTGCTCGAGCTACTTCCATGACATGGGTTATTTGGAGGAATGTTTTGTTCATGGTGTTGATTGTTTTCTTCTTCTTCATGTTCCATCTACAAACATAAAAATAAAGTGTAATGAGTGTATATACATTAGTGAGAATAATGAAAATTGCAATATTAAACAATATACATCAATATAAATCGAAAATAAATGTACCACAGCAAGAATTGACTCGTGAACTATACACATTCTTTCAAAGCCAAATTTCATGCCTTCTTTCAACAGTTCATTTGTTGGAATTGTTCCATAGTTTTTTTCCTACAAATTTTATACCCCATAACAAATCATAGATTTAATATAAAATATTTTTTTGTTCTATTAATTATAGACAGAGCTAAGTAAAACAAGATAGATACTTAAAATTTCAATAATTAATTTCTAATATGCCAACATATATCGACAACCCATATTTAACCAAATTTCAATCAATTCTTCTGATGTTCTTCTTTGTATGTTAGCACATGTTTGGAGGCATTCAATGATGATTTCTGTAAAAAAACTTAAAATATACAAAAATGAAATCTAGTTAACTTGTTATAAGGAAGTAACAATTACTCACAAACTTCGATATCAACCTTTTTCTTCTTTGTCATCCCGTTTTATGTGTTGAACGGGTTCCATTTTCTTTTCTTTTCTACAAGAAAATACTTGAAAATTAATATTTAATGATAAATTATTTATTTATTGTACCTGATCAAAAAATTCAATGATTACATATTACATTTGAAGCACGTTGTTGATGAGATGGCTCCTCGTGCGATGCAATTATGTCCATTTCTTTAACCATCTCCTTGTACACCTTTTTGTACATTCCTACTGGCATATTTCTAATATCAGCTCGTTCATCCTTTGATATTTTCATAATCTTCTTGAAAAAGTAACATGACAATAAACTATTTAATTTTTATATTAATAAATGAAAACTAAATATAACAAAAGTGATATTTATAAATGAATTATTTGTAGTAATATACACATATAATTCTAGATAAAAATTTAAGGGAATATTACATTTTCAATCCTTCTTTTTTTTTGTTGTATGTTTTTCCTATTAAAATTTTGACACGTCTCATTGACCAATTCACTAAAAACTCTTTTTGTAGTTTAAATAAAATTTGGTTCTTGGAATCATTGGATTGATTTTTGTATTGTAAGTGGAAAAAACGTTTATACACTCATTCTACTAGATCCCTCAAAGTTTTGTAAAAGTTTCCCCCCCTTTCGTTAACCTCCAACACCACTCCAAATGAGCTAAGGAGTAATTCATTTCATTTGCATGTTCTATTTTTTTCTTTTCTTAGAACAACATTCATATTCTTCGTTGTTGGTCCCTATAGAACACTAAACATATCTGAATTAATAGATTGTTTGAAACATGTTATCTAATATTTTTAAGTATATTATTAATGAAAAATCAAAAAAGAAACTCATATTGGATAGATAGTATTTTTGCATTCAGCTGATTCATCCTTCTACAATTTTTCCATCAAGCTTTTACTCTTGTCTGGTCTTTGATCAGAAAGAATCTTATCGAGCTTTGTCATTTTGTGGGTCTGCATGATACACACTGAACAATATATATTAGTTAAACTTACATATAGTTCAAAAATAATAATTTTTGAAAAGAATTTACAAAGAAATTGTCTTTTTTGCTTTTCTGGATGTGCAATCAGTTTTTTTGTTACTTGAACCCTTGTCGGACATTTCTTTATCAATATCATTCATTAACATATTTTATAAATAAATCACATACTTTTCAGGTGAATTTTGTTTCAAGAAAACGGTGTGTTTATCTAAATTAAATGCTCGGATGGACTTTCGCAACTTAAGCACCAATAATGGTGCGATATGTTCTTATAAACGCACTGCCACTACAGTAGAAACAATGTATGGTTCTCTTTTTCAACAGGAGACCCCGTGCGTTATATTAATATTGGAATACTGATTAACATAAACATAAATGAATAGAAAATTATTTTTACCATATAGTGTTTTTTTTCAATACGCGCCCAGTGCGTTATACTAAAAGCGTGCACCACTGCGTGCCAATTAACAAAAGTTGTTTTTTAAATAATTGTCCAAGGGTCGATAGGGGGATCCGACTCTACAAGTGGTCCCACAAGTTAGATTTCATATGCCTATATATATAGTAATACAAACCCTATAAATCTAAAATGAAAATCCCTAATTGTGAATTTTTGTAGTCACATAAATAAGAAGAAGCAATGGTCTAATGTAAGAATGGATTTTTTTTTCTAAATTTTAATTAAATGTTAATAGGAATATAGATTTTAAATGATTTTATTATTAAAATGCACAGTAAAATTTAAATTTTTTACTATGCATGTATTAAATCTAACCGAAACTATAAATAAGACAATTATTACAGTAAACTTTGACATTTTTACTATACTACAGGGTTTTGTGTTAATCACCAGATGTTTCAAAATCTGATTGTCTGAATAGTACTATTGTTCAAAAGTATTTTGCTGCTCCACAACACTCTTTTGTTGCAGGTATGTCTCTCGTGCAAATACCTCCCTAAATTTTTTTGCAAAAATAATGAAATAATGAGTAGATTTTACTATTTAAGGAACTTTTATGAAATTAGATTTCAAAAAATCATTCACTGCTCATTTTCCAGTTTACTGCTTTTTTTTCAATTCAAAAAAAAAAAAATTCTTTTTTTTTCCCAATATTCGGTGTATTTGTTAACTAACAACATCGGTGCGTCTGATAATAAAACTGCACTGGTGCATTTGGTAATAAAGTCTCACCGGTGTGGTTAACAGTACATTAGCATTGATAACAATAACTCCTTTTTTAAGGCACCGAAATTACTTTTAGGTATGTACATCAAAATTTATTGTTGATTTTGCTCAAATGCAGGGAGAAAATCTCATAATTATATCAAATGGAACATTCTTCAAAATCCAGCTCATTCCATAATATTTCTCAAAGTCCATCGCAAAGTTCTCCCTATCCATCTCCATTTGTAATTACTTTATATTTTATTTATATTTTCATTATCTAATTGAATTTTTTATTTATCCATGTCAATCAGCTAAATAAAATTAATGTATACAAATTTGCAAGTTCATATAGATTTAGAATCGAGTTCGTATGCACAAAATATTCAAACAATTCTTCATGTAGAGAGGTACATGAAGAAATTGAAAGGTTTTGTTCAATAAAGGGAAAAACTCGAGGGGTCTATGGTAGAGGGGTACGTATCATATTAGTCTTTGTATTATGCCAATGATTTTATCAAGAAGATCGACAATGCACCAGGTGCAGTGATTTGGGACGATGAAAGGGATGAAGACAAAAGAGAAGGGAAACTTCTTCAAATGAATGGAAAAAGACGCTTGACAAAGAGTAAGCGACTTATAATTTTTCAAATTAAAAAAAAATATATATTCACATTGAACTTCTATATAATGTATATTTTGATCTCATATGTACTATATGTCAGTTTGATTTCATCAGTGAATGCAGAAATTGAAGCAATCAATAAATTTGTTCTTTACAATTCCGAAGTGACACAACCATGGGTCGCATTGTATGAACAAAAGAGGATGAAATGGGATAGTAACATGAAATAATTTAGATGGTTGAATGGTAGAAGCATACCTTATCCTGATCATTTAAATTAAAATATGCCAAATATATGCCCCAACAGTTGGGTTGCTAACCAAGTCAGAGAGAAATACGGTGCAACCGGTCATTACCCGCATGCTGAAGAGGATGCGCGAAACGTAGGGATTGGGTGCAGGAACTTGGTAATAATATATTTATGTACATTTTAAACTTAATAATGCACCTTTGAAATGTAACATATATATTTTACATATTTTAAGATTTGGGTTATTAGACACATGACACTATGATTTTTTAAATTTTTTATAGGTGCATTTGTTCCCATCTATGTGGGCATATGGACACCATTTTCACATAGAAAATTCCTATGATGGACACATGACACAATATTTTGGATTGGAAGTCAAATTCGATCAATCTAGTCGAGCTAGCCACCATAATCAAAACCTAGAATGAGGGACGTTAGGTTACGTCGGAAAGATACAAGAGATCATTGAAGTGGACTTATCTTCTTCCCAATGTGTTATTTTTAGGTGCAAGTGGTGGGACAACTTTGATCAGAATAATGTAAAGGAATATCGTGATATTAGGCTGATATGTATCAACTCTAGAAAGATGTGGGATGAAGCTAAGGAGCCTTATGTTTTCCCCAAAAATGCAACCAGGTGGTTTTTTACCCAGATGTGTTGGATAGGGATTGGTGGTTCGTATTGAGACATGACCCTAGACCAAAACATATTTTTGAGAATAGTAGTGTTATCATGCCAAGCAAGCTGGAAGATAATGAGGATGATGAGAACAGAGAGTGATATGGTACATGTGTTATTTCATCATTTATACTATCTAATATTGGTTTTTATAAAGAAAAGGACTTAACCTTATAACTAAGACTCTTTTTTTCCAAACATTATAATATGTATTTTGAATTAATTGGTTTGCATTGTGTTAATGTTAAAATCATTTCACTTGATAACTTGCAATTATTTTGATCTCCAAAGCAATGCATTGTATCAAGTTCTTTTTTTTATGTCAATTCCTAAAATAATACAACTACTTGATTTCTTTAAATAGTTTTTCACTATATCATTACTTAAATAGATTCACCCTATTATATATATATATATATATATATATATATATTCAAAATATTTAAAAATGTATTAATGTATACTGTTATTTTTGGAATGTAAGATCATAATAAAATAATGATAATTCTAAAAATGAATTTATTTGCATTAATTTATAAACTTTATTATGTTACAAAAAATCATATTATTCTAGATTTATTATTTTACAATTATTTATATTCTTACAAATTTAAAAATTTACAATTATGGTAATTTAACAATATGTACGATATACATTTTACAATTTTATGATAATTCAATTTTACGGTAGTTATGGTTCAAATTTGAAAATTAATTTACAATTTTACAATTTTACAAATTTACAAATTTTACAATTTTAATAAAATTGAATCATGACAATACATACAATTACAATTACATTTTACAATTTCACAATACAATTACAATTTTACAATTTTACATACAATTACAATTGAAATTAAATTTTTACTGCATACGTTAGTTATGGTTCATGTTTTACAATTAATTTACAATTTTACAAATTTACAAATTTACAATTAATTTACAAATTTTACGCATAAGTCTCATCATATCGCAGGGCATGTCCCTCCAGAGCTTTGTGAGCTTACGGTCAACCTAGATATCTCTGATCATCACAAGGAGGACTGCCTCATCAACCAAGAGTCTACATATTTGGTCACCCAACTCCACCCTGAATCGAATGTATGCCGTACACCACATGCCCACGAGTATCTACACCCAAGGAGGTCTCTCACCCTCTGCGGCCTCCACCATCTCCTCGTCATCTATAGGATCATATGGTGGGGGTGGAATCATGTCCCCAACAAATGTGACAATATCTAAAAAATATATAGTACACAACAATAATTAGACAATTTCATTAAACAATTTAATAAAACAAGTTAAAGAACGTGTTAGAATAAATTTTATTCTAATTAATTAAGACAATAAAATGAAACTATATTAATTTAAAGAAAACACTAATATTACCTCTAGCATATGGTGGCTCATCCTGTGTGAAAAGGATGTTGGTACACCCTCGCCAATCTAAACTCGCATAAGGACATGGCACCATCACAAACATGTGATCATCCACACTAGCTAGTAGCTCCAGTGCATCACCAGAAATCTTGGTCAGATACTCAGACATGCCCCTCTTGGGCATCATCTCGCCCCACATGTGAATATGTGCTTCTATCATCATCCTATGAGCCTGACGTGAAAAAGTAGGCCTTGTCTCTAAAAACCTCTCTCAAAAAAGAAAAAAACAACTCTGAAGAAAAGGGGAAGGTCAACCTATCACATGCCTGAGAATGACATATATCTAAGGCTATACAAAACTTCCAGAAAAAAATGACATACCATCTAACAAGTCATGGCCTTTGTAATAAAGAATCAACATAAAATAAAAGAGGGAAACTAATGCGCTGCCCATCACTGGTATAATATGCAATGGCCATCAGTAATAGTGAGAGGCACCTAACCTCCTAAGTAATTCATAGATATCCACCAGACACCTGAAAATCTGCAGGAGAAAGTATATTATCTCTAATGTATCTATCGAAATATACCAGTTGAATCCCATATGCATAACCGACAGGGACATCAAGGAACTGGGGAAAATCCTCTACTCTCCTAGATAGGCCACTAATAAAATAAATGTCCTCCTCAGTGAGCTGATACCACTGGTCAAGAACAACATCGAATGTCTGCCACTGGGCATCCCACCTATAGATCAAATGTTCTAATAACCCATTGTTACCCTTTATGGATATAGCCTCCTCGTAGAACTTAAGGAGGCCTACCTCCCTTAAGAGAAACTAGGTGGGTGGCATAATAGGGTGAGAGTACAAAAGTCTCTTCCTCTCCCTTGCCTCCCATTGTTGTATCATGTTATAATTTTCATCCCTCTGCTCTTGTTGTTGTCTTTCCTCTCTCCGTTGACATCATTGAATGATTCACATATTAAATACATCAGCCACCCTCATACATAAAACCTAATTTTTTTTTATTAAATGAGAAACGTATTTACAAATATATAAATATAACTTTTATGGAAAAAAAAAACCACTCAGTGTGCCACAAAAAAAAATCACGCACCGCCAACAATGCGTACATTTTTATCACACAATATCCATAGTGCACATTAAAAAACCTCACGTGTAGCGACAATAAAAAAATATTACTTAGTGGTGCATTAAGAAAACATATCCACCCCAGGGCATTTTTTATAGCACAACACACCACCAGTTTGCAACATTTTACCACTGGCAGTGAAGTACCAAACACACACTGCCCTGGTGCGGTATGTTTAAGTGGTGCACCATGATCAATAAAATACTGCGGTGTGTCACAGTAAACTAAAGCATTGTCGTAAATAAATTTTTAGTTTAAAAAAAATTAAACCGTCGGTGCAGCTAGAAACTGACATGCACCATAATATTTTATTGTTAATGTGGTGTGCTTTGTCTTGGTACCCCATCGGGTTGTCACATTAAACACCCGATGTGGTTTC
The DNA here is from genome assembly GCA_034641835.2 of Pinus albicaulis. NCBI lineage: Eukaryota > Viridiplantae > Streptophyta > Pinopsida > Pinales > Pinaceae > Pinus > Pinus albicaulis. The sequence goes on along the minus strand of CM076582.1, from coordinate 844,760,240 downwards.
CATTAACATTGTTAGCGATGTGGCCTATAAATTTATAGGAAGCACCAAGAATGGTGCCAGCTGAACGGCTCAAATGCACTGTGCAAGAAATTTCATTTTTCAAAAAAACGGTGAATTTTAGCTCGATTTTAAAAATTAATCTATTAAAAGCTTAATTTGGTGAGAAACAAGTTATATTACTTTCAAATTTGCGTGTCGATGAGGCATATTTGCAACAGAATCCTAAAGACAAAATTTTCGAATTATTTTACAAAATTCGAAGTCCACACAGTGAGCAATGGATGGAAGAAATGTGAGCAATGGGAGCACCGATGGCAGGGTGCCTCACAGAAGGAAAAATCACACCGGTGCTTGAGATCTCTACAACACTGTAACAAATAAAAATGAAATTTTTACAGCCAGTAATTTTTTTTAAAATTAACCCTTTTTTGGTGTGCTCAATTATAGGACGCACCAGGCGGTTTTATCAATGGCGCACTGCACTTCTTTACAATTCTCTATATTACTTAGATGCACCAGGTCAGTTTGTACGGAGCACAAATTTCGTCCCTTCAAATAAAAACCCTATGTTGATGCGTCGTTGTACATAAATAGTATCAGGCTATCGTCTTTGGTAAATATCACCGAAATGATGAGTGTCTCGGTGTGCCATTTGATAGTAGACATCGGTGCACTTTACATAAAACACACCAATGCATTATATGTATGAAGTGCACCGTAGTTTTCATAATACTTAAAAATAACTCTAAAATGCCTCTTTAGCCTATACTATGCACTGGTGTGTCACATATATATCAAGTGCATCGCTACGTGTTAGGATTATAAACGCACTGCAAAAAAAACATCCGCAAAAACATCCACCTGCCAACCTCCTCTAGTGACCTCCTCTACAAACAGATATCTGGGGCACTTTTATAAAGGCTTCCTCAAAAACATCTGCTAGAGGGTATTTTCCTTGTATTTTATGGAGATATAACCAATCCATACCCATTATCATAATGTAGGAACCCATTGGCAATATGTTCAAGTGTGCTACAGTAGGTATATCATTTAACTCAAATGCACAAGCTATTACCCAATGGTGAATTCTTTTCTCTATACCTTTAGCCAACTACACTAACCAAGATTATGCATGAATTTCCTTATTCAAACAACACTTATCAACCAAGTTAGGACTAATATAACTATAATTAGATCCAAGGTCAATCAAAATAGAAATAACTTGATCACAAATCTTACCATCCATCTCAATGATAGAAGCCTAGTGATCTGCCTACTTGTTTTCCACTGCTGCATAAATACAAGGAATGCTCTTCACAATATCCCCAATAATTTGTGCCTCCTATGCACTATGTATATTAGGCCTACGTACCTAATTTTGTGGAAAATATCTCTTAATATGTTACTCACCACATGTCCAGCACTCCAACCGTATACTGTTGTTGTGGCCTATGTCCCTATCCACCTGCATTAAACTTCTTTTGTGGTGCCACATTTTATTTCTATTTTGTATTATAAGGCCTTTCTCTTTTCGGTTTCCATTTACCTTTACCTTTGTCCTGCCCTTTCCATCATTTTTAAGACTCATTCATGTGCCTTAACTGTTCATTTCAACGCTTCACCTTCCCAATGACTTCCTCAAGTGAATGAGGCTCATGCAAACCATTAACAAATCATTGAAATTTAGCCTTCTCATCGTAAAGATATGGTACATGCCTTAGTAGATCCAAGAACTTAGTCATATACTCTTCATCTATCATTGATCCCATCTTTAGCTCATAAAATTCTTTGGCCTTGTTGTTGTAGTACCTTTCTCACAAGTCTTTCTTCCTGAAAATCCTTTTGAGCTCGTGCCAACTCAGGTCAACTATCCTAATGTGTCTAACCTACTTCACTTCTTCCCACTAGATATATTATTTACCTCTAAGGTTGAAGATAAAAATCCTAGCCTTCATGTTATCCGAGTACTCATGAAACTCAAATAACTTCTTCATCCCAAGTATGCAAGCTTCTGCCTCTTCTGGTTTCTTTTAAGTCCTCATCTATAGTAGGTGGATTTTCTTTCTTAAATTCATCTAGCATGTATCCCCTATCATTCCTCCTATAAGGATTATATCGATGACAATCATGATGTATATCCAAACTGGAACTAGGATGGTACATGTAGTCATCATCCCTCATATCTAGAGTGTCCAAAAACCTACCATCTCTCACTGTATCAACTCTATCTAACTTGTGTCTACTAGGAGACCTACTGCCATATGCCCCATTATTTTTTCTCTTGTCCATAGTTGATCCTAAGTGGCCCTTGTTGTTCGTATGCTGAAATTCTCAATTTTTACCCCCTTCCTATTACAAAACCACAATCATTAACATCTGTTTTATCTCCATAAACCTCCTCATTCTTGCACAAGTCCAAGAATACCGTCTATTCCTACACAAACTTCATATTTCATGTTTAAGGTTTATTAGGTTCTTAATTAATCATTTTAAATAGATTTCGGGCCATTAATATTTCTTGTAACTCATATTTATTTTCCTAAAGTATTTGATAATCTAAAGTATTAATCATTATATTAGGTTGATCTAGTGCAGGTAGATTCCTGCACCGCCGGCAACTATTCGTTCCATGATCTCTGTAACAGCTCGATCACTTCTCGTGGGAATATTGGTCCATGCCATCTAGTTCATTTGCGGTCATATGATGTTGAACTCAAGCGAAGTATAGCCAGGATGTGGTCGAAGATAAGATTTTCGGCCAACGATTAGTTTGCATCTTATTATAGCCACTGGCTTAACTTTGTAATTTTGTTTTTTATTCCGTACAACTGAAAGGCTCGATTTGGAATGAATGTGTAGTTTCCAATTATGGCCATAGGCCAAAGGGATGTATAAAGTATAGTGCTTAGATAGAACTAGGTTAGTGATAGCAAGTGCAACTGTAACTTTAGTTAATTTGTAATCTCGTTGTCACCCTTGTTCTGGGCAGGACTTCAACTCATAATGTATATTTTCTTATCAGAATTAATAGAAAGAGTTGCGCCATGATTTTCTCACTATGCGTTTAATCTTTCAATGATGCATTTTTAAAGTGTTGAAGAGTTCCATTTTCTAAACGGGAAACAAGTTGTTTGGCTAGGGCCCAGCTAACCCAACTCGTTTACCTTTGTGCTTGCATTATCTTCAAGGTGTGTGTCAACTTTTTTTATTTGCAAAAGCGTGGTTTAAATCTTAATTTCATTCTTCCTTAATAATTATAATTTATTTTTTTAAACAGACAAAGTGTGAACAGATCCGTTGTGTGGAATTCAAATTCAATTAATTTATTTACTGATTTTTTTTTCCTAGTTTTCTTTTGCTTGGATTGTGCAGATAGATTATTCCTGCACTAGTGAATGTAGGATTCTACACTCCTTTTTGCTAGTTTATTTACAACAAGTGTTTAATTATTTTTTCCTTTATATGATTTAATTTATTTCCGCAAGTAAGTGTTTATTATGAGAAGGAATCATTTCTAATAGTAAAAGCTAAACTCTTGAATATTAAGAATGACTTCGTGAAATGGAAAAAAGCATTGTTGCAATACCTTAATTTATGTTTGCACCTCACGATTTAAGGAGAAGGAATAAAAGTAATCTGAAATATTACAGTGAACCCTTTTTGAGTTAGATTTGGTTGCATGCAAAATCCCTATGACTGAAGAAGGTCTACTTTAATTTTTTCATCTTTTTTTCATCTTAAAATTTTATTTCTATTGCAAGGTTCAATTGATTGAAGCATTATTTTTTGTGTGCAAGTTATTTTAGAGTTCTTCCTGCATTTGCAATTCTTTTTATAGTTAACATGCCCTTTTGTTCTTCGAAATTAAATTGGAAAACTTGGTGTAGGAAGCTTTGTTTTGGTACAAGAACCAGTGTCTTGTTACACGAACAGAGTGCTCCAAGCATTGTGGCTTAGAGCCCCTACATGAAGACATAAGTCTTCAATATAAGTGTAAAATATACTTCTCACATAAAGTACTAGTGCAAGCAGATTGCAGGAGTACAAGAACGACGATTAAGTGTGAGAAGGAAAATCATTTAGAAGGAAGATCTTTTCAAGGGCCCACTTGTTAAACTTCCACCACCTATATTGAGGATAAACAAGGAATTTTACTTCAACAGTTAAGATTATTTACTGTAGTGTCAAAGCTCCTTTATTTGATTTCTTTGAAAATGCATTATTTTACATTACAACACTAGAATTACTTTGGTGTAAATTTCCTTTGAAATTGTTTTCTGTTTGATTCTGAAATATTTCAATTGAGAAGTAGAAATAGAAATAGGAAAATTTCATACCACTTATGGCATTACCTTTGCTTCGTCTCTAAGTTTACAAAACCCCAAGTTTGACAATTAAGTGTTGGAGGAGCTTGCTTAAGTCCAATTCCTTCACCCAAAATTTTGGCGTCGTTGTCTGGGAGGCGATTCAAATTGGTAATAATTTTCCATTTTTTTTGCAATGGGGTAAGTATGCTATTATTTTTTCTACAGTGTGCTTCTATTGATTGAAGGAATTTTTAATTGTTGAGTTACTTTTTCATTGCAACATTTTGTTGAATTCTTTTTTCATCATTTTTTTTAAATTAATGACTAAAAGAGGTAGGGGTCCGAAGCCCACTAAGGGTCGAGGAATACTGGTAAATCTGAAAACAATTCTCATATTGGGCCTTCTTTTGCAGGTAGAAATTCCAAACAAACCCAAACTCATCAAGCAGGAACTGTCCACTTGGATTTTGGCAACAGTAGTCCAGGAGTGACACAACCCATGAAGGGGAAGAAGGAGACTATCAAGACCCATAGTCATCCTTCCCAATCTATTGAGTGTAGTTCGATTGGAGGAACAAAAATGGCAGATCATGAGGGAAATGACGAGGGATTTGGCTAAAATAAGGTAAATTAGGAACAATCCACTTTTGGATTCCCAATTTTTTATTTGGATGTAACTTTGCAAATGAATAATATGCCACCATCAGCTCTTCCTCATTTCTATGGTAAGGTAAGTTGGGTCAATTTACTAATTAAACTAACACAAGTATTTAATTATCAATCTAGGCTTGTAGAACTTAGAAGTATCTCCAAAATATATGGATTTCAGCTATAGTCAAGTTTAGAAGATGAATTATTGGAATTAAAGGAAATGAGTATTACAAATATAAAACTTCACTAAATAATTTCTAATTCAATTGTGTAATAAGTAGTAGAAGAATCTCCTAACTTAGGATAACTTGTTTGTGCTTCTCTTACAAACCTACTTCATGAATTAGAAACCAAAAACCACTAATGAAAAATAGATCAAGATGCATGAAAGAATAATTGAAGAGGCTCCTATCTAAGGAGATCCTCATTGTCCTTCGTTATAGATTCATTCATCATTAATACCATTTTTAGAAAAAAATAACTTCAGAAAATCATTTAAAAGCAGGAAAGATGAATTCTAGCTCTAGCTCTTAATCAAATAGAAGGAATGTTTAACTTAAACATTGGATTTTCACTTCATATGCAGAATAGAAATTAGAATTATATTCATCAGCAATCATAATACATCATCATACATATAATTATCATATTAATCATAAAACAAAACTAGTTCAAGAAATTGCAACTAAAATAACCAGAAAGTGCACTTAGCTTGGTGTGGGGGCCCTCCACTCTTGCCTCACACACTAGGAGTAATTTCAGCTACTGAAACTAAATAAAAAATTCACCATATAGAACAGGAGAAAATAATATAGAACTGGTTGTTCAATTACCTACCAAAGTTTCAGAAATATCCAAGTGCAATCATACAAATTCTACATGTTTCAATGGTTCATAAACTTGGTATAAATACAGAAATAATAAAAAAATTTATGCTACAGTGTCTCTAAAAGCCTTATCTTATCCTAATCCTATCCATTTAGGTGAAACTCATCCAATTAGTTACACCAAATCTGGAAAAATCCCAAAATATACTATTTCTACCCTATTTGCTAGGGATTCCTGAAAAACAGATCCTGTTTGACTAGTGTTGACTGGGCATGTTTTATCTTGGTTTGACCGAACCAATAGGTGTAAATCCAATCTTAGTTCCCAAGATTTCTAGAAATGTATTCATATCGATCCCAAGTGTCGTGAAGTATGACATCAATGAAGCCATTACGAGAATTTTTGGTCTGATAGAAAAATACACTTAAAACCCAATTTTTACAAAAAAAAATATAAAAATTGAAAAACATAATTTATTTGCCTGAATATGCATAATAAGGTCAAAAAAGGTCATATGTGGATGGTATAAAGTGGAAAATTATGGAAATTAGGTGGATTTTAATAAGCAAAATTTGATAAAAAAACGAGGGCCAACATCTCCCCCTTGCTTACTCTCAAGCATATCCCCATGCTTGCCTCTGTCTCTTTGACCTTCTACTTTTGTATGATGACTGCCTTGTTGATGTACCTGTGACTCTAGCTCCTGATGTTGAAGCTCCCTTATGAGCTATCTGTAAAATTATTTCAAGACCCTCGTGTCCTTTTAATTCTCTTTTATAAATCTCTATTTTACCTATTTGTTTCTCATGTTTACAAATGATAGTAACAATGAGCGTTGAAATTCTTGACCTTGTACCATGGAATTCCAAAAATCAAAATTAACTATGACCATGTGATGGAAACTATAGGAAAAATTTATACATGAACTCCTTAGTGATCAATAAAACTGTGTAGAGTCTACCAATGCCCAAAATCACATAGAATATGAAATTCTCAATATGGTTATGGTCATAATCAATGATGATTTTATTTATATGTAGGGTACCTTCATGCTTTTGAAACATGTAGCTCTGAAGTTCTAACTTTCAACAAAAAGTTATATTCTTTATGTACCCTTAACATCTTCTTGTGCCAATCTTGCAATGGCGTACAGTCATAGAGAAAACACCAATTAAACACATCAAATCTTCTTTCACTTGTGCAAGGGGTTTTCTTCTTGCAATAAATACACTACAAAATAACTTGTGCCAATCCTTTTTATGACTAGGCATTCACTTCAATTTAGCCATTCTTTTACCCACGCAATCCACAAAATAGGGGTCAAAAGAACCAGGAAAATATCCCAAATAGAAATGAATTTGAGAAAATTGTCAGCAATGAGACTAATTGGGCTCGTTTTGAAGAAAACACATGTTTTCATTTTTCAAATTCAATTTATTTTACTAAGAAAAATCTACGAAAAATAGTGGCTTCTTAAAAATCGAAATGCATTTTTGGGATTGGATAAAATTTCATGATCATTCAATTTGAAATCAATTTCCGAAAAATTAACCAATGCGTGAATTTAATTGGAAATCAATTTCTGGAGAAACTATTGTATGCGTTCATTTTTTTACTATTTGTTTGGAAGTTGAATTTTGGCAATAAAAACCATTTTTCAATTTTGAATGTTTCTTTTAAATTTAATAACACCACCACTCACTTCTTTTTAAAAAATCAAATTCTGCAAATGGGAAACTTTCATAAATCTGAACAATTGTTTTTCAACATTGACCTTCTTAACCTTCTCAGAAATCAAATGTTGGAGATTTACTTTATGTTGGAGAAATCAAAATTTTTAAGGTGATCTCATTTGGAGAAATTGAATGTTGGAGAATGCTCAAGTTAACCACTACATGCAACATAACCACTCATTCATTCACTGCCCTTTTAGAAATCGATTCTTGGAAAATGAAAATCAACCTAGAAGGTGATCATAATTATGCTCAGCTACATAATCCTCCTAAAAATCATCCTTCTCTGCCTTCCATTTCTGTGTCTTCTGTCTTCTGCTGCAAAAAGATATTGGTTTCTCTTCAAAACTGATAAAAAAAAAATTTCTCTCTGTGTAAAAAGACCATAAAAACACTTTAACAATGTTTTAATGCTCCATAACTCATATTTCAACCTTTTTTTTGCCAAAAAATTCTCAAAAACCCCTTCTCTATTTTTAAAAATTCTCACTGTGCATATGTAAAATGGAAAAATTTTCCATTGTATGTATGAGAATAGACATAGTTCTCCTCTCTGTATGTATAAAAATCTCACTGGAAATATGAGAAATGAATAAATTTTTCACTGTGTATATGAAAATGAAAAGAAAATATACCAACTTATATAAATTATGGAAGAATTTCATTCACTGTGTATAAACATGGGCAATTTTTCACTCACTCTATATAAAAATTAGGCAAAAACATTGTTCTCTGTAAAAAATCATGCATGAGGAAACTCATTTTTTTAAAAGCTCATTTACCTATTTTGGGGTTGATCTTGTCGATGTATCTAAGACACCATAAGATTCTTGTGTTAAGAAACGCCATTTATATTAGAAATTCCCTTCAACTTTACTAAGGAATCACTCATTATCGATGGCAAAGACGCTTCTTTTTTTTATGATGGAAGAGTCTCAGTTTAATAACTAGAGTTTAACTACTTCAAACGTGACACATTTCAAACTGAACATGAGCTTTCCTATGCTGAAATCCATTCAAAAAATTCTGGCAATATTGGAAGTGATTTCTTACCTCTTTTTGCAGGATTTCTAGAGTCTTTTGGAGCACTCATTCCACTTGTCACTGAGAAAATATCAGCCTCAATATTCTTCAAAAAAAAATGACACCTTCTTCCCATATCTCTCCATAACTTGCCTATTAATTTGCATTTCTCCCTCTATTCAGGGTTCTCTGTTCGGCGCAACACTCTCTGCATCTTTCCTACTTATTTCTCCTTCCACGAGGATGCTCTCTGCATGCATACAAATGCATAGCATCTTTCTCCTCTACTTGAGTGTAATTCTAGATGTGATGGTGGGAAAAATGTGTTTTAAAAAAAAAATTTGATGCTTCTAGGCGATGGCTCTAAGTTTTCACGGCAAAAGTGTCTTCGTTTGACTGCATCCTCTTCCATGGTGTAATTCCTATCGCTTCACCGAACTCCATATTTCCTTCATTCAGACCTTAACTCATTCCTTTGTATGCCATTCTCTTTTCGTTCATTTCATGAGGCTCCATTTGTTTTTCAAATGATATATATATATATATATTTATATATATATATATATATATATATATATATATATATATATATATATATATATATATATATATATATGTATGTATGTATGCACCTTTTCCATTACTTATAGTTTTTCCTTAATATATATTTGTAATGTTATATATATTCCATTTTTGCCATAATATATATATGCGCTTTCAACTTTTGTCACAATTTTTTAATGTCCTCAATTTTGGATCAAAATGATTATAGGGTAATGTAGGAATATATGGGTTAATGTAGGTTAAAATAAAGGTATGGTAGGATAATGGTAAGGTAATTCATAAGATTATGATGATGTATGATGGTGTAATGGATAGGGTTATGATAAATGTATAATTATGATGGAATGTAGGATTATGATGAGGGTAGGGTAGGAATATAATGTTTTATGTGATGATGTAGGATAGGTATAGTAAATTTAGGGTGTTAGTAAAATGATAGGATGTGTATTCAAGTTTAAATCAGCTTTAAGAATTCTAGAAAATTTTCAAAATCAAGGGTTTTAAGAACATTTTTTTCACTTACATTACTCCTTTTGCATAATAGCTCTAACCCAATGTCAATGTTTTGTTGATGATGACCATTTCTAGTTCAACCAAATTTGACTCATTTTGATGATGATGGTTCTTCAAAGATTAATTCTGATGAAATTTAAACATTTGTGTTTTGTTATTTGATCCTCTAGATGTCGTTGCATGTATTTGCATCTAATATTGATTCAGGTCCCTTCTGCAGTTTGTATTTGATGTTTTAGGTCCCTTCTGACATGATACAGGTCCCTTCTAGATAATGTTCTTAATGATATCTCGGGTCCCTTCTGCACAATATTTTCAATGATGTATCAAGTCTCTTTGTACTTGTAATTCATGTTCCTTCCTCAATTTAGTTGCTCAAACTATTTACAAGATTCCCCCTTGCTGATGTTAAGACTTGTCCTCAAGTCTTGCATGTCTTGGACAATTAAATATGCAAAATAAAACTGAAGTAAAACAAAATATAGAATTCAAATTCGCAAAACAAGTTGGTTTTTCGATATGAATTCGAGTTTTTATTGTGCCAATTTCCCGAATTTTCACAACTAAACTCCTTTGTTATTTTTTATATATTTTTTTTCTTTTTTCTTTTTCTTTTATGGATGGAGGAGGCTTATAATGGAGTTGGAAAGTATGGAATATGCTTATGAAATTAATATAGGTGGAAGTCATCATCTAAGAGTATATGGATAGATAGATAGAAAATAGGTTTGGACTTTAATATGAATGATTGTGGAACTTAACATACAATATGGTAGATGAATTACATCATGAAAAATATGGATTATGAAAGGAGTTTTTGACAATGGATGTGACTTGTCATGGTAAAAATTGACTTCTTATTCTTATTATTAGCTTCATGTATTTTGCCTCGATCTTGATCATCTTGTAGGATTCTTGGTGTTGTTGGTAAGCAACTGAAAGCAAGCTTCATGATTTTTGAGTTTCATTGGATGAACTTAAAATAAAGTGAATTTTCACTTTTATTTGACTTGAACATTTGTATTCATATTCTGAAATATGATTTTTTAAAAATTGAATCTGAAAATTCCTTTGTCCATGGAGTTCTCCTCTTAAATCTTCTTATGACCTACAAAAACATAGCATTTTCCTGCAATACAATATTAGATGATGGAGGAAGAGAGGTGTACAGTCTCTCTTCTTCAAAGGAATATGTAAAATACTTACTGGAAATGCTTGAATATATGTCCAAAGATGATTTACAAAGAAAATGCATTTTTTTACCCCTTTGAAGAATGGTGGCCAACCTAAACCTCCTAGCAGTACTTTGGTCACAAATCTTCATTTTATGCCCAATTAGAGTGATTTTCAAAGCCAAGTTAATATGAATTACTATGTCTATCTCTAGTATAAAAAGGTTTTCAAAATTTTTTAAAATGATATGCCAAAAATGATGAGAAGTACCATGTTTGATAGAGCTTCTTGTGAATTTTTTACTTGACCAATAGTCACTTTTTGAAGTGTAAATTTTTCATTAAAGATCGTATCAATGTGATTCCACTTGGATATTAAATTAGATTCATTTTTTTCTATCCAATAGAAATAGGCTTTTAAAATCATTAGGTTTGATATCCCAAAATTGGTGATGAACAGATCTAGGAGGCAGAGTTTGACTATGTCGATTTTAAGACATGCAGTCATTAAATATGGAATAACGTTTTCACCTGGCCTCAAAATGAGATGATTAAAATTGTGTCATAAAATAGACTTCAATATATAAGTCCTTTATAAACATGTTTTCAAAAGAAAATGATTGGATGTGTGAAATATGCCAATGAACGTTCAAGACCTAGAATTGTCACCAAGCATATTTTTAGACAAGAAGTTAGTATTTTGAGCATAAATTTTTCTTATGATGTCAGATTGAGATTATTTAAATCAATTTGGAAACAATATTCCAAGGGCTATATTCCATATGAATATCATGTTAAAAATTTTCCGTTAGACACCTCAAATCTAGGTTGTAATAATAATGGCTTCCAAAATTTCTCTTGAGATATAGTGTTTATTTTTACCTTGTCTTTTTCATTTGTGATCCAAATTGAAAATTAAGTGTAAAAACTATTTTTCAAGATATTATTTACTGTATTTTGCCATAAATTCCTTCCAAATGAGTATTTAGCAATGATTTGAAGAATTATTCATGAGAGTTTGAAACAAAATTATTATGGAAGTCTTATTGTGAACTCATTCTACTTATTTATTTATTCTATTCAATCCTATTCTATTGTAGAAAAACAAGTAATTCTCTCAAGTATAGGAGAATTTCCAATGCATCCATTTGCATAGCAAGATCATAAGTAAATTCATATACAAAAAATATACTTTAATGAATGCTTGGACATGAAAATTTATTTCATCATAAAGATTTGATGCTAAGGAATATTGAAAAATTGAGTGGTGTTGTGACCTAATGATTAGTTGAAACCAAGTTTTAAGATGATCTTTGTTTGCTTGTCTCTCTTTAGTTTTCATATCATAAAGTTCTTCATGTAGCACTTGTTCAAAATCTTGAATTCACAAGGGATCTTGTGATATACATGCTAGAATTTCTTCAATTTCGGGTTCTAACGTTTGATCTTCATTGCATGTGATCCATGACTCATTCACCTCCTTACAAATATAACTAGAAGAATATTCTAAGTTTTCTTCTTGAGGATCCTCTTCATGGATGCTTTTTTCCTCTTCTAACTTCTAAAATGAAGATTCAGTCCTAGTTATGACTCTAAATTGTGGACAAGGATTTAAGAAGATCCTTGTAGTGGCATACCCTCCTTCTCTAAATGGCTTCTTTAAAATCATGTTATTTTTTAGATCTTATTTTGCAAATGGATTTTGCAATTATCTATTTTTTTGTTTTTTGGGGGGGGAGGGGAGGGGGAGGCGAGCGCTTTGTTTTAGGGATCTACCTCTCTAATTTCTATGTTTAAGCATGAATAACTATAATGAAAAGTGTTTTTGTGTTATATATATATATATATATATATATATATATATATATATATATATATATATATATATATATTCTAAAAAATCTTCCTAATTGACTATATTGAAGTATGCTTCCCCGACAATGTTGAACTCTTAGTTAAACTGAGAGGGGGGGGGGGGGGGGGGCGGAGGGGTGAATCAGTTTAACACAGTCATAATCTTTTTGTCTTTTTAACAAACCTTATTCACACCTTCGTTTCATGTCTAGCTTAATATGTGAGTAATCTTAGAATGTGAGCAGAAAGTATTAATATAATATAATAACAAACTTAATATGAGAGAAGCAGGTATTAAGCAGATGATATAAATCAGATCAACACATAAACATCATGCACAGAGATACCAGATATAAGTGGAAACCCATAAAGGGAGAAAACCACATATGATTATTTTTGTGATGCAAAGGCAAGCTCCAACTCCCTCTCACCACTGTTTTTCTATAGGCACCAACCTACAGGAGGCTCCTACCTCAATTCTGCAAGCTACAACTTGCAAGGAAGCACCAAACCTTGTCAATTTCTGAGGCACCAACCTACAGGAGGCTCCAACCTCAGTCAGCTACAACTGACAGCTATCAAGCTGCAACTTGATAGGGAAGCTCCAACTTCCTCAATTTTTCAAACTGAATGTTTGCTGATTTACCTCAGATATCAGCTATGTTTTGTAGCTTCTCTTTATGCTCTCCTTTTCTTAATCTTCTCTGCCTTACACTTATATACTTTGCCTTCTCTATATTTTCTCTCTCTTACTTCTTTGTGCATATCAAATTGATATTATATATAGAGATCCTCACATGACTGTTTGTATTTCACAAGGAATTTGGAGTGAACAGTCATGACTCTTCGACTTCTGTCTTCTTATTCCTTTATCCAAATCAATTTTAAAATATAACAATATGTACAAATTTCCATGCTACAGTGGGAGTTTTATTTTCCTTAGGATACTTGCCTTTGCATCACAAACAATATAAAAAAAATTTACATTTACATTTTTCAATTATACATCTTAATTCCACTCAGCTTCTTTTCTGGATTTTGGATTTACTGGCTTTGTCTTTTCTGCAGTTGTTGAGTAACTGTTCTGTGTACCTTGGTTCACTGTAATTGTGTGCACCTGTGAATGTATACCTTTCAAACATGTAATCTTTGTTCACCTCTGTCAGACCCATGCTTTTATCCCTGTGTTTATTCACCTGTTCACTGTGCTTTTGTGCACCTGCTACATATATACCTGGTGATTTTAAATCTGGAAAAAAATGAATTAATGCGGATATTTCATTTTTCCATGGTTATAAAACCATACATATAAATTCATTAATTTTTCAATCTTTACAATATTTCACACGGGGCTATATATATCTACACCCACATATTCCAAAGTCTTTAAATTTAAAACACCTTTTGAATAGTTTCAACTACAAAACCTTTGGTAAAATCAACTCTCGACATCTTCAAAACTATGGTCAAACCATAATAAAAACCCAACCTTATGACTTTATCACAGTGTATAAATGTATATCGTCCTTTGGCTTCGGGTCGACGATGCATTGCACCGTATATATATATATATGGTTTGGGCTTTTAATACTTTGGCTATTAAAACCATATTAATTGACCTTCGGCATGTACATATATTGACCCACGTTCACATATCCCATTATACGTAATATATCTATATATATATTATGGTGTTCTTTAATATTGGAACCATTACAACGGAGTCCAATGATAATCGGGCAATCTTTTATAGATTTGAAACCTTAGTCTTCCACCTTATTTTAATAACCAAGCAAACCTTAATAAACATCATTAATATTTTCCATCAGACCTTGTACTACAGTTAATAAACCAGATTCATTTCATATATCTCCGCCCCGGGCCCATAATACAACCAAAAGACCAATCAACCCCATGCACCGTACCTTATTTAACCTCCGAGCTCTTTCATTAAACTTCGGCCAAGTCCAGCGAGCGATCACCGTTAGATGTCGAGCCTCCAGATCAACGATCTATATCAATATCGCTCGGCATCTTCAGTCGATGTATAACGTGCGATGGCGCACTTTAAACGGTGGTTTTCCAATTCGCTCAGGGACGCGTCTCAGTTGCTCTATGGAATCGCTGCGAATTCGGGAATACCGCTTGCCAACAGATGGTTGTGCAATGAAACCCATGGTTTCGCTCCAAACCGACGTCACTGTTCCTCTCGGTCATGGTTTTGTTCTCCACTCCAGGTTCTTTCCTCGCCTTGTTCCGCTCTTTTATGTGTTCCGCTCCTTTCGATATATATATAACTATTCATCGCATTTAATCGCTGTGATTTCATCTGTTACTACACATAGTTCCATTCACACTGCGCATTTGACTATGGTTCCGCCTCTCCTTTTTTGAAATCGATCCTTCCGGCCCTTCAAATATATATGTGCAAAATCTCAAATGATCCCTTATTTCAGAGTTATTCGATCAATATAACACATCTAGGTTCAGAACAGAGGATCTTCATATATCTATACTAACCCTTATTTTATATATATCCTCTGCGCATCAGAATTGTTTATAAATCAAACCATTTGCATTAAACCTTATTACAATTACTCAACAACACCGAATTCCTTATTTTATGTAGGGAATTTCCAAAACCCTTCACACACAGTTTTCAACACTCTTTTCATACTTACTATAATATGTTCCCACACTCAGAACCAGTTTCTCATGACTGATGCTGCTCCTTGCTCCTGAAGCTCCTCTGCTGCTCCTTTGACTTCTCCTTAGCCATCTCCTTTGCCATCAATGACAACATTTCCAACAGTCTCCCCCTTTGGCATTGATGGAAATTCACTTCCTTTGCTTTCCTTTTAAGACAAGACCCTTTCTTCTGTTACTATCCTCCCCCTTTGAAATCAATGGCAAAGGGTTACTTATTTCCTTTCTGCTTTCTGCATTTCCTCTCTCTGAGATCTTCTGACTTTGTACCCTTCTGCTCCTAATTTTGGATTAAATCTAAAATTCTGATCCTTTAGCCTTTTCATTGACTCCTGTATGCTGGGTGTATTCTTTCCATAATATTTTGACCTTGAGGACCTGTTTCATGCTTTCCTTGCTGGCTGATCTCCCCCTCGAATGATATTTTCATTTCTGTTCTCCCCCTGAAGCTGTTCTTTCTCTTCATATCAGAGAGTAGCATCTACAGATACTACTCCTAGTTTATCTCTCAAATATTCAAATGGTTCTCTAGCAAGAGATTTGGTAAATATATCAGCTGTATGTTCTTTTGTTGGCACATACTCCAGCTTTACTATCTTCTGAGCCACTTGTTCTCAGAGAAAATGATACTTGATTGGGATATGCTTGTTTTTTAGTGAAGCACAAGATTTTTTGATATACTTATAGCACTTGTATTATCACATTTGATTGAGATAGGTTCATCAATGCTTACCTTCATGTCTTGGAGAGTTTGCTTCATCCACATGACTTGTGTACAACAAGCTGCTGCTGCTATATATTCTGCTTCTGCTGAAGACAGAGAGATAGATGTTTGTTTCTTTCTTAACCATGCCACCAGACTTTCTCCTAGATAGAATGCTCCTCCACTTGTACTTGTCTTGTCATCCACACAGCTGGCCCAATCTGCATCTGTGTATGCTGTCAAGGTGAAGCTTTTGCCTTTAGGATACCAAAGTCCATATTGTGTTGTTCCTTGTAGATATCTGAATATTCTTTTGACTGCAAGAAGGTGATTTTGTTTAGGTGCTGCTTGATATCTAGCCACTAGTCCTACTGCTAGCATGATGTCTAGTCTTGATGCAGTCAGATACAATAGACTTCTAGTCATGGATTTGTAGAGTTTTTGATCTATATCAGCAGACCCGTCATCAGCACATAGCTTGCAACCTGTGGTCATGGGAATTGACACAGGTTTGCAGTCCTCCATTTTGAACTTTTTCAGCATTTCCTTTAAGTATTTTTCTTGTGAGATGAATGTACCTGTGTTCTTTTGCTGAATTTGAAGTCCTAAATAGAAAGTGAGTTCTCCAATCATAGACATATCAAACTCTGTTTTCATCTCATTGGCAAACCCTTTTTCTATTTCTTCGAGCTGTTGCTTCCAAACATAATGTCATCAACATATACTACAACAATCAGGAGTTCATTTTCATGGGCTTTTATGTATAGATTGATGTCTACTCCACCTCTTTTAAAGCCTTGTTTTTGCAAATACTTATCCAGTCTTGAGTACCAAGCACGAGGAGCTTGTTTCAGTCCATATAGGGCCTTCTTTAGTCTACACACATAGTCTCCTTTGTCTGTCAATCAGAAGCCTTCTGGTTGTTCCATGTAGACTTCTTCTTCTAAGTATCCATTCAGAAATGCATATTTTACATCCATTTGATATACTTTGAAGTTCTGGTAGCATGCAAATGCCAGGAACATTCTGATAGCCTTCATTCTGGCTACAGTGGAAAATGGTTCATCGTAATCAAGTCCTTCAATTTGTGAGTATCCTTTGCAGACTAGCCTGGATTTATTCCTGATTACTTTTCCTTGCTCATTCATTTTGTTTTTGAATACCCATTTTGAACCAATGATATTTTTCTCAATTGGTCTAGGAACTAGTTCCCAGGTATTGTTCTTTTCAATTTGGTCCAATTCCTCATTCATTGCTTTTACCCAAGACTTGTCCTTGCTGGCTTCTTCAAATTTCTTTGGCTCTATTTATGACAGCATGGCTATGTATACTTCTTTAGTTTGTTCTGTTAGCTGCCTTCTTGTCTGGACCCCTGCTTTCTTATCTCCTATGATTTGATCTTCGGGATGATTCTTCTGAGTGTATCTTGAGGGGGCTTTCGAGCTCAGCTCTTCATTTTATGTAGTCTTGTTTGTTTCATCATCATTCTGGACTTCTTCTTCATGGTTATCTGATGGACTGTAGCAGTCAGTATCTCTTATATTGTTTTGAAGTTCTTCATCAAATATTACATCAATGCTTTCTACTATTTTCCGAAGAGTCTTGTTGTAGCACCTGTACCCTTTGCTTTTGGATGCATATCCTAGAAATATTCCTTCATCTGCTCTTACATCAAATTTTCCAAGATTTTCATCATTATTCTTTATGTAACACTTGCTACCAAAAAATCTGAAATGTTTGATTGAAGCTGGCTTTCCATGCCATAGTTCGTAGGGAGTCTTGTCACTGCTTGGCCTTAAGTGAGCTTTATTAAGGATATGTACTGCTGTGTGCACTGATTCTGCCCAGAAGGTTTGAGCAATATTGTTCTCTTGCATCATTGCTCTGGAAATTTGTTGAACATATCTATTTTTTCTTTCTGCTACTCCATTCTGCTGAGGTGTTCCTGCAATGGTGAATTGTTGTTTTATGCCATGTTCATTGCATAGGTCAGCAAAGTCATAATTAGTGAATTCACCTCCTCTGTCTGATCTGATGCATTTCAGCTTGCATCGTGTCTGATTTTCTGCTAATGCTTTAAATATTTTGAATGTGTCCAGAGCTTCCGATTTATTCTTGAGAAAAGCAACCCATGTAATTCTGGAGAAATCATCTATTATCAGCATGAAGTAGGATTCTCCAGTTGGTGTCTTAGTTCCAGTAGGTTCACACAAATCCATGTGCACAAGCTGGAGTGGTCTTCTTGTTGATAACTCATCTTTAGATTTAAAGGATGTTCGAGTCTGTTTGCCCAATTGACATGATTTTCATATGGTATTTGAAGGCCTTTTTATTTCTGGCATATCTCTGACAGCTTTCTTCTTGCTCAGTCTGATGATATGATCGAAGCTGAGATGTCCCAATCTCCTATGCGATAACCATGAATCCTCAAGTTTGCTAAGATGGCATGCTTCATCTTCCTCTTTCACAATGTAAAAATTGCTTTCTGTTTGAACACCTGTGAGTAGAGTCTTACCTGTGGTGCTTGATATGACTTCACAGTCTTGTGCTCTAAATAGAACTTCGCAACCTTTGTCACACATCTGACTGACACTCAGTAAATTTTCTTTCAGCCCATCTACAAATAGTACATCTTGGGCATTTCCTCTGCCATTTTCTATGCTGACTGAGCCCTTTCCTTTGATCTTTCCTGACTTATCATTGCCAAAAGTAACATTGCCAGATTTATTTTCATCAAGAGTTATAAACTTACTTTTGTCGCCTGTCATGTGTTTAGAGCAGCCACTATCCAAATACCATTGAATTTTCAGATCTTGAGCAGTTAGAGCCAGGTAACACTTATTCACCTTCTTTATCCACTAGAGGCACCCTTTTGTTTTGTATCTTTTGTGAGGTGATGACCTCCATCTTCTTAGAGGACATTTGGAAGGTATATGTCCAACTTGATTGCATACACAACATTTGATCATAATTTTTGTAGAATTATGAGTATGAACAGAATTTCTTTGATTCATAAACCTTCTTGATGTGTTAAACATCAATATTTGTCCATACTTTCTACACTCAATGACTTTATGACCGAATTCCTTAGAATAAAAGCAGTAACCATAGAAGCTATTTGCATACCTGATGTAAGGTTGTCTATTCCATGTTTGCATCTTTTGCTGGTTTGAATTACTCCTCCTTGCATGAAAATATGCAGCAATGTGTCCCAGCTTGTGGCAGACATAACAGGTGGCATTCTTCATTAGAGGGAAGAATCTCCTTTGATGGTTTCCAAATTTTACATATTCAGGGGTCTTTGTATTTATTACATTCTTTGCTACTAGTGGTTTCTTCTGATCTCTGTCTTCCTTATTGCAGATTTCTTCTTTTGTAGGAATTGTTTGAGCTGCTTCATCATTCTTCTTTGGTTTTACAAAAATAATCTCTTTGTCAACATTTTCTTTTCCTTTACTTGATTCTCCTTCATAGCCTATTCCAGTCTTTATCATAGGGGATCTTTGAGAAATCAAAATTTCATTCAACTTACTAGAGCTTGTTGTTTGGGAAGAGTTTATAACCACTTTCCTTTGAGCATTTTCTAATTTATTTCTGAGACATACTACTTCTTCTTCCAGCTTTTCTTGTTCTTGAGTTTTTTCTTTGATTTGCTTAAGTAACATGTCCTCTATCTTCTTGGCTTCTTCAAGCTCTATTTTTAGCTGCTTAAGGACTTCTAAATATTTTTCTTCTTGTACATATTTGAGAAGAATGTCCTTTTGTTTTCTGCATTTCAGTTTGAGTCTATCAATCTCTTCTAGAGAACTTCTTAGCTCCCCCTCAAGGTCAACTTCACCTTCTTCTTATTCATCTTCTAGCAGGAGACCTTCAAGTTCTTCTATGGCCATCAATAAGAATTCATAGGTTCCTTCTTCACTTGAGGATTCATCTGAATCTTCAGATGTACTGCTGTCTTGTTGAGCATAGAAGGATTTTCTGCTGAACTTCTTTCCTTTCTGCCATTTCTTGGATTTATTTTTCTCTGACTCTTGAGCCCGATTCCTTACTTTCTTGTGAGGGCACTTAGCAGCATAGTGTCCCACTCTTCCACATTTAAATCATTTTAAGGGGAGTTTACCTTTGTATTTACCTGAGCCTCTATCCAATTTCTTGACAAACTTTGCCTCTTCTTCATCCGAGCAGGAGCATATGTCTCCCTCTTCTTCTTTCTTCTTTTCTGTTTTAAAGGCTGCTTCCCTCGTACTTGGCTTCTTCTGTGGGAGCCTCATTTCATAAGCTGTTAGATTTCCAAGTAGCTGGTTCATGGTCAAGGTCTCCCAATCAGCTGTTTCTTCTATTGCAGACACCTTGGGATTAAACCTGGATGGAAGAGATCTTAGAATATTTTGCACAATTATACTTTATGGCATGGTTTCTCCAAGAGCTTTCATATTGTTAACAATTTCTGCAACTTTTAGGAAGAAATTGTCAATGTCTTCATCATCATTCATTTTTAAGTTCTCAAATTGGGCTCTATAGACTTGAAGTTTGGCAGTCTTTACTTTCTTGTCTCCTTCATGGATGTTCTCCAGAGTATCCCACATCTCTTTGGCAGTGTCTTTGTGCATTACTTTAATAAACTCTGCTTCACACAATCCATTCAAGATGGCATTCATGGCTTTTGCGTTAGCCACAAAATCTTGTTTTGTTTCTTTCTCTGTGTCAGTTGCCTTTGGGGCATATCCTAATTCCACAGCAGCCCAAACTTCTATTCCTAGAGACATTATGTATGTCCTCATTCTGATTTTCCAGAAAGCATAATTTTCACCAGTGAAGAAAGGGGCTTTATTGGTTGAGCATCCTTCTTTACTAGCCATCTTGGGAACCTAGGATCACTGCATTTGTTGAGCAGAAAGGAACACTTTCAGATACAATTGTTTAAATCTTGATTAAAGTACATTGAGAGTGAAGATGTGATGGAGATGATGGGTTAACACACTCATAATATTTTTGTCCCTTTTAAAACCTTTATCCATTTCCATGTGTAATATGTGAGGTAAATGTTAGATTTGGCAGCAAGTATTAATATAATATAACAACAGACTTAATATGAGAGAAGTAGGTATTAAGCAGATGATATAAATCAGATCAACACATAAAAATCATGCACAGAGACACCAAATATAAGTGGAAACCGATAAAGGGAGAAAACCACATCTGATTATTGTTGTGATGCAAAGGCAAGCTCCAACTCCCTCTCACCACTGTTTTTCTGCAGGCACCAACCTACATGAGGCTCCTACCTCAATTCTGCAAGCTACAACTTGCAAGGAAGCACCAACTCCCTTCAATTTTCTGCAGGCACCGACCTACAGGAGGCTCCAACCTCAGTTAGCTACAACTGATAGCTATCAAGTTGCAACTTGATAGGGAAGCTCCAACTTCCTCAATTTTTCAAACTAAATGTTTGCTGATTTACCTCAAATATCAGCTCTATTCTGTAGCTTCTCTTTCTGCTCTCCTTTTCTGAATATTCTCTGCCTTACACTTCTATACTCTACCTTCTCTATATTTTCTCTCTCTTACTTCTTTGTGCATATCAAATTGATATTATATATAGAGATCCTCACATGACTATTTCTATTTCACAAGGAATTTGGAGTGAACAGTCATGACTCTTCGGCTTTTGTCTTCTTATTCCTTTATCCAACTCAATTTTAAAATATAAAAATATGTACAAATTTCCATGCTACAGTGGGAGTTTTCTTTTCCTTAGGATACTTGCCTTTGCATCACAAACAATATAAAAAAAAATTCATTTACATTTTTCAATTATACATCTCAATTCCACTCAGCTTCTTTTCTGAATTTTGGATTTACTGGCTTTGTCTTTTCTGCAGTTGTTGAGTGACTATTCTGTGTACCTTGGTTCACTGTAATTGTGTGCATCTGTGAATGTATACCCGTCAAACTTGTAATCTCTGTTCACCTCTGTCAGACCCATGCTTTTATCCCTGTGTTTATTCACCTGTTCACTGTGCTTTTGTGCACCTGCTGCATATATACCTGCTGATTTTAAATATGGGAAAAAATGAATTAATGCGGATATTTCATTTTTCCATGGTTATAAAACCATACATATAAATTCATTCATTTTTCAATATTTACAATATTTCACACGGGGCTATATATATCTGGACCCACATATTCCAAAGTCTTTAAATTTAAAACACCTTTTGAATAGTTGTTACACTAAAAAATGTCACCCTGACATTCTGCTGACTGTATTAGCTCATTGAAACTAATACTTACCTCCTCTGCAAGTCTTACAACCTTGGTTCCTCATTCCAAGCCCTGAAACATGGAGAAAAAACCCTAAAAAGATCAAAAACTTTGGGTACGCAGGTAATATTAAGCCTGCCTGCATTCCTGGCTAGGGTACGCAGGTAATGTGAAGAGGAAATGCATTCTAGAACACATTTTTCCAGTGTTATGCCTGCGAAACCCCTGTAAGATAAAAAAAGCGCGAAATTAAACTAAAAAAGTTGAATTTTGGTCAATTATAGAAGGTTCTAGATGATATTTTTTGGGGATGAGTACGCTTTAGTAAGGTGCATGTATCCCACACCTTAAGGAACTAATCCCTTGATGTGAGGAGCCTATCCCTTTGAAGGAGGGTTCTATCCCTTTAAAGGTGGAATCCTAACCTCCTCATCTGCTCTATAAAAGGAGGCATTGAGTAGCCTCAAGGGGTTAAGTTAAGTTAAGAAGATTGTTAAGTGAAGCTTTTAAAGTTAATCTTTTGGAGATTGAGAATTGGAGTTCAAGCTTTATGTGTGATTGAGCTGAAGTTCTGTTGAGATTTAGACTTCTTTCTATTGAGATTTTGAGAGGAAAGATCACATACCTCTTTGTGCTCCTGAAGGAAGAGTGCAAGACTTATCAAAGTAGAGGAGACTCCTGGTTCGGACCCTGGGAAGGCCTTTCGAACATCAAGACTAAGGTTGTAAGGTTCTTCTGTATATTTTAAGATTAATACAATCAAATTCTGTTTTTCTCAATAAATTTTCGTTCGATTGTTCATTTCAATAAGCTATCGTTTGATCATTTATTTCATAGATTCCTTGATCACTATGATGGATATGTTTTATAATTATTTGTTATACAGGTGCTATTTAATATTTTCTTGTTTGTGATTGTAGGTCGACAAAATAACTCTTGTTGTGACAGAAGGATTCTTGTTGCGACGAAAGAACTATGACCGAAAATAAGCATTTGGATCTAAGGTAGGATCGACACCTTCATAGCATTTATTTGTAAAACAAATATATCTAGAGAAAGACAAAATTAGTTGTTCGTTTGTTGCTAGATTGTCTTCTGACACTAGGGAGATTGGTCTTGTCCGCAAGAACAATTTATCGAGCCAACAAATTGGCGACTCAACTGGGGAAAGAACTTGTTGTTTTTGGTTCTCTTTTATTTTGATTTGAGGAAAAGTTTTTCCTGGTTTTTGATTGATTGATATCTGCCTGTGTAGCTTAGGTTTTCTTTGTTTTTGAAAATTTTGAGATCTTTTATGTTTTTCTCTAATTTTTTCTGGGACCGCACTTTGCCTTCTTTATACAGTGCGGGCAGTTTCGCATGTTTTCTTTAGTAAACAGTGCAGTACCGCACCTGTTACTTCTGGGAGCCTGCGGACCCTGTTAAAATTTTGGAAAAACTTTAGATTTATTTTTTCAGTTAGTTTAGATTTAATTTAGGATTCTTAGCATCTACCCAGATCTAGACTTTTCTATCAAAAATCTCTTGTTTCTGAATTTCTTTCAGCAATTATTCATCTCATCAATCTCCATTAAGTTAATTGAGTGTTTTGAGTCTCTTTTTTGAGAAATTCTTAATTTTATTTCCTTTGTTCATTACTTGGAGGTTTGTCTCAGCCTTTTCACAATTTTACATTTCAGGGGGGCTAAATTGTGTATGAGTGTTAATCGCCTTTGAGTGTTTTTTGATCTTTGGAACTCTCACCCGATTTTCTTGACTTGCACTTGATTGGTTCTTATATCACATTAGAATCATCTTTTGTTTGAGAATTCTCTTGCATAGCTCACGTTTGCATAGTTAGAATTCTCATTTTCAGAATATGAATGAAAAATGTGCATAGATTACATTTGCATACTTTTCATGGGAATTGTGCATAGATTACAACTGCATAGTTTACATTCTGAAAAATCAATCATAGATTTAGATCAGTTTTCTTTGATTTTAATTTAGATGTTTTTATGCTTGTTTTAAAATAAAAATAAAAAATATTGTTTTGGGATTGATTTGCATTAGTTTTTCTTGATGAAATTAGTGCATTAGAGAATTTGTTATATTTTCTCTTAGTGATCAATTTTTTGCATTGTTGGAAGTGGATGGAAACTCTCTCCTTACTTTAGTTAGGATTCATCGAATTGAAAATATTACATTATCATATTCGATTGCATTCAGTTTTGGTTCGGGTCATAACATCATTGGTTTCATATCCATTTACCCTTTTGAGTAATAACAGCCTAAATAACACAACGCTTAATTAAAATTCATCTAGTAATTTTTACATTTTTAGGGCTCTTTCCACAAATCTAGCTCAGGATTAGTGCTTTGGAATAGGTTGTAGTTAACTTTACAAAGCAACAAAAACAAATAGTAGATAAATCTTGCGGTAGGAAGAAATTCCAATTGTTGCATCTATGCTCTGGGAAGCTCCTCCTAAAGGAGTTAAGCACGAGATCATATCTAAACCAGTGAGGTAATCAATCCTTCCTCATTGAGAACGATAGAAGATATACACGTATTAACAACGGTAAACCTTGGATAGACCATTGTCGAGGAGCCTGGGGTCACTTGTTGGAATACCTTGGATTATTTCAAGGAGCCTTCAAGGGGATTGAGCTTTGTTACTCTGCCCTTGCATGTGTGTCGGATCGTAGACTGTTCCCCCAGGTATATTTGTTTCTGTTGGTAACCTTAGAGGCCATAATATTTAGGACTTTTTTCCTAAGGTGACGGTGGAGGGAAGATCCCACTGTACCTGGAGCAGACGTCGACTAGACTCACTTGGAATCTCTGGGGCGTTCTCTTCACCCGAGATGGTTTTGTGAAGAAACTTGTGCCAGTCTGTTTCATTAAGCAAGTTGTCGGGGTAACTGTTCCAACTGCCCTTTCTGTATTAAATTCTACGATGTTGGATTTCATCACCAACTAGTGTTTTTAGTACGGGAAGTTACTGTTTGTGTGTGGTTTGACTCCTAGATTTGATAGCGCATGTTAATTTGTTTGTTTTTACTTTTAGAGACCATAGGTGTGAATTGTGAATTTTAATTGTTAGGTGTGAATTGTTAATTTTAGTTTTAAATTGTTAATAAAATTCACTGAAGTTGAATATAATGGCAACTGTTCCGGAATTTACCAACCAAGGAACTCCTCTTAACGAGAATCCTAGTACTTTTCCTTGCTTTGGAAATGTTGGTCCTCCTTATATGGCTACTTTTTCATTACCTGGATTTACAATAGGTTTACCGATATGGTTATTTTCAACTTCGTTGGCCCCGAACACTCCAATTGTTCCACCTCAACCGGATGCTTCACCTCAACAGAGTTCACCATCTCAACATCACCAAACTTCTGTTGACCCTTTACCTTCTTCGCCTAATATTTCTTCCTCCATTTCTTCCTCTTCGCTTGGTAAAAGCCTTGACACTAGTAACCAGGTGGCTAAGAAGAAGAAGAAAGGGAAGAAGAAGAAGAAGAAGAAGCAGGATAAGAAAGAAGTCAACCAACCAACCATGGTTGTAAGTGTTAGTTGTGTTGAGGAAACCTCCAACATGCATCGTAAACCCAAATACCCTTGCAAGCTTTGTAAGGGTGACCACTTCCTTATCAATTGTCCTGGTATTCCAAAGGTCTTGGAAGTATGGTTAGAAAAATCTCATCAACTTTCCGTTGATCCATCAACCAGTGATAGTCAGGTTCCTGGGAAAAAGGGTAAAGTTAGGTTTCCTTGTAAGTTATGCAAAGGGAGTCATCAAACTCATATTTTCCCTCACATGGATGAAGCCTCAAAATTATTGGAAAACCTTACTGTTCCACAGCAAGAATTTCCAACTGGTTACCGTAAAATTTCTCCCAACCTACCGTCAACTGACGGAGTGATTGATCTAGTTTCAAGTACAGTCGATCCCACTCTTCCATTGGAGAGTGAAACTCATATCACTCAGGTTAATGATCCATTAGTTGATCAAGTGGTCGATTAGATTTCACATTCGGTCGATCCCATTCTCCCTGTGGAGATTGAACTTCATACCGCTCAGGTTCTTCTTGTTACATCAGATTCTTCTACCCTAGGGGGAAATTCACCTATTTCTACAGAACCCCCTCCAAGTACAGAAGTCTTTTCCTTTGATTGGAATAGACTGACAGAACCTCATCTTCCTTCCTCCATCCCTTTCAAAATCATTGTGAAGTTTGGTGGTAGGGAAATACACGCACACAGGTAGATGAAGGTGCTTCTGTTAGTATTTTATCTTCAACTGCTTGGAAAGCTTTGGGTTCCCCTCAGCTTGTGCCTATTACGCAGAATATGAAAGCTTTTAATAGAACCATTAGTGAACCTTTAGGGATCCTTCCTAATTTTTCTATTAATTTGGAAGGTAAAACTGTTTGTATTGATCTTATGGTAGTTCGAGGTCCCTTGGATTTCAATTTACTCCCTGGGCGAGACTATGTTTATGCAATGAAAGCTGTCGTATCGACACTCTTTCGCGTGATGTCTTTCCCTCACAATGGCAATATTGTGACTGTAGACCAGCTTTCTTTCCCTAGTCTTGTTTCGACTACCAATAATATGACACCCCTAAATGTTCCTATTTCTAAAGTGTTATCCACCCCGCCACAGGTTAATTATGTGGCAACTAGTCCCATGTTTTCAGTTACCGATGGAAGCGAGCCTCTCACTGTTTGCTCGACTTCCTGTGACTTAGATCTGGTAATTGACATGGAAAAATCTATGGGATTATTTGAACGCGATTTTCTTATCCCTTTTGAGTCCTTTGACATGTGTTCCTTCCAGAGAACTATTCTTCCTTTTGATGAAGACCTCTTGGAAGCCATGATCAAGGTGTGTCCATTGACATGTGTTTCTTCCAATTGGAAGCCATGATCAGTTCTACTGAGGACAGTTCCTTTTACTGTGTCAAACTCGTTAAAAAATGAATCAGTGGTGCGAGGATAGTTCCTTTTTCTGTGTCAACCTCGTTAAAAAATGAATCAGTGAGTGCGAGGATAGTTATTTTCCTGTGTCAACCTCATTAAAAAATGAAACAATTCTGGTGAGGATAGTTCCTTTTACTGTGTCAACCTCGTTAAAAAATGAATCAGTTAGGTGAGCAAATTTCCTTTTACTATGTCAACCTCATTAAAAAATGAATCAGTGAGTGTGAGGAGAGTTCCTTTTACTGTGTCAACCTCGTTAAAAAATGAATTAGTGGATGGTGAGGAAAGTTCCTTTTACTGTGTCAACCACATTAAAAAATGAATCAGTGAGTGTGAGGATAGTTCCTTTTACTGTGTCAACCTCGTTAAAAAATGAATCAGTGAGTGTGAGGAGAGTTCCTTTTACTGTGTCAACCTCGTTAAAAAATGAATCAGTGGATGCCGAGGAAAGTTCCTTTTACTATGTCAACCTCGTTAAAAAATGAATCATTGAGTTTGAGGAGAGTTCCTTTTACTGTGTCAACGTCGTTAAAAAATGAATCAGTGGCTAGTGAGGAGAGTTCCTTTTACTGTGTCAACCTCGTTAAAAAATGAATCAGTCAGCGATGAGGACAGTTCTTTTCTTGTGTCAACCTCATTAAAAAATGAATCAGTAGATAGATTGTAGAGAGTAGATTGATAGATTAGAATAAATAGTTTCTTAGGACAGTTCTTTTCCTGTGTCAACCTCGTTAAAAAATGAATTAGTTGGTCAGAGGATAGTTTTTGTTACTAATTCAACCTCGTTAAAACATTAATCAGGTATGAGGACAGTTCTTTTCCTATGTCAACCTCATTAAAAAATGAATCAGTAGGTTATATAGGTAGATTTTAGAAAGTAGATACGAGGATAGTTTCTTTTATAGTGTCAACCTCGTTAAAAAATGAAACATGTAGAAGAGGACAGTTCCTTTTACTATGTCAACCTCGTTAAAAAATGAAACACGTTTCCATGAGCATTTTTCTTTTCTCTGTGTCAAGCTCGTTAAAAAATGAAACAAATTCTCCCCTAATTGAATTGAGTCTTTGAATAGACCTCGTAAATGTTAAGTAATATATTTAGGTTAGTTTTTAGGTTGAGTCTTTCATATGATCTCGTAAATGAACCTTCATTCCATCCAGCTATTAATTACCAGTAGTGTACTTAGTTGAATGAAATGAAGCTGGGGGGCATGCGCTCTAGCAGTTATGCTTAGGGGCCATCAAGCACAGTTTTCTCTCTATTTCAAGCTTGTGCAAAAATGAAACCACTCTGAAGCATAGTTTTTCTCTGTTTCAAACTTTTGTAAAAATGAAACCTATCTTGAGTCAATTTCGGTTATTTTCGAGACTCGTTAAACTCATGAAAATCCCGAGATTATTTTGCTATCTTTCATTCTCGTAAAAAACATGAAAATGCCAAGTTCTTTCCGTATTTTCCTTCTCATTAATTAAATTGAAAGTTGGCCACAGGAGTACATTTTTATCCCTTTTTCGAACTCGTTAAAATTTACAGAAAAAGTGAAACTACTGAGTATACTTTTATCACTTTTTTGGACTCTTGAAAATTGCGAAAAAGCGAAAACTTGGAGTTCTCTTTTAAGCCCTTTTCAGACTCTCAAAAAATGAAAAGATTGCCGAGTACTTGACTATTTGAACTCGTTAAAGTAAATGAATAATCGTCCCTTCAGTATAAGTTTACCCCTTTTACGGACTGAAATGGACTATTTACGAAAAAGGTATACGTTGACTAATTATGGTCAATAGAGTTCTCTCCTGCATTATTTTATCCTTTTTTGGGCTGGAGAGACTAAATTTACGAAAAATTACACCCATGGAGTTTTCTTAAGTTTTTTCTTCTGACTCCCTAAAATTGAAAAACACCGAGTTTCTCCTATACTGGACTCGTTAAAATTTAACAGTAAAGGACCTGTTCAATTTCAAACAGGAACAAACCACTCCTTCTTAGGGTTCGAATCTTAAACTAAGTTGGACTCATCCAAAGGATGAGCTTATAAAAAAGCAAATGTTATCCTCCTCAATCTTGTCAAAAATAAAGAGGTACTTGCCAGAAATGGTGGGGGAAAAGCGAGAAAAAAGAACCTGTTTGTCACATCTTGATTATTCAGAAAACCGTTAACCACTCTTGAACACGACGCTTTGTGTCCACCTGGGTTGGGAAATCCTTTGCCTAACAGTTAATCAAACCATATTGAAAGTCTTCAGCCGGTTTCTGGGTATTATCTTTGGGTCAATTGTCACCCAGCCATCTGTGGTGTCGTTATGTGTTCAAGAGGACAGTTCAAACAAACCATTCATCTGCAAAATATCTGTCATCCATTTTGACCATCCATGAGTCAGTCCTTGCCAATATATTTATTCAAAACTTGATCTATGATTTCGTGTTGTTGGCTTGCCTATGACGGATCACTTTCCATCGATGACAGCTCATTATCTAGGAAGTTGATCTAGAAATCGTCAGTACCTTGAAATATGCATGCCTCAATGGCAGGTTTCTCGCCTTCGACGACAGGTTGCATCATTGACCTTCGATCGAATGATTCCGTGACATGTTCGACTTCAGCTCATTCATTCACATTTCATGGATTGTACTGAGTACTTTGAGAGCCATTGACATTACTAGTGGTTTCTCTCACACTTGTTAACAGTTTACATCATTGACTGGTAATCAAGTGGTTTCTGCCATGTTCAACTTCGACACATTTATTCACATGGATAGAATCGTACTAGTTCGAGATGCAGAAATCAAGACCCTGGATCTAGTTTCTACCATCCAGGCTGCAAGAAATTTTTTTATCATTCATACAGTAGAATATTTATAAACAGATGGCTGCATCCATACTGTGTCTACACATGTCTGTGCTGTGATGTATTCAAAATCATTCATGTATCAGAACGATTTAAGTTAGTTCTAGATAGTTTTGATCTAAGTATGGGAATACCTACCTCAATGATGATATGTATCCATATATATATATTGCATTGAATGTTTTTATAGGTTCTGACTGGGGTGTCCACAGGATGATCCTTGAAATAATAAAGTACTTCACTCTTTATATATGACAGACTTCATCTTCATCTATTTCAGACTTCGCACTTTAGGGGGCAATCTGTTACACTAAAAAATGTCACCCTGACATTCTGCTGACTGTATGAGCTCATTGACACTCATACTTACCTCCTCTGCAAGTCTTACAACCTTGGTTCCTCATTCCAAGCCCTGAAACATGGAGAAAAAACCCTAAAAAGCTCAAAAACTTTGGGTACGCAGGTAATATTAAGCCTACCTGCATTCCTGGCTAGGGTACGCAGGTAATGTGAAGAGGAATTGCACTCTAGAACGCATTTTTCTAGTGTTATGCCTGCGGAACCCCTGTAAGATAAAAAAAGCGCGAAATTAAACTAAAAAAGTTGAATTTTGGTCAATTCTAGAAGGTTCTAGATGAGATTTTTTGGGGATGAGTACGCTTTAGTAAGGTGCATGTATCCCACACCTTAAGGAACTAATCCCTTGATGTGAGGAGCCTATCCCTTTGAAGGAGGGTTCTATCCCTTTAAAGGTGGAATCCTAACCTCCTCATCTGCTCTATAGAAGGAGGCATTGAGTAGCCTCAAGGGGTTAAGTTAAGTTAAGAAGATTGTTAAGTGAAGCTTTTAAAGTTAAGCTTTTGGAGATTGAGAATTGGAGTTCAAGCTTTATGTGTGATTGAGCTGAAGTGCTGTTGAGATTTAGACTTCTTTCTATTGAGCTTTTGAGAGGAAAGATCACATACCTCTTTGTGCTCCTGAAGGAAGAGTGCAAGACTTATCAAAGTAGAGGAGACTCCTGCTTCGGACCCCGAGATGGCCTTTCGAACATCAAGGCTAAGGTTGTAAGGTTATTCTGTATATTTTAAGATTAATACAATCAAGTTCTGTTTTTCTCAATAAATTGTCGTTCGATTGTTTATTTCAATAAGCTATCATTTGATCATTTATTTCATAGATTCCTTGATCACTATGATGGATATGTTTTATAATTATTTGTTATACAGGTGCTATTGATATTTTCTTGTTTGTGATTGCAGATCGATGAAAGATGATACTTTCTTGCGACAAAAGAGCTCTTGTTGCGACGAAAGATTATTGATGCGACGGAAGCACTACGACCGCAAATAAGCATTTGGATCTAAGGTAGGATCGACACCTTCATAGCATTTATTTGTAAAACGAATATATCTAGAGAAAGACAAACTTAGTTGTTCGTTTGTTGCTAGACTGTCTTCTGACACTAGGGAGATTGGTCTTGTCCACAAGAATGATTTATCCGGCCAATAATATTTTCAACTACAGAACCTTTGGTAAAATAAACTCTCGGTATCTTCAAAACTGTGGTCAAACCATAATAAAAACCCAACCTTATGACTTTAGCACAGTTTATAAATGTATATTGTCCTTTGGCTCCGGGTCCACAATGCATTGCACCCTGCCTTTATATATATTGCGCACTGTATATATATATATGATTTGGGCTTTTGCATATAAGGCACATAATACTTTGGCTATTAAACCATATTAATTGACCTTTGGCATGTACATATATTGACCCACGTTCACATATTCCATTATACGTAATATATATATATATATATTACGACGTTCTTTAATATTGGAACCATTACAAGGGAGTCCAACGATAATCAAGAAATATTTTATAGATTTGAAACCTTAGTCTTCCACCTTATTTTAATAACCCAGAAAACCTTAATAAACATCATTAATATTTTCCATCAGACCTTGTACTAAAGTTAATAAACCAGACTCATTTCATATATCTCCACCCCGGGCCCACAATACAACCAAAAGACCAATCAACCGCACGCACCGTACCTTATTTAACCTCCGGTATCTTTCATTAAACTTCGACCAAGTCCAACGAGCGATCGCCATTAGATGTCGAGCCTCCAGATCAACAGTCTATATCAATATCGCTCGGCATCTTCAATTGATGTATAATGTGCGATGGCGCACTTTAAACGGTGGTTTTCCAATTCGCTCAGGGACGCGTGCCAGTTGCTCTATGGAATCACTGCGAATTCGGGAATACCACTTGCCGACAGATGGTGGTGTGATTAAACCCATGGTTTCACTTCAAACCACCGTCACTATTCCTCTAGGTCATGGTTCCGTTCTCCACTCCAGGTTCTGTCCTCGTCTTGTTTCGCTCCTTTCGATATATATATAACTATTCATCGCATTTCACCGTTGTGATTTCATCTGTTACTACGCATAGATCCATTCACACTGCGCATTTGACTATGGTTCCGCCTCTCCTTTTGTGACATAGATCCTTCTGGCCCTTCAGATATATATGTGAAGAATCTAAAATGAGCCCTTATTTCAGAGTTATTCGATCAATACAACACATCTAGGTTCAGAACAGAGGATCTTCATATATCTATACTAACCCTTATTTTATATATATCCTCTGCGCATCATAATTGTTTATAAATCAAACCATTTGCATTAAACCTTATTACAATTACTCAACAACACTGAATTCCTTATTTTATGCAGGGCATTTCCACGACCCTTCACACATAGTTTTCAACACTCTTTTCATACTTACTATAATATGTTCCCACACTCAGAACCAATTTCTCATGACTGATGTTGCTCCTTGCTCCTGAAGCTCCTCTGCTGCTCCTTTGACTTCTCCTTAGCCATCTCCTTTGCCATCAATGACAACCTTTCCAACAGACAATGCCACCAAAATGTTGAGTCAATTTACTGAGTAAACTAACACAAGTACTTAATTATCAATTCGGGCTTGTAGAGCTTAGAAGCATCTCCAAAATATATGGATTTCAGCTATAGTCAATTTTAGAATATGAATTATTGAAATTAAAGGAAATGCGTATTAAAAATATAAAACTTAACTAAATAATTTCTAATTCAATTTTGTAATAAGTAGCAGAAGAAGCTCCTAACTTAGGAGAACTTGTTTGTCCTACTCTTGCAAAACTACTTCATGAATTAGAAACCAAAAACCACTAATGAACAATAGGTCAATATGCTTGAAATAATAACTTAAGAGGCTCCTAACTAAGGATATCTTGGCTGTCCTTCATTACAGATTCATTCATCATTAATACCATTGTTAGAAAACAGGAACTTCAGAAAATCATTTAAAAGTAGGAAAGATGAATTCTAGCTCTAGCACTTGATCATATTGAAGGGATGTTTAGCTTAAACATTATATTGTTCCTTCATATGAATAATATAAATTAGAATCAGATTCATTAGAAATCATAACACATCATCATACATCTAATTAATATATTAGGCATAAAACAAAAATATTTCCAGAAATTGCAACTAAAATAACCAAAAAGTGCACTTAGCTCGGCGTGGGGCCCTCCACCCTTGCCTCACACACTGGGACTAATTTTAGCTACTGAAACTCAATCAAGCATTTACCATATAGAACAACAGAAAAGAGGATAGAACTAGTTCTTCAATTAGCTGCCAAAGTTTCAGAAATATCCAAGTGCAATCATACAAATTCTACATCTTTCAATGGTTCATAAACTTGGTATAAATAGAAAAATAATAAAAAAAATTATGCTACAATGTCTCTGACAGCCTTATCCTATCCTAATCCCATCCATCTAGGTAAAACTCATCCAATTAGTTACACCTGGAAAAATCCCAAAATATACTACTTTTGCCCTGTTTTCTAGGGATTCCTGAAAAACAAGTCATGTTTGATCAACGTTTACCAGGCTTGTTTTAGCTCGGTTTGACCGAACCAATAGGTGTACATCCAATCGTAGTTCCCAAGCTTTGTATAAATTTATTTAGCTCAAGCCTAGGTGTTCTGCAAGTATGACATCAATGAAGCCATTACGGGAATTTCTAGTCTGATCCAAAAATACACTTAAAAACCAATTTTTACAAAAAATTCTAAAAATTGAAAAACATAATTTAGTTGCCTAAATATGCATAATAAGGTAAAAATAGGTCATATGTGGATGGTATAAAGTGGAAAATTATGGAAATTAGGTGGATTTTAATAAGAAAAAATTGATAAAAAACGAGGGCCAACAAGGTACATGAAGACCGAGACTCTTTCCTATTTGAGTTTGATATTTTGTGTAGGAGCTATGATTATTCATCTGATGCTTAGAAATTAAAGTTGTTTCCCGCAACTCTCAAGGATGGAGTA
Source organism: Pinus albicaulis (assembly GCA_034641835.2). Classification (NCBI taxonomy): domain Eukaryota; kingdom Viridiplantae; phylum Streptophyta; class Pinopsida; order Pinales; family Pinaceae; genus Pinus; species Pinus albicaulis. The sequence continues at coordinate 844,725,708 of CM076582.1, read as the reverse complement.
TTTCTCTGGTTCATGGGACTAGGGGGGGACACTATAGATTCTTGGGAACAGATGAAGATAGTGTTCTTGTCAAAGTATCAGGAATATTGTAAAATGAGAGATATTCAAGATGAAATCTTTACTATTGTGCAAAATGATGATGAGACCTTAGAGAAATACTTAGAGATATTCATGTATATCCTTCAGAATTCAAAGCACAAATTTTATCTAAGTACCATTAGGACCTTGTTCTTATGTAGACTTACTGATGATGCTAGTAATCATTTGAATTTATTAGGACAAGGAGATATTGCCTAGAAACCTTTTTATAAAATCTGTGACTTGTGCAGGAAATTCTCAAGGAACCAATATAGATCTAGTAAAGGAATTAGAAACATAAATAAGTAAACTTAATCTACTGATTCTATGATTATTGGATTGGAGAAAAAAATGGATAACATGAAAATTGAAATAATGAATACCATTAGCAAACAAATAGACTCTTTGAATTTTCAGCAAAAACTTGTATAAAAATAAGAGTTATTGTCAATTTTTTGTCCAAAATGTAGAAAAAAACATCCTTTAAGAGAATTTCTTCTTGATATTAAAGGAAATGATAAATCTGTAATTTGTGTAGAGAACCATGCCACGAAAAAATTTCCCTCCATACCTGGGTTGAAATATGTATTTGGAGGGAAACCTAAAGCCGAATTATTGCATGCTATGGAAGCATGAAGAAATTGGCCTCAGGTAAGTGCAGGTATAGCTCCTGAACTTCCACCACATTTTTTTGGTTATAACGCAGATCCATATTCCTATCTTAACACTAGCTACTCTCAAAATTGGCAACATGGGAACCAATATCATTATGGAAAACCCTCCAAAACTTGGAAACAAGGATGGATAGGTCCAAACCATTCACATCATTCCTATCCTGCACCTATGTAGTCATACCCACCTACATATGCACCTTCCCAATGCCACAACCATCATTACCTCAACTGAGTTATCCGATGCCACCATTTCCTTTACCTCCACCATTTAGACCTCCTCAATTGCCTGCCCAACCCATACAAAACCCCAATAACAAAGCGGTACAAATGATCCATTCTATGAACCCTCTTTTTCCATCAAGATACCAGTCTATGCTAGTTGGAGTCAATGATTTCCAATTGAGATCAGGGAATATAGTAACCTCATAAAAGAAAAAACAGCCCATGGTGATTATTGAAGATAAAGGTGAGGAGGAAACTCCTGACCATTCTATAAAATATTTCACCATTCAGCCCATCCCAGTACCTTCAGAACCTTTTCCATCCTCTTCAAACCAGCCTCCCTACCCAGAGAGGATAGTTGTGGAGAGGAATGACCTCATTCCTGAGTCTAGCTTCGCTTTTAAGCTTAGGAATATTTTTATAAAGATACATTTGCTCCAAGATATTAAAGAGATCCCCATCTATACAAAAATCATTAGGGAACTATGTCTCAAGAAGCCAGGAAGGAGAAGATTGGAACCTCAAACCATTCAAATTGTTGGTAGAGTAGAAGAGTTAATGACAGGGTGTATGCACATGGAGAAATATACTGACCCTAGAAACCCTATTTTCTTTATTCATATAGGTGATTTCCTTGTCTCTAATGTACTTATAGACCTAGGGGTGTCCATTAATGTTATGACTAAGCAAACCATGGATCAAATTGGACTGGTCCATATTCATCCTACTCCCACTATGATTGAATTGGCAGATATATATAAAAACAAGTCGGAAGGGGTGTTGGATGATACGGTTGTTTCATTAGACTCTTGGGAATATCCCATAGACTTCATTGTACTTCAACCAAATAATCCTGTGGGAGGACATACCTTGATCTTGGAATGAACATGGCTTGCTTTGGCCGATTCTTATATTGGATGTCGTTCTGGTGACATCTATATTTCCCATGGATATTGTAGGAAGAAGATCACCTTGTATCCACCTGCTAGATCCATTCAAGAGCTCCGAGACACTTTTTGGTTAGGCTACATTAGTGATGAGGATAATCAGTCTGTTTCCATGATACATCAATATGTTGAGTCGTCACAGGAGGGTGAGATTCAATACTTCCTAAACAATCTAGACACCATGCCCAATTTTGATTCATTGATTCATATTTTTAGTCTAGATTTTCAGGAAAGTCATGACTCTATACCTCCCTCACCACCATATATAGCAACACCTCTGTGTATTCTTGAGCCTAAAACCACCCTTGTTGAGAATATTTTGGGCAAATCCTTTCATTTCAGTTTAGACTTGGATTCATCCCAATAAGAGCAGCCTGTGAATTTGTTGCGAAACCATCTTGATGCCTTTGCATGGGGCTACGAAGATATAAAAGGCATCCCTGCTGAAACTTGTACCCACCATATCTTTATTCAGGATGGATTCTGACCTGTCCAACAACCCCAAAGGCATATGAACCTAGCTCTAAGAGATGTTGTAAAGGAATAATTTCAAAAACTCGTAGATGTTGATTTTATCTATCCTATTTTTAACAGCTAGTGGGTCTCTCCATTGGTATTAGTCCTGAAAAAAGATGGGAGATGGCGCATTTTCATTGACTACATAGAATTGAACAAAGCCACTCATAAGGATTACTTCCCCCTTCCATTCATCGATTAGGTACTCGATACCCTTGCTGGTAAGAAGTAATTTTCTTTTCTAGATGGATTTAGTGGTTATAACCATATATAGATTGCACATGAGGATTAAGACAAAAGCACCTTTACATGCCCATGGGGTACATTTCCTTACCGAGTGCTTCCATTTGGGCTATGTAATGCCCCAAGTACCTTTCAAAGGGCAGTCTTGGCCATTTTTGCTGACCTTGAATGTATGGAAATCTATATGGATGACTTTTCTGTGTTTGGTGATTCATTTCAGGAAGCCCTCAAAAATCTATAAAATGTGCTTCTTCGTTTCCAAGGATCTCATGTTGCTTTGAGTGAAAAAAAGTGTAGATTATTGTGCAAGGTAGGAGTGGTTCTTGGCCATCTTATTTCCAACAAAGGTATCCAGGTTGAACCTGCAAAAATAGAAGTTATTTTGAGTCTTCCTATACCCAAAACTCAAAGGGAAGTGAGATTTTTTCTAGAAAATGCGGGCTACTATAGGAGATTCATTGAGAATTTCTCTAGGATACCTACCCCCTTTTCCGACTTTTTGGTATGGATAGTGAGTTTTCTTGGTCCAAAAATTTCCAACAGTCCTTCGAGACATTGAAGGAAAAACTAGTTGAGGCACCAGTTTTGAGAGGACCAAACTGGTCCCTGCCATTTCATATTTCCTATGATGCCTCAGATACTGCCATTGGCACAACTTTAGGATAGGAAGAAGAGAAACAATCCTATGTTATTTAATTCATTACTAAGAAATTGTCACTCGCTAAACTGAATTACACCGTTACTGAGAAAGAGTTTTTAGCTCTAATTTTTTCCGTTAATAAATTCAGACATTACATTACAGGATATGAAGACTTTTTTCATACTGACCATTCCAAAATAAAATATTTGATGAATAAACCATTAACCAATGGTAGAGTGACAAGGTGGTTATTATTGTTGCAGGAATTTAACATTACTATTGTCGATAGACCAGGAAAATCTAATGTGGTAGTAGATTTTCTTTCAAGATTAAATAATCTTGGTGAAGCAATTCCTATTGATGATGATTTTGATCTTGATGAACATCTTTTGTTGTGTCAACAGAATCCTCGTGGTTCACTAACATAGCTAACTATTTAGTCACTGGAAAAACACCACCTCACTTATCCGCTCATGAAAATCAGAGTATTATACAGAAAAGTGTTGCATATTCTTGGGTTCAAGGAGGCCTCTTTTACATTGGATGAGATCTTATTATCTGTATATGTGTAAGAGAGGAAGAAGTGTTTTTTATCTTAAAATCTTCCCATGGCGAACCTTGTAGATGTCAATTTGTTGATAAGCAGACTGCATACAAAGTTTTATGAGTTGGATATTTTTAGCCCTCCTTGTTTAAGGATGAAAAACAATATGTCAAGCAATGCGATAGATGTCAGTGAGTGGGCCAACCTAATCAAAAAAATGAAATGCCTTTATCTCCTCAGGTTATGATTGAGCCTTTTGAAAAATGGGTCATTTCTTTTGTAGGACCAATAAATCCAACATCATTAAATAAAAAGAATATTTTGGTTTGTACATATTTAGTTACAAAATGGGTAGAAGCTAAAGTTGTTTATTTTTCCACTGAAAAATTTCTTGTTGATTTTCTCTTCACTGAAATCTTTACTAGATTTGGTGTGCCTAGACATATTTTTCCTAACAATGGTCCGGATTTTATTTCTAATCTAGTATAGGGAGTGATGGAGCAGTACAAAATCCAGCACAGGAAATATATGTTGTATCATCCCAAATAAATGGTCAGGTGGAGTCCACAAACAAGATGATTGAATCCATCCTCATGAAGACAGTAAATATCCATAGAAAGGATTTGGCTAACAAATTATCAGAAGCCTTGCAGGCATACCGAACCACTTGGAGGAACAACACAGGACACACACCATATGAGATGGTGTATGGGAAACAATTCCTCTTGCCGATAGAGTTCCAGATCAAAACTTTGAGGACTACAGTCCAACTAGGGCTATATCTCTCTGAAGCACAAAAATAGAATCTTCTATAGTTGAATAAGTTAGATGAATTTCAAAGGGATGTTGTTTAGTATAACACGTTGGTTCAACAACAGTGTAATAAGTGGCATGATAATTCTATCCAGAAAAGACAGTTCCAACCACCAGGTGATTGGGTACTCCTTTGCGATTCTAGATTTAAATATTTTAAAGGGAAATTCCATACACACTGGATGGGGCCTTAAGAGGTAGTCAAAGTGTTTGAGAATGGAGCAATAGAAATAAAAACTATTGATGGATGGAATTTCGTGTTCCTAGTAAATGGGCATAGATTAAACGTGTATTTTCAGCCCCTTACTAAAACAGATTTTATGCAGCAAGTCCAACAACAATCTGAAAAGGAGATGGTGAGTGGAAACACAAACCTATTGAAGATCTGATAATTTTTTTCCTCATATAATAAAAAAAAGAGAGAAATAATAACAATATATATATATATATATATATATATATATATATATATATAAACATTCCTGTAATTATGAAAATCAGTTGACAGACATTATTGCAGAAGGATCAACCTGAAAACTAGCATAATGGCAGGAAGATTGAAATTTTAATAAAAATGGAATGTTAATTGATCATTATATATGCTGGCTATCACCAGGAAGAAGCAGGTTCAAGGAACCAAGCCCTTACCAAAGTTTGGGATAACTAGCATGGAAATTTTCATCCAAGTAACGATTAATTCCCACTGCATTTACTTTTTCTGGAACCAATGCAGGCAGATCTTGAAGGTAAAAATCTTCCTTTCTTCTATTTCCCATTTCATAATTGCCACTATTTTTCTTTTCTTAATCCCATATTGAATTACCCTCCTCTTTCTTCTAAGAAACTATCCCTACCCGATTTCGTAAAATCCCTCTTTTCCCCTTGAGTTTTTTCCACATCTCGTTTTCTTTTATCCCCCTTGGTAATATTATTCTAGGAATCCCTGCTATAATATTCCTTCCCATTCTGAAAATTACCCATTTTCCCACTTCTTTGTTCTCTCATGGATTGATTGCAGGATATGATGTATTCATATAAGAAAGCATGCTAGTGAAACACCAAAGAATGGAGAATAAAACTTCTCTTGTATATTCAAGCAAATTTTTTTAGTCCAGCAAAAGAACTGTGTTCTATCAGCATTTTTTTCCCCTCTTTCTTCAATGCTACAGAAATCCCTGGTGTAGGAATTCACATGATCGGTGCAGGCAAGTTCACTACAAGCACGTTCAGTGCAAGTAGGTTTAGTGCAAGCAGGTCTAGTGCAAGCACGATTAGTGCAAGCATGCACCTGACTATGAAACCACATTGCAAATTTTTTTAATGAAGTACAAGAGCGCTTGATGAAAAATGCTTATTGGAAATTTACTTTTTATTTCTGAAAATGAATGACTACCATAGTGATAGATCATAGAATTAAAATATTTAAATTTTGATTAACACTTTTCTTTATCATTTACTAACTTAAGAAGAAATCATTTAAGTGCAAGATATTCTAGGTTCTGAGGTCTAATATTTTTAATGAGTACCAAAGTACATCTCAGGTCAATTATGAGGAAAAATGTGGGATAGTACAAATCTACCCGAAACCCCACACTTACCTCCTTTTGAAAATATCCTCCATCACTTGTTCATGGTAGCCTTACCTTATAATCCAATCATCCATGACCATTACACCGCCGCCGTACAAACCTCTCCCTCCTACAATTATCATGGCATGCCTGTAGTGGATTGATATGTGTGTGCATCCATCCCAAAGGGACGATTTTAATGATTGAACGTGATTGGATGGATGGCATCAATAAGGCGGTGGATGGATGGATATCTGTCATAAAATTATCGGTAGCCCTTTGGCATTCCTCAATGTGAAATATTCCTAAGGTCGTGATAGATAATTGCAGTGGATTCAAACAAAGATGGCACCCATGATAAATTAACCATCATCTATGAAGGAGATAGAGAATACCATAGAGTATCGAAATAGTCTTCCACTATTGAGAGAATCGAGATTTCTACCATTTTTGCAGAAAGTTGATGGGTTCGATATGGTTGTGGCTCTGTAATTTTCAAAGAAATTTGAGGGAGGCCGAGATAAGGTAGTATTACTATAGTTTAAGGTCACAAAATAATTTATAGTGCGAGCTACGGGCTTTTCAACCGTATGGGAACAATGGTTCAAAAAGGAGAGGATTGAAAATAAAAGATGGTGCCAATTTGTGGTCGAATGGAAGCTCAAAGTCAACTGGAAGAAAGGGATTACGCTCAGTGCCATGCTTGGAAAATGGCGAGACCTCCTATACATATTACAAAATTTTCTGACCTGTGAGGGATGTTATTAATTAATGTTCATGTACCATATCAGGTTATTGTTGCATTTTGGATCAGGGAAACGCATCAATTTCCCTTATTACCTACTCTGAAGTTTAGAGAAAATGGCAAGAGGAGTGTAGAAAGGGGATGCAAGCCAGGTTGCATACAAACTGTATCAACATGGGCTCATTGAAATCCTAGCTAAGGAAGAGCTGGAGGTGCAGGAAATGACCTAGGAATTGTTCTTGAAATAATTTCAGGAAAGAAGTGTAAGGAATTTGGCTGGAAAGAGTGCAAGAAAGAAAATAAAAATAGTGACCCTGTGCCCTGCCAAGAAAAAATATCAAGAAAAAATTGGTGGAGGTAGAGGATAAGTCCATTGAAGAAACTCCATCCTTAGCAAAAATAAAAGTGATGAGGACCTTGACCAAGAAAATTTGTTGTGTAACCAGCTCCAAAAATAGAAGAAAAGAGATATCAACGCCTTAGAAATAAGCCACTTTGAAGGGCAACCTCCAATACATTACATAAATGAACAATTCTTGGATGATACAATTTACAAAACCTCCTTTCTATATATAGGAGTCCATGTGGCCATAATGTAATCCTAGTGGGCCACAATGTAATCCTAGCCGACCTAACAATAATAATTTAAGGGAACAATAATAATAAAATGGGGGTTACAAGGGTACAATAATAACAATAAGGGGGTTACAATAATAACAATAAGGGACTATACTAGTAATATAGGGACCTAACATGCCCCTCTCCTTCAAAAAAGTGTTGTCCTCAATGCTTGAGTAGCTCTGGGTGCTTCTATATAAACTTCTCATCCTCCCATGTAGAATCTTCAGTGGGTAAGTTCTTCCACTTGATGAGATACTCTGAAATTCATCCATTCCATAGTTGTTGAGTTCTTGGTTCCATGACCGCTTTAGGTTCCAATATGATTTTTCCTTCTTCATCAAGTTCTGGCAATATTGTTTGAACTGGAAGATTTTCACCTATAACCTTCTTTAAGCATGAAACATGGAAAATTGGATGCACTCGCGAAGAAGCAGGAAGCTCCAATTTGTATGCCATAGTACCAATATTTTGCAACACCTTGTAAGGAACATAGTACTTTGGCGATAATTTATTATCCTTCTTAGTTTTCTTGAGGGACATTTTTTTGTATGGTTGTAGTTGTAAAAATACTCAATCTCCTACATCAAAACTTCTCTCGCTGCAATGTTGATCTGCCTGTTGTTTCATTCGATTTTGTTCCAAATTCAGGTTATCCTTTAAGAGTTGGAGAACTTCTTGTTGATGCTCGATGTGATCTTCCACTCCTTGAACCTTTGAATTTTCCCTTAAATATGATGTGATGGATGGTGGATGATATCCATAAAGTGCCATAAATGGGGTCATTTTTGCTGCAGTATGGAAGGAAGTGTTATACCACCATTCAGCGAGAGGTAACCACTTGACCCATTGTGTTTGTTTATCGGATACAAAACAACGAAGATATCCTTCCAAACATTTATTTACTATCTCAGTTTGACCATCAGATTGAGGATGATAAGATGAGCTATGAGCTAATTGAGTACCCAAACAAGAAAATAACTCCCTCCAAAAATTTCCAGTAAAAATGGGATCTTTGTCGCTCACAATAACCCTTGGGCTTCCATGTAGCTTTTGAATTCTGTCCATAAATGTAGTAGCAACTGTACTTGCTTTAAATGGATGAGATAATGCACAAAAGTGTGCATACTTGGTATGTCTATCAACTACCACCATGATGACACTCTTTCCTTCGGACTTAGGTAAACCTGTGATAAAATCCATTTAAATCTCCTCCCAACGTTGACTTGGAATGGATAAAGGTTGTAGAAGTCTCGGGGTCTTAATTGTTTCCACTTTATTCTGCTGGCAAACCAAACATTCCGCCACAAACTTTTGAATATCAGATTTAAGGCCATCCCAAAAAAATTCTTTCTTCACCCTCTAGTAAGTTTTTAAAAATCCTGAGTGTCCTCCTAAAGGAGAAGTGTGCAATTCTAGAAGAATATTTTGTTTTAGTTGGGAATTCTTACAAAGATATAAGCGATCTTTTTACCATAAGGAATCATTTTTCCAACTAAATGTATCAGATGTACTAGGATCTTGTTGCAATGTTTCAATGAGTGTCCATACATCTTTTTCCTTCTTCCGTTCATCTCTTGATCTGATTATCCAATCTGGTTGGATAATAGAAATGGCACAAAACAATGCTTCCACCTCTTCATTCTTTCTTGAGAGTGCATCTGCAACAACATTAAGCTTTCCTTTTTTGTAGATTATTTCAAAGTCATAACCCAACATCTTTGTGACCCATTTCTGCTGCTCTTATGAAGATAGTCTTTGTTCCAAAAAGTGTTTAAGACTATCATGATCAGTTTTTACCTTGAAGTGTCTTCCCATTAGGTAAGTTATCCATTTCTTTAGTGCATGCAGTATTGCTAACATTTCCTTCTCATAAATAGGTTTCTGTAAATACTTTAATTTGATTGGACGACTTTCAAAATCAATGGGTCTTCCTTCCTATATTAAAACAACACCAATTCTATTTTCTGAGGCATCACATTCCACAATAAAGGTTTTTGTGAAGTCTGGCATAGCTAAGACCGGTGCTAGGCACATTGCCTCTTTAAGATGTTCAAAGGCCTTAGTTTCTTTAGGAGTCCATGAAAATGCATCTTTCTTCAATAATTTTGTTAGAGGTGCTTCTATTCTCCCATAGTTCTTAACAAAATTGCGATAATTTTTTGTTAACCCGAGAAATCCGCGCAACAGCTTTATGGTTGTGGGGACTTTCCATTCCTTAATGGATTTAATTTTGTTAGCGTCTACTTTAACATCGTCATGAGATACAATATGACCCAGATATTCCACCTCTTGTACTCCAAAGAAACAATTGGATGGTTTTGAATATAATTGTTTCTCCTCCAATAGTTTGAGCACCCTATCAACATGTTGAACATGATCCTTCCAAGACCTGCTATAGATTAGTATATCATCAAAAAATACTAGCACAAATTTTCTAAGGAAGGGTTTGAAAATGGAATTCATCAACCCTTGAAATGTAGAAGGTGCATTAGTAAGGCCAAAAGGCATGACCAAAAATTCATAATGACCCTCATGAATTCGGAATGCTATTTTCGGAATATATTTAGTCTTCATTCTAATTTGATGATATCCTGAACGAAGATCCAACTTGGTAAAATAAGTTGCTCCATGAAATTCATCCAATAATTCATCAATCACAGGAATGGGAAATTTATCTTTAATGGTGAGCTTATTGAGCTCCCTATAATCCGTACACATTCGCCATGATCCATGCTTCTTGTGTACCAATACTACAGGAGCAGAGAAAGAACTTTGACTAGGTTGAATTATACCCACCTCTAACATTTCTGCAATCATATGTTCAATTTCACTCTTTTGGATGTAAGGATATCTATAAGGCCTGATTTTTGGAGGAACACTTCCTGGAATCAAATGAATAGCATGATCATGATCAAAAATAGGTGGGAGTCCTTTGGGAGTTTCAAACACCTTGGAATGATTGTCCAAGACTTGTTGGAGATCTGCAGAAATAAATAATTTTGATGTTGGAACTTCTAGTGAGCATAATTGTGCAATTACGCCTCGTTGTTCTTTCTTTAGAATCTTTTTCATGACATTAGAGCTTATTATATTTCCTAGCTTCCCCGCAATACCCCGTAATTCGACTTCCTTTCCTTCTGAAAAAAATTTCAGGAAAATTTCTTGAAAATTAAAAGCTACAGTCCCCAAAGATTGTAACCATTGTACTCCTAGTACAACATCAGCACCTCCCATAGAAATGGAAAGCATTGGACTAGTCAATACATATTCCCCCATGGTTAGCTTGATATTATGGAATTTTCCAGAGCAATTTATAGTTCCTCCATTTGCAACCATCACTTCACATTCTGGTGCTGGGTATAGGAAACAATTTAATTCCTTCGCTACCTTACAATGAATAAAATTATGGGTGCTACCTGAATCAATCAACACTATTACCTTTTTCTTCTTGACATGTCCTTCTATCTTGAGAGTTTGAGGAGTGGTAATTCCTGCCAGTGCATTACACGATATGGTCGGATTCATTTCTTCCTCTTCTAGGGCTGGTTCCTGGTGTATATCCTCTTCTTGTTCATTTTCTTCTTCATCTTCACAATCTATGTAAAATAATTTCTTCTCAGCACACTTATGACCTTTAGTGTATTTGCTATCACAACTGTAGCAAAGCCCTTTTTCTCTTTTTTCTTCCAATTTTTGTGGTGTCAACCTTGTAGGTTGTGGAAATCTAGACGTAGCAATACTTCCTTCTTTATAGAATTGAGTGGTAGGCTTCCTTGTCGCCATTATTTTACATTCAACTTTTCTTGCCAACTTGAATGCCTTCTCCAATGAATCCGGTTCCAAAACACGAACTTCATGTTGGATGTTATCCTTTAAAGTGCCTATGAAGAGATCGATCCTGTGTTCCTCTGGAATATCAGTTACCCTTATATTCAATTTTTTGAAGTCCTCAATGTGCTGCCCCACTAAACCCTTTTGTTTGAAATTTATCAATTGGCTAAAGAAGGTGTTGCTCTTTGTATCCTCATAATGTGCTATCATTTCCTCCGTAAAAATTGACCAAGTGACAATTTTTTTATGGGAGCAAAGCCATCGATACCATACAAATGTATTTTGTTCTAAATGTAAAGTTGCAGTGCGTACCTTTTGTGTGTTTTGCACGTTATGGAGATCAAAATATTGCTCCATCTGTAGTATCCATGTTACAGGATCCTTTCCATCAAACTTCCTCATATCCATTTTTGGAATATGGTGGTTCTTTCCACCAACATTAGAGTTTATGAAATCATGATTAACATTTATTTTGTTCTCATCATGAGGTTCTTCTACTATCTTTTCACCATTAGGAAACATTTCTTGTATCAACTTTGTCAAACCTTCAATGTCTTCTTTTAGATCATTCTTCATGTTTTCCATGTTGTTTTCCATGTTGTCTTTCATGTCATCTATCTTAGCTTCCATGCCAGCTTCCATGCCATCCATCTTAGCTTCCACGCCTTTCTTCAAACCGTCCATCTTTGCTTCCATGCCTTTCTTCAAAACTTCCATTTCATTTTTTGTTGCTCTTTGCGAGAGTGAAATTTGTTGCACTTGCTCTTGTAATTTTGATAGATCATGTTGCAATTCTTCATCTTCATGAGTCATAATAGACCCTTCTGAAGGCTTAATGGGTGTTGAATTATTTTTATGGGGCATATTTTAGAACCCAATACTGATATCTATTCTACAATATGCCTTTGGAATCAATTCAAATTGATTCTTCAAACAAGACTTATGCAATTCGGAAAAAAAATACACACCTTTTTCTTGCTTTTGAGGAGCTCGATATTGAAATTGGATTATCTCTGTGATTGCAACACTTCAATATTTGAATTTTGGTACCAACGTAGCCCTTTGAATTATATTTCGAATGCCACAAGTCTGACCTAATTTGGATTCTCCAAGACAAAGTTGTGTCCAATCTCACACAATGACCTAATTATGGACTGGTTCAGTAGAGTGAACTTGTACGACTTGCCACGTGTCAGTGTTTCATCCTTCCGCTCTAAAATTTATAGCCAAGAAACTACAGTCCATGTACTTGCGACCACTTTTTACAGCACTCCAATCCGATGCTCAGAGAGAGATTTATGAAGATTTTCCCATGATCACCTCTTTGAGATGAAATTCAGGAGCTTGAAAAAGCACTACCTTCCACATATCATATCTCTGAAAATATTGCGAACGAAGATCTCAAATTTTTTGAAAATTTTCCTTAGGATTTCTTCTTCACACACTAAAAATTTCAGCTTCTGAAACTTCGTATACAAAACATTATAGCGCAAATTCGACGATGACCTGTTTAGGAGCTTGAAAAAACCTAACTTCCACAGATCATATCTCCAAACATATTGTGAACCAAGCCCTGAAATTTTTTGACAATGTTCCTCAGGATTTCGGCTTCGCACCCTAAAAATTTCAGCTTCTTAAACTTCTTAGAAAACAAATTATAGCGAAAATTCCACGATGCCCTGTTTGGAGCAGCGAAACCCTAGAATCCAAAGCTTTGATACCAAATTTTGTGTAACCAGATCCAAAAATAGAAGAAAAGAGATATCAACGCCTTAGAAATAAGCCACTTAGAGGGGGAAACCTCCAATTCATTACATAAATGAACAATTCTTGGATGATACAATTTAAAAAACCTCCTTTCTATATATAGGAGTCCATGTGGCCATAATGTAATCCTAGTGGGCCACAATGTAATCCTAGCCTACCTAACAATAATAATTTAAGGGCACAATAATAGCAAAATGGGGGTTACAAGGGTACAATAAGAACAATAAGGGGGTTACACTAATAAAAATAAGGGACTATACTAGTAATATAGGGACCTAACAAAAGTATTGTCTCTTCAGGGACAAGTCACGCTCAGTCGAGCTCCCCGATTTTGATTGATGAATCACCCCAGGCTTCGCCTGGAGATCACAACCTCTCTGTTCTTGTGGATGAAGTAGCTCATACTATGGTGAATGAAGAAAATGTAGTGAGGGAGAATGGAATATCCTTGTCGAAATTCCTTCATAATTTAAAGAACAAAATAATGACACTGAGTACAAGCAGAGACCCGGTAGAGGGTCAGGTAGATGACGAGGCACAATGCATAGAAATCCTTGAGAATTTTTATGAACAGCGTACTGAAGCCCCTAGTGATTTGGATGTAAAAGGTACTGAAGCCCCTGATGAATTAGCTATGTAGGGTTCTAAATCCCTTGGCATAATGGACGTGGAGGATACTGAAACCCTTGGTGACATGGAAGCTCCTGGCATAGAAACCCTTGGTGATATTATGATGGAGATGCTAGATGGACAAGATAACTTTGATCTTGGCAACGATGGTACATGATTTGAATCCATTGTATAAAAGGTTCTTGCACTAGATGAGCTTGACACAGAGACCTCTACGCTCTATCTAAATAACTAGATAGTAGATCTGGAACAACAAGTTCATGACTTGGAGGCATTAAATGAGGTCATGGAGGATCAGAACTGGAAAAATCAAGGCAAGAGATAATCGGTAGAAGAGGTCAAACAACAAAAAATTCAAGTGAAGGTATGGAAGTTTCAGGCTTATAAATGCTACAAGTGCCTCAATAAGGTGACCAAACAACTTTAGGAAGCCTGAGGTAAGAAGACGAAGGTAGTGAAAGAGGGAATCAGTATCCAAGTGCAGGATTGAAATATGGCTCTCTATTTTGAATATTTTTTGTAGCAGGTAAAGGTTGTGTGAGGACACACAATAGCTTAGGGATGGGAGGATGTTGGTATGCCAAAATTCTCTATTTTTACCCCCTTCCTATTATAAAACCACAATCATTAATCTTTGTTTTATCTCCATAAACCTCCTCATTCCTGCATTAGTCCAAAAATACTGTCTATTTCTATAAAAACTTCATATTTCATGTTTAAGGTTTATTAGGTGCTTAATTAATCATTTTAAATATATTTTGTGCCTTTAATATATTTTGTAACTCATTTTTATTTTCCTAAAGTATTTTATAAGATAAAGTATTAATCATTATATTACCTTGATCTAGTGCAGGTAGATTCCTTCACCACCGACAACTATTCGTTCAGTGATCTCCGCAATAGCTCGATCACTTCATGTGGGCATCTTGGTCCACATCATCTAGCTCAGTTGTGGTCATCTGAATTTTAACTCAAGCGAAGGATAGCCAGGATGTGGTTGAAGATAAGATCGTCGGCCAACAATTAGTTTGCATCTTATTATAGTCGTTGCCTTAATTTTGCAATTTTGTTTGTTATTTCAATCAGCTAAAAGGCTCGATTTGGAATGACTGTGTAATTTTTTACTATGGCCATAGGCTGAAGGGATGTATAAAGTATAACTCTTAGATAGAACTAGGTTAGTGATAGAAACTCAAACTGTAATTTTGGTTAATTTGTAATCTCGTTGTTGCCCTTGTTTTGGGCTGGACTTGAACTCATAATGTATATTTGCTGATCGGAATCAATACAAGGAGTTGTGCCATGATTTTATCACTCTGCATTTAATATTTCATTGATGCATTGTTAAAGTGATGAAGAGATTTTTTTCCAAAAATAGGAAACGAGCTAGTTGGCTAGGGCCCAACCAACCCAGCTCGTTTACCCTTGTTCTTTTGTTATCTTAAAGGTGCGTGTTAACTTTTTTATTTGCAAAAGCATGGTTTAAATCTTAATTTCATTCTTTCTTAAGAATTCTAATTTATTTCGTTAAACAATCAAAGTGTGAATGAATCTGTTGTGTGGAAGTCAAATTGAATTAATTTATTTTCTACAATTTCTTTCGTGGTTTGCTTTCACTTGGTTTGTGCAGATAGATTATTCTTGCACCAGTTGATGTAGGATTCTTCACTCTGGTTTGCTAGTTTGTTTACAACAAGTGTTTTATTATTTTCCCTTTATACGATTTAATATATTCTTCCAAGTAAGAATTTATTATCATAAGGAAGCATTTCTAATATTAAAAGCTAAACTCTTGAATATTAATAATGACTTCATGAAATGGAAAATAACGTTTTTGGAATATGTTAATTTATGTATGCACCTCATGATTTAAGGAGAAGGACTAAAAGTAATCTGAAATATTACAGTG
This sequence comes from Pinus albicaulis, assembly GCA_034641835.2. Classification (NCBI taxonomy): domain Eukaryota; kingdom Viridiplantae; phylum Streptophyta; class Pinopsida; order Pinales; family Pinaceae; genus Pinus; species Pinus albicaulis. The sequence continues at coordinate 844,709,960 of CM076582.1, read as the reverse complement.
AACCCTTTTTGAGTTAGATTTGGTCGCATGAAAAATCCCTTTGAGTGAAGAAGGTCTGCTTTAACTTTTGAAGATTCTTTTCATATTAAAAGTTTATTTCTATTGGAAGGTTCAGTTTATTGAAGCATTCATTTTCGTGTGCAAGTTATTTCAGAGTTCTTCTCGCATTTTCAATTATTTTTATAGTTAACGCGCCCTTTTGATTTTCGAAAATAAATTGGAAAACTTGGTGTAGGAAGCTCTGTTCCGGTACAAGAACCAGTGTCTTTTTACAGGAATATAGTGCTCCAAGCCTTGAGGTTTAGAGCCCCTACATGAAGACACAAGTCTTCAGTATAAGTGTAAAATATACTTCTCACATAAATACCTGTAATAGTGCAAGAAAATTGCAGGAGTACAGGAAGGACCACTTAGTGTGAGAATGAAAATCATTTAGAAGGCAGATATTTTCAAGGGCCCACTTGTTAAACTGCCACCACCTATAATGAGGATAAACATAGAATTTTACTTCATCAGTTAAGATTATTTACAACAGTTTGAAAGATTCTTTATTTGATTTCCTCTAAAATGCATTATTTTACATTCCAACACTAGAATTACTTTGGTGTCAATTGCCTTCGATATTGTTTTATGTTTGATTCTACAATATTTCAATTGAGAAGTAGAAATAGAAATAGGAAAAGTTCATACCACTTCTACAATTACCCGTGCTTCGTCTCTAAGTTTACGAAACCCCTGAGTTGACAATTAAGTGTTGAAGGAGCTTGCTTAAGTGCAATTCCTGCACTGAACACTTGTTTCTACAATTCTAACAAGCTCTAGAGAATTATTGCATTCACCTCTGCTTGTTTCTCTTGTGCTTGTATGATCCTGTCATTATTCGTCTTACAAATCCTTATTTATTTCTTTAGGATTCTCAATGTGTCTTCCATATTAGAAGAGTTTCCAAAATGATGCACATATGACTAATATGGAGAGTCCTTGTATTATACCATCTTTCTATCCGTATTGATATTTCTCCTGCAAAGTATAATATGTCAGCTAAAACAAATAATAAAAAACGAATGTACCTTAGTGTAATTTTGGGAGGACACTTCCTGCAAGATCAATCAATCAGCGCAATACATGTATACTATCATGACATCATATAAATTTCATTCTAGTTGGAGTCTAGTCATGGACACATAACCATTAAAATTACACAACCTGACCTAATGCATAACCATAACAATGCAACTTGACCACACCATCACAAGCACAGACCATACACCAACATAAGAAACATGTAACCCAGCATGAATGAACAATGCATTTTCATCATATTACATTACTAAAGTGAGCATAGATAGACAATGCAAAAGCATGACCAATATGTGACCTAGTATAAACAATCAATGCATATTCAACACGTAGCAAGATGTAAGCAAGTGTGCACGGACAACACATAAGCGTAAACAACACAAAATCAGTGATACACTCATGACAACATGTTGACAACATCATCATCAATCCTTCCATGGTGAAACCAATGCCACCATGGCCAACACAACACCAATTCATAAACACAGACACCATAGGAATGAGAAACACATAAGCAATCAATAAAAGAATGACCAACACACTACCCATCCAGTCCAAGGGTTGAACCATGATCTGATACGACTTTATAACACCCTTTTCCCACATCAACCCAAGTAACCATCCAACATGGGTAGACATATGAAAAGAGGATACTAATATGATATTCAACCTCCTAGATGAACTTAAGGAAGTGGAACTGACAGAAACCTGACAAATAGACCTTACGCAACATCAACAACACCTCCATGAGGTAACACAACCTCCCAGACCCCTGAAACTTGAGAGGGAACTGATTTTTGACACTTTTGAGCTATATCCGCAGGCATGTAAGGGAAAGGGAATGGATAGAAGCATATATCCATGGGAATTTTAAGGCAAGGTCATGACAAGGGCCCAAAAAAGTATGTTTTGTGCTTGTAACTCCAAGATTTGTGACACCTTTTTAGCTCCAGACCCATGTCACTTCCCATAACTTCTTGAAACTTTGGGAGAGGATAAATAACATCAAAAAAAGGTATGGAAGGAATCAAATCACCAGAAACTCATCTGGACCCCTCCCAGCCATGACAGGATTTTTTTCAAACATGTCACAAACATTGCATCTACAGGTATAAACAACAGATTTAAACATAGGGGTCTCATACTTATGTGAGAATCACTAAGAATCATTACTCCCTTACATCATAAGTTGGAATACAACATATTTGACCATATATTCATTGTGTATTCATTTACAGGTAAAAACATGGATAGATCCATACATCATCACTGATAAATTACATGTTTATAATCAACATAATAACAACAGAAATACCATGGATACAACAACAATAGAATCCACATAATAATCAGTTCAATTATACATAAAATACAAAAGGAATGATTTTCTCATTAATAAGTTTAAAAACCAACCATAGATGGGACTTCCACGTTCCACCCAACCATAGATTGGATGAGCGAGATCTCTCTTCAGCCAATCACCCCCATTCCATATTCCAAGAATGAATGTGGGACCCAAACCAGAAAAAAAACCAGGTTATCCTGAGGCTAAACCACATCACCCTAATCAATCATAAACTAGGCTTTACGATGATATACAACTGATCACTAGGCCAACACAAGCATGGATATCACCATATTCTCTCTGCATAAACCATGAGGAATTTTCCTGTCTCCTAGTCTCTCAGGATTTACCGCAACCCATAGTCTAAATCAGGTGTCACTAGGCCCTAAACTGAGACATACTCTCCAGGCTTTACTGCAATCCCAAAATCAAGATTCCTAGGCCTGAAATGGAGAGAAAACCACCACCTCTCAAACTTTACCGCAATCCAAACCTAGATTCCTAGGCCCTAAAACGAGACAACAAATGAACTAGTTCTATAATAATTCAAAGATCCACATAAATTATCTTTGAATCCATCGAGTAATCTATCTAAACCAAAACGTGATAACTCCACAAAACCATGGCTATCTATAAATGGAAAGGATAGGCTGAATACACTGTCACACCTAGAAAACACCCATGACAAGATATCAAAGAATGACATGCAATACCATGCATGCCAAATATAGAAAGGAAATCATACATGGAAATTAATAACTACAAATAATCTTGTTGTAGCTACTTTATTCCTGCTCCTCCTTGCTTGCTTCCTCCTTTTCCCTACTTTCTTTCCTTTCTTTCTCTAATGCAAAAGTGCTACAAAAACTCATGTGTCCAAGAGAGAGAGAGAGAGAGCTCCAAAAAATGCATTGACAAAAGGTACCAACTGATCCTTAGAAGCCTTTTTATATAATAGGCCTCTATTTTCTTCATTTTCCATTATTTTCCTTCATTTTCCTCCTCATATGAAACCTATGACCTTTCATCTCCATTTTCTCCTAATTTCCATTATTTTCATAAATAAATGTGCCAAAAATGCCACTTTTCCTCTCCAAATCCTTTTTCTTTTCCTCTTCCAATTTCCTTAGCCATAATAAACCAAATAAACACCCATTAAGATGTTTTTCCCAACATTGAGCTTGGAATACATGTCCCATAAACCATGTATATTATTTTAAACTTTATTACATGGAATTTTCACAAGGGTTGTTATACCTCTGATGAGCAGAAGCAAAAGTTGTTTCCTTCTACCCTTAAAGATGTAGCCTTGCGCTATTTTATCGGTCTACATGGAGGCAGCAGCACTACCAAGGCCTAAATATAGAAAGCCTTCAATGAATATTTTTTAGACTACTGTAGGTCCAAAGAAATAAAGGAGGAAATTTTTAGTTTGACTCTTGGAACTAATGAAACTTTAGAGGATTATGAGGAAATATTTCAACTCAATTATAGGAGGGACAATTTTACCCTTGATCCTGAGTCACTCAAGCTAGTTCTTCTCTGAGGGATTGAGGAATATGTGTTGGAAATACTCAACATGCTATCTAGAGGATATATCTACCAATTACCTTATGTTGACATCAAAATTGTATCTAACAATCACTCTACGGATGAAAGGAAAAGGGTCTGCCTAGTCAAAGTTTGGCCAATCCCTCTCCCTCCGCAACATCCATCAAGCATGAGAAAGGGAATATGTTGGATGATTTCAAGGGTGAAATGTTGGATACCTTTTCCTTCCAAATTTATACAATGCAAATCAAAAGAAAGAAAGAGGAAGCAAAAATCGAATTGGCTATTTTTTGACCTAGATGTATTAAGAGACATCTTAGGAATGCATTCCCACTGAATGTCATAGAAGTCTTCCTGGTCTATGAAGAGAATCACACAATAGCTAAATGTCCCTCTCTAACAAACCTAAAGGTTGTATACCAGGGAGGAGTAGAGAGGGGGTCAGAAAAAATGTGCTTCATTAACCAAATGATATCCCCAGGACCTTGACCATATCAATAAGGCATGCAATACGCACATTATCCTCACTACAATCCAAATTAGAATGAACCTTTCCATCCTTGTTACCTTTCCACTCATCCAACATGTTCCACACCTCCTCATTGGTCTTATCCTCTTCCATATCCTCCTCATCCTATCAACCCTCCTTTTCAGCCATATCCACCCCAATCTTCCCAATGGAGAAACCCCTCAAAAGGGAGGAGGCCTAAAACCAACCAGTCTCCTAATTTACTACATATACCCCAATCTCAACCATGGCTAACTCATCATAACCCACCTAAGAAACATCAAATGCCTGCTCAACCTAGTCTGAACCCGAACAGAAAGAAATAACAAGAGGTCTATATTGGAGAGACATCATATCCTGCTTATGCTGTGGAAATCAAATTGATCAACCTTTGGTTTGGGATGGTGCTTCAAGATAATCACCCACATGATCCACTTGAAGAGCTTTATGAATATAAGGAAGAGAGTTCTCCTCAAGTCAATGCACCTCAATATCCTGAAAGGTTGGTCCACCCTAACTAAGAACACTACAAAAGAGGTTGAACTTCTCGGAGAATTCAAGAATTTTTGTGTCAAGCTACCCCTTCTCCATTCCATTAAATATGTTCCCATCTACAACAAGCTTATTAAGGAAAACAATTTCAAAAGGTCTGGAAGAAGAAGAAGAGATACCCCCACCATAAATGTTGTTGGACAACTATCGGAACTCATGCTTGGGAGGGCGACCTCCCAAAACTACCTAGACGCTCGCAGCCCAGTAGCAGATGTGCAAATCAAAGAAATTATGGTCCCAAATGCCTTGATTAATCTTGGGGCTGAAATCAATGTGATTACCAGGGAAATGATGTTGGAGCTCAATATCCAAGGGGATATGAGAAATACTACCAGAGTGTTGCGTCTTGCAGAAGGATCCACAATAGCTCCCAAAGGAATTATTAAGGATGTAATGGTCTCCACTAACTCCTAGGAGTGCCCTGACGATTTTGTGGTACTCTAGTTGAAAAAAATGTTTAATGGCTATCCTCTCATCTTAGGAATACCTTGGTTTTCCACTATTGATTCCTAAATTAGTGGCATGGTTGGGAACATGACTATCAAGAATGGAAATATATCAAATAAAATTTTTTTGTATCCTCCTGCTCAAGCTTCTATTGAATATGGTTTACCTTTATTGCTAGAGGATGAGGAAGAGGATGAATTGTATCACGCAACCCCCTACCTAGTCTGCACTCTAGATATTTTTATAAGATGGGGGAAACTTGATGAAGATGAACTTATTGAACATATCTATTAGAATCAACCTCCCACTTCCATACCAGTTGTTGAGTTGATGAAATAATTTTGGATTAGTCCTTGGACTCACTTGTGCTTTTCTAAATTTACCCTAAAGCATGCCAAGATTGTAGAGTTTGGCCAATCCAAAACTCTAAATATCAATCCCTCTCTCTTGTCCAAATAGGAAGAACAATTGTGCAATGTACTAAGGAAACACCTAGAATATTTTTCTTGGGATTATAAGGAAATTAAATGTGTGCGTCCATTAGTTTGTACTCATCATAATTCCACCAAAGAGGGATGCAAGCTTGTGCACTAACCACATAGAAGGATAAATCCAACTCTTAAGAAAATTGTGAAATAAGAGTTACAAAAGCTACTAGATGTAGCTTTCATATATCCCATTTCAAATAGTTAGTGAGTGTCACCTATTTTTTTAGTCCCCAAGAATAATGAGAAGTGGATAATATGTGTTGATTAGTGAGAACTTAACAAGGCTACAAAGAAGGACCATTTTCCTTTTCCCTTCATTGACCAAGTCTTAGATGGATTTGCAAGAAATAAATTATTCTCCTTCCTGGATGGACTTATTGGATACAACCAAATTCATATCAACCCTAAAGAAGAAGAAAAGACCACATTTACATTTTCTTACAATACCTTTTCTTATAGAGTTATTCCATTCAGTCTGTACAATTCCCTTTCTACGTTTCATAGGGAAGTTATAAGTATCTTTGTTTAACTTGTTCATGACTCTATTGAGATATACATGGATGATTTCACTCCTTATGGATGCGACTTCCAAGAATCTATTTCTAATATGCAGAAGTCTTGAAGAAATGTATTCAAATGAATATTTCATTGAGCCCTAAGAAATGTGATTTTTTAATGAATGTAGGGATTGTCCTTGGACATTCCATATACCAGGAAGGGATACATATTGACCCAAATAATATTTCTATCATCAAAAGGGTCCCTACCCCTCAAAATAAAATATATTTCAGGAGTTTCCTAAGATTAACGGGGTCTTATAGAAGGTTCACTTAATATTTTAGTAAATGATATTTACCCTTGTTTTGAATGTTGGTTAAAGAATCATATTTTTATTGGATATACAACTTTCAAGAGGCCTTCAAAATACTGAAAGAAAATTTTACCACTACACTCATCATTAAGGGGTCCCAACTGGGAATTACCTTTGAATATACACACATATACCTTAGAAAAAATTGTAAGGGTTTCCTTAGGACAATTAGAAGAAAAATTTCCCTATGTTATCTATTTCATCAGTAAAAAAATTTCTAAAGTTGAGTTAAATTATATTGTCATTGAAAAGGAACTCTTGGTTCTGGTGCACTCTGTGAACACGTTTACACATTATATCATTGTTTATCAAAATTTTGTTCAATCTAATCATGCAACCATTAAATATTTAATGAATAAACCTAATGAAAATCCTATGATAATTAGATGGTTGTTATTATTGCAACAATTTGATTTGACTATTGTTGATAAACCATGGAAAGAAAATGTGGTTGTAGATTTCTTGGCAAGACTAACCCTTCCTGCAAGAAAGGAAGAAATGATAGATGGTCAACCTCTAGATGAACATCTCTTTTCCATATCATCGATTTCTCCTTGGTTTGTTGATATATCCAACTATTTGGTTGTTGGGAGGTTCCCTCCTAACCTATCCTCCAAGGAGAAAAGAAATATTGTTAGGAAAAGTGCCCCATTCACTTGGATTGGAGGAAATATTTTAATATTAGGGCTAGATCAGATCCCGTGTATATCTGTGAGGGAAAATTAGGTCTTTGACATCCTATCAGCATGCCATCATGGACCATATGGGGACCACTTTTCTACTAAGGGGAAAACATTCAAAGTTATACAAATAGGTTACTATTGGCCCACTTTACATCAGGATGCAAGGAGGTACACCACCAAGTGTGATCAGTGCCAGAGGAGGGGTATGCCAACACCCAATGATTAAATTCCCTTACAACATTAAGTGACTCTAGAGCCATTTGAAAAGTGGGGCATGGATTTCATTTAACCGATTAATACCCTATGAGGAAAGAAAAATTATATCAGTTTATGCCCTGATTACTTGACCAAATGTGTTGAAACAAAAGAAGTAAAGCAAACATCTGAGAAAAAGGTGGTTTAATTCATGAGGGAGAACATATTCTACAAATTGTCAATTTTTCCATATTGTTCTATGTTGCTTCAATTACTTCAACCCAATTCAAATCTTCATTAAGTAGTTTATCCAATTATTAACAATTTTTCCAATCATAAGCAGTAACTGAAGATAGAACAATATAAGCAATGACAAAGCATACAATAGAGTCACCATAAGAGACACCAAATAGGTCAAAGAGAAGGGGAAAACCCACTATGGGGAAAACCCTTTAAAATATTCTTCTTATTAGATCTTCATCAAAAGTTTCAGCAGAGAGTACAATGAGCCCAATACATAAAATTCCAGTAGATATTTACCTAATATAAAATATTATGTAGAATTTAATTTTACAATGAAGCAGAGAGAAACCATCCAACCATAAGAAAATTGTAGTCAATTGTGGTCAATTATCAAACCTTAGCTCAGAACCCTGGTCACACTCTTCAATATGTGATGCGAGTGACTGTAACTTCATGATCACTCCCTAAGACATTCTATATAGGCGGCTGGATGCTCCCAGGAGAACTGTAAGTGTGCAACTGAACTTTACCAAATCTTCTTCAAACCCCTAGTTGCACTGATTAAAGGCTTGTGCATGCAAATGTGATTTCCCAATCACACTGAGGAGCACTCTATGTGTGAAATTTGGGATGAAAACCCCCAAATATACCTCAATTACCTTGTCGCTCCCTACACGTTATTGAGTGTGCGACTGGGGATCAATTATTCTGGATATGTATTCAAACCTTAGTTGTTCCCTTTAGTATTATATGCATGAAAATTTAGCCTCCTGGTTGCACTAAGGAAAATTTGATGCAAGCGACCAGGGAATAAAATTTCCAATGACGTGCATGCGACTGAGAAACAAAATCCCTACATGTGTGTGAGCCTAAAACTTGTAGTTTCAAACCCTTGTGTGAACTTCCACTGTCAAACCTATGTGAACCAAGACAATAAAAGAGGAGAAGAGATTGTGTGATGATTGTATCGAAATGAGCTTGAGGTATCTTCTATTTGTAGGCTTCCATGGGGATCCAGTTGGAGTTGAATTCGACCTGTCCATTGGTATATGTGCATAGGGCTGACGTAAACCAATATAAATGAGTGGGTACATAAATTTAAAAAAAAAACAACCTCTGATTGTCCAAATGAGGTGATATTTAGATCAATTTTGGTCATCTCGAAAAGAGTAATTCAATGTAATCATCATCTCTATCTTCTGAGTTGTACAAGGTGGAATTTGACCCTAGTTTCATAAATTAACACTCCATCTCAACTAGGAATAATTCCACCTATCAATATTTGTATGTTGATCATCACATCATCCAGTCATGTTATCGCCATGCTTTGACCATCTCTTCTCAACTCTATCTGCTGAAACATTATTAAATATAAAATAAGAAGGATTAGGGAGCATTATCATCCACCAATACCAAGAAATAGGATATCCAAACATACATGGGAGAATACCTCAACCCTGGTATCACATCAGGGAGCTCATTCTCAACCCGGAACCGTAAAGGGGAGAAAATATCAAGCCAATCCTATTTCCTACTAATATTCCCATTAATGACCCTTAAGAGTCACAATGTAGAACATGACATCATAATCCATCTTGGATGATATACCTGACTTACCAAGGGGTAAGGATCACATGCCTTCAAGCCTCCTCAACCCGTTGGCCAAATGGAGAGGGACAATCCCAACAACCCCTACTTCTGATTATGATTCCAACTGGGTATACTCTACAATGACCAAAGGTGGAGGAGATACCCAACTTGTCAACAGAAAAGGATCACACACATCTCATGCCTGATAGATAGGGGTGATATCGTATTATCTAGAGATACCTCAACCCAAAGAGCCTTTTATCTCAATTCCTCACCCTGGGAGATTAAACAAGATAGGAATAGTTGGCTCAGTGTCCTACATTAGCGTCACCCCTTATCTAGAGGGGTCACATCCATCAATCCAAGCTTCTCTTTGAATACGAAGAAATTCCCTTTTGGTAAAGCTTTGTTGAGAATATCTGCAATCTATTGATTTGTCGATATGTGATGGAGTCTAATAGCTCCTCTTTTCACCATGTCACAAATGAAGTCATATTGAATATCTATGTGTTTTGACTTGTCATGAAATAAAATATTCTCAGCCACACGGATCCCGCTCTTGTTATCGCAATATATTACTGTAGTGTCTAAGACCTACTCAAATAGCTCTTTAAAGAGATTCCTCAACCAAACTGCTTCACACCTAGCTATGGTAGTGGAAATATACTATGCTTCAGTGATTTTAAATGCTATAGACTTTTGTTTCCTCCTCATATGGGATATCATGGAAGATCCAAGACTAAAACTGTTGAAATTTGCAACAATAAACAGTGAAATTGGCATCGAGAAACAACATGAAAACACACACACTATTGTGGGACCACAGGTCAGACAGTGATTGTTCCAAGAAATACATCAGTGTGCAAGCCAATTTATTTAATAAATTGGAAATGAGTCTAATTTAATTTTCCCTTAATTAAATTGGACAATAAATTGTAATCTTATCTCATAATCACTTGTAATAGTTAAATGAGTGTGATAGACTTAGTTATCTCATGAATTTCGAGTTGAGGGTGGCTGGTGAGGCATGTAGAGTGATTCTATTAGTTATGGAGTTCAAGTTGCAGTTAGTGCATTGTTTTAATGCATGAGAAATCAGTTAACTCAGTTAAGTGAGTTAAATTCAGTTGAACTAGTTGTAACTGTTTGTTGCAATAGTCAGAGGTCAAGTGAATTAAACCAGATTTAATTCACATGTAGTGATCCTCCATGCAACTGATGATTTACTATTAATAGTTTCATGCATGTCAGTTCCAGTGGAGACCCAATTGATACAAAGGTTAAAGCGATGTTAACTATCAGTTGTATGATTAGAAAAATTCTCGGATGTAGTTAAAGCACAACAGGATTGCCCATGATACTTGTTTATTTGAGAAATATTGAAATTCCCATGGAATAGGTATTTCATTCCTCATGAATTGCGTGAGCAAGGCAGGGTAAAGATAGGCTGAGAATTGGCAAAGTGTTGGCCTGATTTTGTCAGGATCAGTGTCAGATGATTAGTAGAGTGCAGGAGAATCTTGTGAGAAGAGTGCATTGTAATTGTTTGATGATTATTTGGTGAATATACAATAGAATGTAGAGGGGTTTTTAGGAGCACGCTTTCCCCAAGAAAATATCTATGTTGTGGTTTCATTTTCTTGTTTCTTTACTTGTTGTGATTGGTGATCTAGTTTATTTTCTGCAATTGATTTGTAGAAGGATTCAATATCTAGCTTTAGTACATTGCTTGATCGGATTGAATCCATTGATATACATATGTTTGTATAATTTCTACATGGTATTAGAGCACAGGAAATCACTATAGTGGAGAATAAATTGAATTTGTGACTAAATAGCATTCAAATTTGTAGAATTATTCTTTGGTGTGACAATGGATCAATATGGCTTTCAATGGCTTGATATTGGAGTATGCACTCGATGGGAGATCTAAGTATACTACGTGTAAATAAAGAATGGAGGCAGTGCTGGAGGACAACAGGTTGAAAGAATTCATTGAGAATGATATTCCCAAGCCCGCAGCAAGAAATGTCGCTCTTCCTAATGCTTGGAAAATGAAGGTAGAAAGGGTGAGGAGGATCTTACTAGAGGGAGTATGACACCACATTGTATCAAATATCCATGGCAAAGCAACACCATATGCAATGTGGAAGGCTTTGACAGAACTGTTTTAGAGTAGCAATGACCACATAAAACTAGCACTGAAGGACAAGTTCAGGAAAATCAAAATGGAGAAAGGTGACACTATTCCGAAATATTTAACCAAGTTTGTCCAATGTTGAGATGAGCTTGGGAGCATTGGAATTACTTTCATGGATGATGACTTGGTGAGCATAGCTCTTCTAGGCCTTCTCAAGAGTTGGCATTGTTATAAGGACTCTGTCAATGGGAAGGAGAAGATGCCAGATTGGTAATGAATTTGGTCGGATTTGGTGCAAGAAGAATTCAGGCGGAATACCAGGGATGGATCTTCATCTAAGATAGATGATCAAGAAAATTGTGCCTTGGTTGGTAAGGCAAAGCAAGGGAAGGGAAAGATATACTATTCCAAATCTAAGAATGGTGAAGAAGGAAATGATCATGACATGTCCAAACTGAAATGTTTTCACTATCACGAGCATGGACATTATGACACTAATTGTCCAAAAAAGAAGAAGAACAAGAGGTCTTCAGAATCCGGAGCTGGTGAGGCTTTGGCCTCGCAATTCGAGTTGAAATTCTCGCTCATCGCATGCATGGTGTTAAATGTGATGGGATCAGTATGGTACTTGGATAGTGGTGCATATTTCCACATGACGGGAGACAAATAAAATTTTAGTAGCTTGGAGGAGAAGGACCTCTAGATGCATATCGAAATGGGTGATGACGGGCGGTACACTCATAGCAGGATTGGTACAATTACCTTCCAAAGAAAGTCAGGTAAACCCTTCTTATTAAAAGATGTAATGAATGTACCAGGCTTGAAAAAGAATTTAGTTCCAGTCGTAATTTTGGAGGATAGAGGTTATGATTTGGTTTTCTATGAAGGGAAAGGTTTCCTTCGACACAAAGTGATGGGACAAGCCAAGAAGATTGGGACTCGTGTGAAGAATCTCTATAAACTTGATGTAGATGGCTGTGAAACATTGATGGGTAAGGTAGACAAAGTGGTGAGCCAAGATGAGGGTGAGTTATGCCACCAGATATTGGGCCATCTACATCACAGAGCTTTGAAGGTCATGCAACATATTTCTACGGGGCTGCCAAAGGGTACTCTTGCATAGCTAGACTCATGCAAGGGATGTACCATGGGGAAGTGTGAGAAATCCATGTGATTTTCCCTTGAGAGGGAGCTGGATTTTCATGCATATGAGGAACTCTTGGTTCCAAAGAATGAACCTCAAGATGTGGAGTAGGCACATGCAGAATATGATGGAGTGGCAGAAACCACTCATGTAGAGACCTCCAGGAGGGGGAAATTTCGATCCAGATGGGAAGAGGGAGTACATGCAACTATATCTCTAGGTTTGAGGTGGGGCAATGTGAAAAAATAATCCCAATAAGAAATTTGGGAAGGGTCCTATAGATTGTGTGTTTCAAGAATCAAACCTGGCTATGGGGAGCCCATAATACAGCAGTAATAGGATCGGTTAGATTGATGCAGTGAAATTTCAAGAAGACAAAAATCAGAGTGACAGGTGTCGGATATTGGATCGCCAATCAAATTTGACATCAGTGCAGAGTGCATGGATGTAGATGTCAATGACACCGAGAGTCCAGTAGACATGTGCAATAACTAGTAGCAGCCAACAGACTCTAATGACAGATGCATTATACTGATTCAGTTGTTTGGAGGCTATTCAATTTTAGAAGTGTTGCATGAAAAATTTGCATGTGCGAGAAACACTAGAGAAGTGTTGCATGCATGAATTGCATGTGCGAACAACACTAGGGAAGTGTTGCATGCAAGAGTTTCATGTGTGCATGCAAGGACATTCCAAGGTACCGAATCAGGATAGATTGATTCCTTTCTTGTTGAGAGGGAGGGTTGAAATTTGCAACAATAAACAGTGAAATTGGCATCTACAAACAACATGACAACATACATACTAGTGTGGGACCACAGGTCACGCAGTGATGGGTCGAAGCAAGACATTAGTGTGCAAGCCAATTTATTTAATAAATTGGAAATGTGTCTAATTTAATTTCCCCATAATGAAATTGGACAATAAATTGTAATCTTTTCTCATAATCACTTGTAATAGTTAATTGAGTGTGATAGACTCAGTTATCTCATGAATTTCGAGTTGAGGGTGGTTTGTGAGGCATGCATTGTGATTCTATTAGTTATGGAGTTCAATTTGTAGTTAGTGAAATATTTTAATGCATGATAAATCAGTTAACTCAGTTAAGTGAATCAAAGTCAGTTGAACTAGTTGTAAATGTTTGTTGCACTAGTGAGAGGTTAAGTGAATTAAATCAGATTTAATTCACATGGAGTCATCTACCATGAAACTAATGATTTACTATTAATATATGCATGCATTTCAGTTCCAGTGGAGACCCAGTTGAGACAAAGGTGAAATGGATGTTAACTATCAGTTGTATGATTAGAAAACTGCCCGAATGCAATTAAAGCACCATAGGATTTCCCATGATACTTGCGCAGTTGAGAAAGGCTAAAATTCCTAAGGAACAGGGATTTCATTCGTCATGAATTTTGTGAGCAAGGAAGGCTAAAGATAGGTTGTGAATTGGCTAAGTGTTGGCCCAATTTTGTTTGGATCAGTGTGAGATGATTAGGAGAGTGCAGGAGACTCTTGTGAGAAGAGTGCATTTTAATTGTTTCATAATTCCTTGGTGAATATACACTAGAATATAGAGGGGTTTTGAGCAGTAATCTTTCCCTGGGAAAATATCTGTGTTGTGGTTTGATTTGCTTCTTTATTTACTTGTTGTGATTGGAAATCGTGTTTATTTTCCTCAATTGATTTGTAGAAGGATTTAGTATCTAGATTTATTACATTGCTTGATCAAATTGAATCCATTGATATACATATGTTTGTATAATTTCTACAAATACAAAATCCATGTGTACACTTTCTATCGATAAAATTTCATTCCCAGTCTGCATCAATGTATCCATGAAGTCCACATCTCCGGCATAATATCTCAGTCCAAGTGTGATCTACCCATGTAAATATCTCAATATGTGTTTGGAAGTGATTCAATGTGCATGGAGGGGATCGGTCATGAATTTACTAAATGTGTTCACTACATATAATATGTTTGGACGGGTGTTCACAAGGAACATCAGTGCCCCAATCACTTATCTATACTCGGATGGATTTTCCAAATCTAGTCCTGCAACTTCTCCACATAAATTTTGAATTTTATTTTCATCTTTGTAGCCATGGAGTTTCATTCGGTCACTCCAAATATTTCTAGCAGCTTCAAAACGTATTTTCCTTTTGAAAGGAAAATATCACCAAGCCTTTCGCACACCTCAAGGCCTAGAAATTAGTGCATGAGTCCAAGGTAATTCATCTCGAATTCAAGGGCTAGCTTCCTCTTACACTCGATCATCAGAGGCTCACTACCTATTTAGAACATATCATCAACATATAAAACCAAAATCAATGACATACCTTGGAGTGCCTTGAAGCAAAGGTTGGGATCAACATTTCTTCTTGTGAATCATAGCTTCATTAAATAATTTTCAATGCATGCATACCAAACTCATGGATCTTGCTTAAAATCATACAATGTCCTCTTCAACCTGCAAACATGTGTTCTTTGATCGTCTATTTCAAATCCCTGTGGTTTTTTAACATACACTTCTTCCTGTAACATGCCTTGGAGGAATGTGGTATTTACGTCCATATGATAAATTGTCCATCCTTGACTTGCGGCAAGGGATACTATTGAACGGATGGTGGTGTATTGAAGTCATCACATATTTTCCCTTTGATCTCGGAACAAAATCCCATACTTCGTTTTTCATAATCAATTCATATTCCTTGACCATAGAATCCTTCCAAACTTGATATTTTACGGCTTCTTTGAATGTAGATGGTTCGGTTTGAATCATAGTGTTCATGGATGCAACATATCCCTGATACCTGTTTGGTCAATTTAGTGTGTCCTAAATTGCTGCATTTAATTTGTCAATCCGGGAATCGTAAGCTGATGAAGTGCGGCGCACTATATGTGCAAGATAACCTATTTCTTAACTTTTTGTCGTTTTTGGTTTTTCTAAGGTGGAATGGAAATTCTAAAATGAAAACAAGTTTGGTTATAATTGTTCAAGGAAGTGATATCCCCTATAATGATTTACCAACTTGAAACTTTAAAAGCAATTTGAAATTTACGATGATAAGACTTAAAAGAAAATGAAAATGTACTGCTGAAATGAAAAGGTGCGGCTAATCTAATAAATCAAAATAGTAAACTAGTGAACATGAAAATCAAACTATTCTTGCTGCCGACTAGACACAAAAGAAACTATGTTTAAGGAAATTCAAAATTGCAACAAAATAAATCTAAATCAGATTACATCAATTTATCTTCTGACCCTTCATCATTAGTCCAGCTATGATTTTCGGAAGTAATCATAAACAACTTGAGTAACTGATATTTAATTTGCGGAAAGTAAACTAATACTAAACCATACACTCATGATTCAATCCCTCACCATCAGTCCAGCTGTGGCTTTCGGAGGCAACCGAAGATGTCATGCATGATTTAATATATCTAAATTTGCGGAAAAGAAACTAATATTAAACTACACATTTCATAATGCAATCCCTCACCATCAGTCCAGCTGTGGCTTTCGGAGGCAACTGAAGATGCTATGAGAAGCTTAATATATCTAAATTTGCAGAAAAGAAACTAATACTAAACTACACATTTCATAATACAATCCCTCACCATCAGTCCAGCTGTGGCTTTCGGAGGCAACTGAAGATGCTATGAGCAGCTTAATATATCTAAATTTGAAAAAAAGAAACTAATACTAAACTACACATTTCATAATACAATCCCTCACCATCAGTCCAGCTGTGGCTTTCGGAGGCAACTGAAGATGCTATGAGCAGCTTAGTATATCTAAATTTAACTACTGAAGCAGATAAGCAAAACTGAAATGAACAAAGCAAGACTGAAATTAAACAAAAGCTATGAAAAACAAACTAGCAACAGAACAATGTTAGATCCATGTCATTAGTCAAAAAGCTATAAAAATGCCTGGGCTGCCTATCTATAACCTGAAACAAGAACAATGATCAGTGATTAACAATCATAAAACATGAAAGACAGAAACGAAATGGAAATTATGGAAATGTATAAACAGAAATGAAACAAATGCAATATATGAACATATGAATGGATTATGACACAATGGAATGAAATTAAAATTATACACTAATACACAAAACCTTAGCTGAGCAGGGGCCCTCTACATCAGCTTTGGCAATGGTCCTCAAACACGAATTAAGTTGAAAAACAGAGTCTTCTCATATTAACAAGCAGTTCATTACAGAATGGTAATGTTACGGCACAAGTGCAGCGTAATCACTACAGAGCAGACTAAAAGATAACAGTGACTACATTCACTAACATCAACTAACTTCATATGCGTATGCAAACGCACTATATATAACAACAAACTATAACTGTTTCCTAAAGTTCATGCTGGTAGAGAGCACGTAGACCACTACGTCCACGGATATAGGAGTATGGCCGTGTTGGAAAGTGAATCTACGAGAGGTGGATGCTTGAATTCGACTCTAGAGCCCTGTACAGATGTCGATTTATCCTCCGCAGGCTTAGAAACGGCCATATGGATCTTTATGTGACACGAAACAGAGTCCGGCTGACATGAAACTCCATGGTTGACTTCCATGTGGACGCCTTTGACCGCGGCTTCTTTGGACGAGTTTGCTTGAACCAATAGGACACGAACCATGTCCACGTCATTCCTGACCTGCCCATGTGGCTCGTTTCCCTTGTAGACACCTGTAGCATAGAGTTTCACAAAATAGTTGCGGAAAGTTGTAGCAGCTGCGGAAAGTGGCAAGATTCCGCAGCTGAATGAACAAAATCTAGATCAAATAGCAAACACAAAAATATAATTAAAAACCATGTTAGATGCTCTTTTGCACATGATATTGACAATTTGGGAGGTTTAGGTGAGTGAAAAAGGTATGGAAAAGTGTATGGAAAAGATGCAAATTTGGGACTCAACATACCCGCACTGTGAAGGTGTTGCATGTCCTCATGCAACCAAAATTTTGATACTCTTTGTTCAGTTCATGTGCCTTGATACTTCAGCCAGCACATCCAATCCTCTTCTCTTCTTCTTTGGTACTACCATCATTCTGGGTTTCTTCATTAAGCACCTAAATTTGATATTTACAAGTGCTCTGCTCAATTTCTGGCATTTCCTTTTCAATTTCTTATTCTTCTTTTGCCATATTCCCAAATGTAACATAGTATTATCATGGATGATCTTGTCCAGCTTGCCTTGTTCTTTTAATGTTTCATTTTCATTTTTGATGTGCCTATTTAAAAGCTCCAGCTCAAAAATTTCCTATTTTAATGATTGAACTAAATCATCCTGCAATGTATGTGGCTGAATGGAAGAAGTACTTGGACCTGTGGCTGCCTTTTCCAAGGATTCTATATAGTCATATACCTCCTGCTGCTTGGGGTCTACTTCCGGTGTCATTTTCATTGGGCTGTCCCCAAAATGTTGTAAAGGAGAATTATGTTCAAAATATGGCCGAGGAGGGCTTACATCAATATTTTGCTGAGAATAAGATGGAGTATGCTCATTGTCTGATTGGGAATGAAAGGAACCAGGTTCACTAACTGACTGAGATGGACTATGGTCAATTGGGGACTGTTCAGATGTCTCCTCACCCAAATCAATGAAATGAGGACCCTTAATTTGCGTTTTTCTCAATTTCCCCTTAAGCCTGCTGCTTCTCCTCACACGCTGTGGTACACTACCCTTTTGTTCTTGTTTTCCTTTCTCTGCCTTCTTGGATATAGATGACTGTTTTTGAAGATAAACTAATCTTTCATATAGTATTTGATGATCTTCTTCTTCAGAAGAAGGAGTTTTATGTACAGCCTCAATAGTTTCTTTCCCTTTTGGTATTATTGGCTTCTTACCCTTGATTTCCTTCTTCTTTCTTTTTACCAATCTCTCTTCCCTATCAGTTCTTTTCATAGTAGTAGTAGGAGTATTTTGGATTTCATCAATTGTTCTTTTCCTTCTACTTCTTCTTGCTGTGCTAGCTGCGGGAATTTCCTGAGTAGGAGTAATTTGGGTTTCAACATTTATTCTTTTTCTTCTACTCCTTCTAATTGAACTACCTTCAGGAATTTCCTGAGGTTCCTCAAAGAAATTTCTAACTAGAAATTGTTCCCATGTGTCTTTTCTTTCCTTTAGCTCCTTTTCAATCATAATTTTTATAAGGCCGTGGTGATATAGATGAGGCTCTACATCTCCTAAGTGTTTTTGAACAGTCACAGCCATTTTCTTCAAGCTATTGAATAGAAAATATGGGAGATTGAGAGTTTGGTTTTCTAGAAAATTCATCAATAGCCTGGTATGGTACATGTACATGGTCCCAAAACGGCCTTCACATGTAATGAATTTCTGAACAATTAGCAGTAAAGTGGCCCATTCTTCTTTTATTGCATGCACAGGGATTCCTCTTTTAAAGACAGTTATGTCCATACCTTGGTTTCGTAGGATTGTTCTCCATGCCTCATCACTGATGCTTTTATTTTTGAACCAACGCTCTCCCTCCTGAAGAAGTTCCGTGGATGTTGCTATAGATGCTTCATTGACTGCAAACTTGAGATCTCCAATCTCTACTTCCGAGCCATCAAACGACCTTGCAAATGCTTTCGTAACTTCTTTGTGATAACCTCTGAATTTCTGAATAAAACGCAGCCATTTTGCTTTCTTCAATATCTCTTTTGCTTGCGGATATCCCTCTATAAACTTCGGTCCTTCCGGCTCCGCCCTTAGCAATTTACCCATTTCACTTTTCTGTGCTTCACAAATTTGCCTTCGTGAGGGTTTAAGTGGAAATGGAACGATTGAATACACAGGATCAAGCACAATGACTGTGGGAATGTATCATAAAATGGGAATGAGCACTATAAACGGAATGGAGTGAGACTGTGGGTAGATATCTGGAAGTGAGAATGAGAAAAAGGAACGAAATGGAATGAAACAGTGGGTAAATATCCGAGAGTGAGAATGAGCAAAGTGGGGTTTTGTAAGCACAGCAGAGACACAACAAAGAGATTAACAAAGTATAATACATTCGGCAGCGTTTTGAATTTTGGTGGCTGTGTAATAAATATGAACACGTTTCAATCAACGGTTATGAATTTATGCGGCTTGTAAGAGTCCTTAGTCAAATCAAATACGTCTCATTATCTCCGGTGGGATATTGGAACATGAGTGAAAATCGGAATTTCAATGATAAAACCGTTTGTGAATGAATGCAAGAGGATAACATGGAGATCGTGAGAGGTTACGGAACTGTCAATATAATCATTGCGCGTAATGGATAGAGCTCATGGTTCAAAACTATATAAAAATGTGTTTTTCAATACTATTTGAAATAAATTTTATTCATACCTTTGGAATCTTTGCCTTTGCCCTTGGTCTTCAACTGATTGATCTCCATTGGTGTCTTTGAATGCTCCATTGATCCTCTCACCTGCATTTTATTTCATAATTATGGCAATAACATCTAACTGTACATTCTCTTTGAAAACAGAGTAGTAGCTGCGGAATCTTCTTCTGGCTGCGGAAACTGGAGTTAGCTGCGGAAACAGATGTCAGCTGCGGAAACTGACACAACTATTACTTGGTTGAATAGAAATGAACAAATGACAAATGACCAGATGGAAATGGTCATGAAAAATATTTTTATTGATGGAATGGAATGAAATGAAGTGGAATGAAGTGAAATGAAATGAAATGAAATGGAATGTAGTGGAATGAAATGGAGTAGGTGGTGACAAAGCTTATGAAATGAAAGAGAAAGATTTTTTTTGGAAAATATAGAGTGTCAGGTGTCCCTGATTTTCACCCTATATTTTCTGCATAAGACTGCCAATCAATGATTGGTTTTCAGGCTTATACCATTTTTTTTTATTTTTTATTTTTTTTTATTTTTAACTGAAAAACAAAAGCTAGGCTGGTGGAGAAGAAGAATTCTTCTGTACCAGCCTGATTGCAGAACTTTCTTGAAACATCTTGACAAAATCCTCTTTTGAGAGTGGCTTATGATAAACTTTCAATCTATGGCCATTCACAATAAGAGGAGTTTGAAACTCATCAATGGTCTTGATTCTTACGGCTCCATTGCTAAAGATCTTGTCAATCTCATATGGCCCAAGCCAATGAGTCTGAAATTTCCCTTGAAAATCTTTAAACTTGGAGTCAAATAACAATGCCCAATCTCCTTCTTGAAACTTCTTCTCTTTGATATATTTGTCATGCCATTTAGTTCTTTGATATTGAACTAGATCGGTTCTTAGAATTGCTTCTTGTCTGATCTCATCTAGCTCATTCAACTGCTCCATTCTATGCTTTTGGGCTTCTGATAAGTCCATTCCCAACTGAACTGCTATCTTGAAGGTCTTGACTTGGAACTCAATGGGGAGCAAGAATTCTTTCCCATAAACAAGTTCATAGGGAGAATGTCCTGTTGTGTTCCTCCATGTAGTTCTGTAGGCCCACAAGGCTTCTGGAAGCCTTTCTGCCCAATCTCTTCTATGTAGATGAACAGTTTTGGTGATGATACTTTCAAGAACTTTGTTTGTGGACTCCACTTGACCATTTTCTTGTGGATGGTAAGGAGTAGATCTTCTGTGCTTGATTTTGTATTCTTCCATCAACTTCTCCATCAAATTGGATGTGAATTGGCTCCCCTGATCTGTCACAATTTCTCTTGGAACACCAAAGCGAGTAAAAATATCCTCATAAAGAAAATGAACAACTGAATTTTCAGTAGCAGATACTAATGCTTTGGCTTCTACCCATTTAGTAACATAATCAGTACAAACCAATATATACTTCTTTTGCTTAGATGGTGGATTAATAGGTCCAATGAAATCTAAAGCCCATTTTTCAAAGGGTTCAATGAGTACCTGTGTTTGCAATGGCATTTCATTTGAAAGGGTAGGTTTCCCTACACTTTGGTAGCTATCACACCTTTTGACATATTGTTTTGCATCTTTGAAGAGGGAAGGCCAATAATATCCCAAAGAAAGGATTTTATAGGCCGTCCTTTTGTCTGCAAAGTGTCCGCCGCATGGTTCATCATGACATGCCTTAAGAATATCAGGCATTTCATCTTCCCTGACACATCTTCTGATCACAAGATCTGGCCCTGTTTTAAACAATTCGTTAGAAATCCATGAATATTTTGAACTCTCCTGAATAATATTTCGTTTTTCTCTTGGAAATAAATGTGAAGGTAGTTTCCCTGTAACCAAATAGTTAGCAATATATGCATACCAAGGGGTCTTAATAGTTACTGCAAACAAGTATTCATCAGGAAACTTATCCTCTACAGGAGAATCTTCTTTAGTATTCTGAATCCTAGACAAGAAATCAGCTACTGTATTTTGTTTTCCTGGTCTATCCAACACATTAATATTGAATTCTTGCAAAAGTAAAAGCCATCTTGTCACTCTTCCATTAGTAACAGGTTTGTTCATCAAATATCTAATTGCAGAATGGTCAGTATGAATAAAAGTTTCATAGCCTGTTATGTAATGTCTAAACTTATTAATTGCATGAACAACAGCTAAAAACTCTTTTTCAGTCACAGTATAGTTGAACTCTGTGGGAGTCAAATTTTTACTGGTGTAATAAATGGCATAACGAATTAAATCTTTTTGACCCAACACAACTCCAAGAGCTGTATCTAAAGCATCTGTATAAATATGGAAAGGAAGTTTCCAATTTGGTCCTCTCAAGATAGGTGCTTCAGATATTCTTGTTTTCAAAGTTTCAAAAGCTGATTGACAATCAGGATCCCATTTAAATTCACAGTCTTTTGTAAGCAATTTGAAGAGTGGAGATGCTATTTTAGTGAAGTTTTCTATAAATCTTCTATAGTAACCAGTAAATCCTAGAAAACTTCTAACATCTCTTTGACAATTTGGAATGGGCAACTTGGAGATGACTTCAACTTTTGATCTATCAACCTTAATCCCATCTCCTGAAATATGATGCCCCAAAACAATACCTTCAGTAAACATCATAAAGCATTTTTCATGACTTAATGAAAGGTTTGTTTCTTTACATCTTATAAGAACTTTTTCCAAATTTTCTAATGCTTCTTCAAATGAATTACCATAAACTGTAAAATCATCCATATAAACCTCTACACAATCATGGATTAGATCAGAAAAAATTCCTAGTACTTCTCTTTGGAATGTTGCTGGTGCATTACATAACCCAAAAGGAAGTACTCGGTAGGCAAAAGTTCCCCATGGACAAGTAAATGTGGTCTTATCTTGATCTTCAGGTGCTACCTGTATTTGATTATAGCCACTAAAACCATCCAAAAATGAAAAGTACTTTTTACTTGCTAATGTATCTAATACCTGATCAATAAAAGGCAAAGGAAAGTGATCCTTCAAAGTTGCTTTGTTCAATTCTCTGTAATCAATGCATTCCCTCCATTTACCATTCTTTTTAGGTACTATAACCAAAGGAGAAACCCATCGGCTATCTGAAATTGGATAAATGAAGTTTACATTGAGAAGTTTTTGGAGCTCTTCTTTCACTATCTCCCTAAGATTTGGATTCATCCTTCTTTGAGGTTGTATGATTGGTCTACTGTTTTCCTCAATATAGATATGATGGATGCAAGTCTTAGGATCAATACCCTTCATGTCAGTATACTCCCATGCAAATGCAGTAGAATGTTTTTGCAAGATTCTGGTTATTTCTTCTTGTTGTGACTTCTCCAGATGTTTGTTGATATTCAATGTCTTTTCTGGAAAAATCTCAATAGCAGAATTACCAAACTCTTCCATAGAGTAAAGAGACATTTGTCTTGATGATAAATATTCTATGTCAGATTCCAACTGAAATTGTGTGGGGTCATATTCTGAAGTTATCTCAAAATTTTCTAATGTGTTCGGAATTTGACTATCCTCACTAATTTCAGAAATGGTAAAGACAGGTTGTATAGTGTTCTCATCATCGACCCATTCATTGTCTCCTATTTCTGTGATTGCTCTTGCTGGAGGATACAAATTAAATTTCTTTGTCGAATTACCATTTGAAATGTACATGTCTCCAGATCTACAACTAATAAAAGCATCAGCTGTGGCTAGCCAAGGTCTTCCTAAGATAAGTGGATGTCCTCCTAGATTAATTTTGGGAGTCAAAATCATAAAATCTACTGGATATTCCCAAGAATCTAAGGAGACTGAAATATCTTCTAATACACCATCTGGTTTAATAACTGATCGATCTGCAAGTTGCAGTAAAGTAGGTGTAAAAAAGAAGGTTAGGAAGTTTTAGCTGTTCCATAGTCTGTCTACTCATAATGTTGATAGCAGCCCCTAAGTCAATCAATGTGTTTGGAATTTCTATCCCATTTATATGTGTCTTGAAAATTGGACTTCCTGGATCTACATACTTCTACATGGTAATTTTTCCCATCATAATGTCTGCAATCTTTCCTACCAGGTGGATTCTTCTTGTGTCTTTTAGCTTCCTTCCTGGTCTTTTGAAACTCAACTCCTTTATAGTTTTTGCTAGAATAGGAATTTTTCGAATGGCTTGTAGCAATGGAATCTTGATACAAACATTCTTCAATTCATCTAGAAAGTCATAGTTAGGCAACAAGATTTGTTTTTCCACCCCCTTATCAATTTTTAGTCTTTCCGGAAAAGGAGGTGTAGATGAAGATACAGGTTGCTCAACTATAGGAGTTGTGGATGTTAGCTTTTCTTTTTCTTTTTGAATTTTTTAATTTTGAAGAGATTCTTCCTCAGAACCCTTATTGACTTGAAGAGAGTCCTCCTCAGAGGTATCTTGCTCTTGAATGTCTATAGAAGGTTTTTCTAAAACTCTACCAGATCTGGGTTGTACATCGTTGAGAGGAACAATCATATAGGTAGGAAATTGTTGTCCTTCTACCATATAAGTAGTTTGAGGATTCTTATTGTTAGGATTTGGCAATGGCTGAGCTGGAAGTTGATTTTTCTTCTGTTGGTATGGGAGCATGAGTTGAGGATTTGTATTTTTTTGAGAAGGTTGTTGTTGTGGAAATGGCAATGAAAGTTGTGGATTTGGGTTTGGAAGTTGTGGAGCTTGTTGATTTTGAAAAGATGGAGGATATTGATAAAATTGAGCAAATCTCCCATAAGGATTTTGCATCCCTTGTACCCATGGCTAATATGGATTTTGATGTTGGGGCCAAGGGTGTTGCCAAGGATTCCAATTTGGTGGGTTTGAAGATTCATAGGGTTGTTAAACCCTTGAGTTTGTTGTCCCTGCCAAGGTCTTCTTGCAACAAAACAGAGAGATTCTACTGAATTTGGGTCTTCTTGAAAAACAGCTTTGAGTCCAGAAATTGAAGGACAATCCTTGATCTCATGATTCTCTGAGCAAATCATACATGTTTCTACAACTTTTGCATCCAAGGGACATTCCCTTAAAGCATGTTTCTTCCTACATTTCGGACAAAAGATGGCTAAAGCATCTGTTTCTGCTTTCTGCTTGTTTTGGATTTTAAGGGTGTCTAGTTGTTCACTAAGGCTCCCTAAGATATCATTTTTGAACTCATCAAGCATATTACCAATCTCTGCCCTACTTACCGATCCAGTTGCAGATTTGTTAGCCCTAATAAGAGAAGAATCCCTAGGCCCTTTTCCTGTTTTAGATTTTCCTCTTGAGAGATGGATACATAGTTCTGTTATATCACGAAATAGAAGTTGAGAAATGTCTCCTTTCCCCATCATGTTTAAAATGTCTATCCATTCATCTCTAATGGCTTTTAATAGGAGGGCTTTCAAGGTTTCATTATCTAAGTTGCTCACCTTTGCTCTTTTCAAGTTGTATTGAAATCTTTCAATTAAGTCTTCCAAATTTTCATCTTCTTTTTGCATCATTTTGAATACCTCATCCTTGTGATTGCTGGGCATACAATAGTCCAAGTATCTATCCAAAAATGTTTGTTTCATTTCATTCCAAGTCCTGATAGATTGAGTGGCTAATCCCATGAACCATTTCAAAGCAGCTCCCTTTAATGTTGAAGGAAACAGTTTGAGTTTTTGAGAATCTTCCATATAGTCATAAGTTCGGCACACAACTTCAAACTCAAACAGAAATGTTTCAGGATCCTCACTTCGCAATCCATAAAAGTTAGGGAGAACAGATGGTGAGATATTCTTCATTGTTGCATGAGTTTCCTCATCAACTATAGGGAATCCAAGAAAATTATTTCCTTCCCTATTTCTACCATTATTTCCTTCACCATTGTTATCTCCATTGTTTCCTCCTCTTCTACCTCCACCTCTATTTATTACTTCCTCTGCCATGATAGTTTCTTTAGAGTCCTTATAGTCCTCTAGTTCTTCTATCAAGGAAGGATGAGAGAAAGTTTCTTTGTTTTCTAAGTGGGTTTTAGTAGGTGGTATAGGAGAATCCTCTAATTCAGCTGTTCCTTGACTTCCAAAAATCTTAAGGCTAGGGGTAGATGGTGGTGAATCTGGTCTATGCCTTGAAGAAGATGGAGTTGTGAAAATTGAACTCTTGGCTTTAGCTATAAACCTTCCCCTAGAATCTCTTTCTCTATGCATGTCATTTTTTTTACTTTTTAAAAAGTTGGGCTAATAATTCTCTTTCTGATCTTCCAGATCACACTAGGTGCAAGAAGAGATCATACTTAAGAAATTACTAAACCAATAACTCTCTTTTCTGATCCTCCAGATCACACTAGGTGCAAGAGGAGAGCATACTTCAAGAAGTTATCAAGTTTTCCCTTCTTTTATGATTTTATGTTTTTTTTTTTTTTTAAGAAATTGGCTACCTAGTTACACTTCCCCGGCAACGGCGTAAAATGTTTGGTCAATTTAGTGTGTCCTAAATTGCTGCATTTAATTTGTCAATCCGGGAATCGTAAGCTGATGAAGTGCGGCGCACTATATGTGCAAGATAACCTTTTTCTTAACTTTTTGTCGTTTTTGGTTTTTTCTAAGGTGGAATGGAAATTCTAAAATGAAAACAAGTTTGGTTATATTTGTTCAAGGAAGTGATATCCCCTATAATTATTTACCAACTTGAAACTTTGAAAGCAATTTGAAATTTACAATGATAAGACTTAAAAGAAAATGAAAATGTACTGCTGAAATGAAAAGGTGCTGCTAATCTAATAAATCAAAACAGTAAACTAGTGAACATGAAAATCAAACTATTCTTGCTGCCGACTAAACACAAAAGAAACTATTTTTAAGGGAATTCAAAATTGCAACAAAATAAATCTAAATCAGATTACATCAATTTATCTTCTGACCCTTCATCATTAGTCCAGCTATGATTTTCGGAAGTAATCATAAACAACTTGAGTAACTGATATTTAATTTGCAGAAAGTAAACTTATACTAAACCATACACTCATGATTCAATCCCTCACCATCAGTCCAGCTGTGGCTTTCGGAGGCAACCGAAGATGTCATGCATGATTTAATATATCTAAATTTGCAGAAAAGAAACTAATACTAAACTACACATTTCATAATGCAATCCCTCACTGTCCAGTCCAGCTGTGGCTTTCGGAGGCAACTGAAGATGCTATGAGCAACTTAATATATCTAAATTTGCAGAAAAGAAACTAATACTAAACTACACATTTCATAATGCAATCCCTCACCATCAGTCGAGCTGTGGCTTTCGGAGGCAACTAAAGATGCTATGAGCAGATTAGTATATCTAAATTTGCGGAAAAAGAAACTAATACTAAACTACACATTTCATAATGCAATCCCTCACCATCGATCCCATTGTGGCTTTCGGGAGAACAGCGAAGATGCTATGGCTTAGAGCTTAGTATATCTAAGTTAACTCTTAGACGGATAAGCAAAACTGAAATGAACAAAGCAAGACTGAAATTAAACAAAAGCTATGAAAAGCAAACTAGCAGCAGAACAATGTTAGATCCATGTCATTAGTAAAAAAGCTATAAAAATGCCCGGGCTGCCTATCTATAACCTGAAACAAGAACACTGATCAGTGATTAACAATCATAAAACATGAAAGACAGAAATGAAATGGAAATTATGGAAGTGTATAAACAGAAATGAAACAAATGCAATATATGAACATATGAATGGATTATGACACAATGGAATGAAATTAAAATTATACACTAATGCACAAAACCTTAGCTGAGCAGGGGCCCTCTACACCAGCCTTGGCAACGGTCCTCAAATACGAATTAAGTTGGAAAACAGAGTCTTCTCATATTAAAAAGAAGTTCATTACAGAATGGTAATGTTATGGCACAAGTGCAGCGTAATCACTACAGAGCAGACTAATCAAAAGATAACAGAGGCTACATTCACTAACATCAACTAACTTCATATGCGTATACAAACGCACTATATATAACAACAAACTATAACTGTCTCCTAAAGTTCATGCTGGTAGAGAGCACGTAGACCACTACGTCCACGGATATAGGAGTATGGCCGTGTTGGAAAGTGAATCTACGAGAGGTGGATGCTTGAATTCGACTCTAGAACCCTGTAAAGATGTCGATTTATCCTCCGCAGGCTTAGAAACGGCCGTATGGATCTTTATGTGACATGAAACAGAGTCCGGCCGACATGAAACTCCATGGTTGACTTCCATGTGGACGCCTTTGACCACGGCTTCTTTGGATGAGTTTGCTTGAACCAATAGGACACGAACCATGTCCACGTCATTCCTGACCTGCCCATGTGGCTCGTTTTCCTTGTAGACACCTGTAGCATAGAGTTTCACAAAATAGCTGCGGAAAGTTGCAGCAGCTGCGAAAAGTGGCAAGATTCCGCAGCTGAATGAACAAAATCTAGATCAAATAGAAAACACAAAAATATAATTAAAAACCATGTTAGATGCTCTTTTGCACATGATATTGAAAATTTGGGAGGTTTAGGTGAGTGAAAAAGGTATGGAAAAGTGTATGGAAAAGATGCAAATTTGGGACTCAACAATACCTAAATGGTTTTTTCCTTTCTCTGAATGACCTTTGAATGGGAACATGTCTTCCAACATCTTGTAGAGTGTCGCGGAGCCAAAGTGGTCTCTTCCTAGTAGGAGGATCACTTGGAGGAGGATCTAAGGGATCCATAGGCTCCATGTGATCATCAACAATATCAGTCTTAGACTCGGACACGGAAGGACCATCTCGAATATCCTCATCATCATTCTCCTTCTTTGGAGGAGGAGGCAGAGGAAGGTCTCTTTCTTTTCCAAATACTGCATCTTCATTGAATGTTAAATTCATGTTCATTTTGACCTTCCTTTGACCAGGAATATATATTCTGTGTGCTTTATAATTTTCACAATAACTCACAAATGTACCTTTATTTCATGTAGCTTTTAACTTGTTCCTTTCTTCCTTCGGCCCATAAAAATATGCAAGGCATCCGAATATACGAATATGGATAATATCAGGCTTGACACTTATGAATATTTCTTCGAGAGTCTTGTTTTCCAATGCTTAATGAGGAGTCCTATTTTGAAAATATACAACAGCATGTGTAGCTTCTCCCCAAAGGAACTTTGGTACCTTTTGATCATGGAGCATGGCACAGGTAGCTTCTAATATAGACATGTTCTTCCTTTTCGATAATCTGTTTTTTTGGGTGTATATGGCACAATTGTTTCCTTCTTGATCCCTTCTTTCTCGCAAAAGTATATGAACTTGTTTGACATATATTCCCCTCCATTTTCAGAACTGAATATTTTGATTATCTTCCTTATTTAATTTTCGATCAAATATTGGAATTCCTTGAATTATTCAAAGGCATCATGCTTGTGCTTCAAGTAGTATATCTATGTCTTTCTAGAGAAGTCACCAATGAAGGTGATGTAGTAGATATGACCACCAATAGAAAGCACAGGCATCAGACCACATATATCAGAATGAATGAGATGCAGGATGTCATTTGTTTTTTTTTCACTAGAGGGGAATGTTCCCCTTGTTTTATTTCCACTTGCACATCCATGACTTACTCTCTCATGATGGACTTGAACATCGGGAATACCTGAGACCAATTTATTCAATTTCGGAAGAGCATCATAGTGTAGGTGAGCCAATCTGTGGTGCCACAACTTGTTCAAATGATTGGTACTATGAAAAAATGCTACAAATGTCCTTCCATTGACTCTATAGAGTCCTTCAAATATTGATCCTAAAGTGAATGCATCTCTCATAGGTGAACCAAAAAAACATGTCAGAAATTTTCCATTGATGAAGGAAACCCTCATCCTTTTATCTTCCAATGCGTATATAGATACCAAATTCTTCATTAATCTTGGCACTTACATAGAATCATTCAGAAAAACTGATTCTACTAAATTCCAATGAAATTTGATGGATCCAAAACCTTTCACGGGATTAGTGGAGTTGTATCCAATAATAATCTCCAGATTAGTCTCCCTCTCTGCTAGATTAGAGATGATTTATTTATATCCAGAGAAATGATGAGTGGCCACACTATCAACCAATAAACTATCCCACGAATCGAGTGGAGAATAACTAGTAGGGGCAAAAAAAATAATGTATTCAAATTTATTTATATCATTACTTTCATACCTGGCAACCCTTGACTTCTTTTGACGAGGATGATCTTCTTCACGCTCACTTGAGATATCTCTTCTTCTTCTTTCATATCTTTAGTTATTTCTTTGATCATCTTTTATTCTTGGATTATTGTCTTTTTTTTTGTTTCTTCTAGTGTTGTAATGTGGTCCTTTTCTTTCTTGGCACAATATCATGCATAATGACCCTTCTTCTGAAAATTATCAGCATTCATCATGTGATGATTCCTTCCTTTTTTTTGAGTGGTGAGGAGGAGGCTTTCTAGAGCTTGATGGACTTCATTTTCCTTTCTTCTTCCTTTTTTCATGAGATATAAATGCAGTGGGATCTCTTTCTTCATGTTTTTGGATTCTTCCTCTTGTTATCATCCTTGATTCTTCTTGAGTAATATTTCCAACAATTTCATCAAATGACGGGAGGACATTTTTTTTGCCTATTTTAGTAACTAAGGATTCACAAATAAGAGTAAAAAATTCTAGTTCCATGTCAGGAACAGTTTCCTCAACTCTTTGAAATTGATATCTAAGGTGATACATCCTCATAATGTAGGATTTTACAGCTTCTCCTTTGTTCATATTTTTTTATTTGAGTTGATTTTTCAAGGTGATGATCTCATTCAAATTTTTAATTTCATACATGTCACCTATGTTGTCATACATATATTTAGACTTCATTTAATTCGCAACATATGCAAGTAAAGGAACTTGTAAACCATCATCTATAATTTTATCTACTTTGGAATCACCTTTCTTGTACCTTTTTTTGAGGGAAGTGAAATAATTTTCTAGAGGATAGGTAATTCTTCCTGGAATGTATTCTAGCACATCATTGTTATGAGCTATGATCTCCAACCTAATTTTCCATGCAAAAAAATTTGATGTATCACCCAAATTTTCATGCTCCTTGAAGGTAGAGGAAAACATCTTGAATTGGACTAGAAATGTTCCTTCAACTTTCCAAAGAAGATGGCTT